>CM021101.1:365814608-366349417 GCA_007115665.2 Sequoiadendron giganteum | reverse complement strand
CTTGGAACTATAACTCGGTGGATTGGTGTACATCATGGTATGATAGAGGTTCATTTCATTTAGGGGTCTATTAAAGCAAGAAAATTGGCATTGAATTGATGCCCTAGGGCTGACAGGGGCAATTTTCTTATGAATTTGTGGTTGTTAAGTTAGGGTTTATCAATTTGATGGATATCTTGGTAGCATCATGGTGACACTATTTGATGGTCCAATCTCTACTTTGAAACAAAAATATCTCTAACAACTCTAAGAGCTATAATGGGATGGCATTAAAGGAACCTTCATATGAAGGATCTTCTAATGAAGGACCTTCGAATTAAGGTCTTCATTTGAAGGTCCTTCATGCAAAGGTTCCTTTTATAAAGCATTTTGGACATGAAATATTTAAAATAAAAAATACCTTCATTTGAAAGTCTTGACATGGCATCATTTTTGAATGAAAGGACATTTGATGCAATCATATGCCTTGTCAAACTTTTAACTTAATTGTAAGGGCATCATGAGTAGTTTGTTGGGCCCATTCAACAATCTCCAATGCAAGGATTGAATTGTCTAGAATGTATCTACTATCAAGAAAGCCAATTTGTTTACCTGTATGACTATATATCAAGCAATAGGTTTAATTGTGATGGCAATGATATTGACAAGGATTTTGTAATCTAGGTATTGAGAAGCATAATTGGCCACCATCCTAGGAAATATTCTTCATTCTCACTTTTAGGTTTTAAAATTTAACAATACCTTGATTGATGAAAGAGCCCAAAGAGCCTTTCTCCATGGTATCCAAGTACACATAGCAACGGTCTTCTCTTATATGGTTGGACATGATTTAAAGAACTTAGCTAGGAATTATTCATTTAACCTAAGGTTTTCTCATAATGCCATCATTGGAAAAGTATGACCAAATTCTTCTATTATGAAGAATTGGTCTATGTGCCTCTAGTAATCACTATAAATGTTTGTAAGGATAAAATTAATAATTGCATCAGGTAGGAGAGAATCAACTTTGAGTTCTTCAAAGATTAGATTCCTCTATTCATAATTTTTAAGGGTTGTGTGTGGAGGAGGTTATCACTACCAAGAAGGGAGGAGACCTTTCCTTACATATGTTTGTGGTGGAGGTATTAAAGAAGAACTGTATGCCTCTATTTCCATTCATTAGATCTAGCTTAGCCTAGCATATACTTGGGCTCTTTTGCCCCTATAAACTTCCATTTGTTTGAGTTTATGTTATGTAAGCATAATTCCATGCTATGTTGAAATATAAGAGGTGGATGAGGCCAAAAGGAAATAACCCTTTTTTAGTTGTACCTTTGAATTTTTTCTTATTGTTTTATGTTTTGAGAAACTTTGTGGACATAAGATTTGAGGTAGGTCATACAACAAAGAATAACATGTTCCCACCAACAACCAAGATGTGGGTAGATTATGGGAGTTTTGCCAAGATCTGAGACTGGTCAATAAAAATGTGAAAGACTAAGCTATTTTATTTTTTCTATCTTATCTTATACCATTTTATGAGAATGGGGGTGCCAATGTATGAGAATATCTTTGGAAACTAGGCATGAAAATTGTAGGTTAAAGAGAATGGGGGTGAAAAACTTATAGTACTCATTGTCCCTTGGTTGTCGATTTTCCTTGAGTGCCCTCAACCTTGTCCTCGGTGCTGGTATTGACCTTGTTTTCACTCCTCCATACTCTTCCTCGTCGCTGGTATTGACCTTGTTTTCACTCCTCCATACTCTTCCTCGGCATTGGTATTGACCTTGTTTTCACTCCTCCAAACTCTTCGTCGATGTTGGTATTGACCTTGTTTTCACTCCTCCATACTCTTCCTTGATGTTGGTATTCACCTTGTTTTCACTCCTCCAAAATCTTCGTCGATGTTGGTATTGACCTTGTTTTAACTCCAAACTCTTCCTCGGTGCTGGTATTGACCTTGTTTTCAATCCTCCAAACTCTTCCTCAGCACTGGTATTGACCTTTCACTTCTCTAATTTGATGAGCTACAACTTGGTTTCGTTAGGTTTTAGAGTATGTTAATTAAATTTAAAATTATGGCACCATTTAGAGTAGTGAATATAAAGCAAGCCAAGCCTATTATATCAGCCATCGAATAGTTGCCAAAACAAGCTGACACGATATCCATCATGGCAGCAAGGGCCCACCATATTATGCATCGCCAAAGAAATCCACATGGTGCTCGCCCGTGATATCACGATCAATAAAGACCTCGCAACTTCTGATCACATGATGGCGAGCAACCGTAGATTTCAATCATCGACAATCATGTTCAATCAACATAGTCACCAACCTTGTCACTAACCATCGAGCACCTTTTCCATCCAGATTATAACATCACCATTGATTTGAAGAACGTGCATCTTGTAACCACTTTAGTAACGAGCTATATAACATATGAAAACCCGACAGATATATTAAAGCACTTTCATCATCCCTTCGACACTGCCAAATGAGACACGTGGCACTCACCCGTGATATCACAATCGGTTGAGTCTCTATAATGGGGTCATCGTGAGATGGCGGGGAATGGATGTGATCAAATGATGGTTGATCAATGGTCATTAAAAGTTATTCCCTGCACATTATAAAACATGTATTAAAGGCATAAGGGGACATCACCTAGGCTGATGACAAACAATGGCTTAAGTTGTTTTTAAACATGGGGGCACGGGGCCAACTTAGAATAGGGAAAATAAAGTCAGGCGAAAGAATTAAAACATTAAATCAAAAGGGGCCCAACTTAGACGAATTGATGGCCATAAGTTCTTTTAAAACCCCCTCTATAGTAAAAAATAAATGAACCAAAAAATAAAATATTAAAACTCCAAAGTTTAAAAGAAAAATATTTTATAAAAAACATAACAATAAATTAGGCATAAATAAACAAAAAATTAATAGAAATAAAATTTAAAAATAAACAAAAATTATTATAAATAACAAGAAAATAAACATATAATTTTAACAATAAACAAAATAAATTAGAAGAAAATAAATTAAAATATATAATATATAAAGAGAAAATAACCAAATAATAAATATGTTTTTAAATTATAACAAAATCAAAAGAGAATAAATTATAAAGAGATTATAAGTATATAAATTATAATTTATAAGTAAACATACAATTTATAAATTATAATTTATAAGTAAACATACAATTTATAAATTATATGTTTACATATAAATTATAAATCTTAAATAATTAATCAGAAAATAAATTGTACGAAAATATAAAATTACAAATAAGAATATATAAAAAATGCATAAATTTAAAATAAATTAACAAGAAAATTGAAAGGAGATTAAAAAAAAAATTAAAAGTAATAATGGACCAGTAACGCACATTGTGTGCATAAATGGTAACAAATGTCTCAAAATGTACAAAATGTCTCAATGGAGAAATGATAAGTTCAAACCAACTATGCATCCACTTACAAAACCTATGAATTAGGAAGATAATCAAGCTCCATTACTCAAATCATATTAATTTTGCAATATGAAGAGAGGAAGAGGGAGAGATAGGGATATAATGAGGGAGAGAAAGAGTGGGGAGATCAAGAGAGGGGTAATGAGATAGATGGAGATGGAGATGGAGATGGAGGAGGGGGATATGGAGAGAGAGAGAGAGAGAGATGGGAAGTGATATATAAAGAGAAGTAGAGTGAGGAAGATATATATGGTAGAGAGATGGAGAGATAATGAGATAGAGAGAGAGAGAGATGAAAGAAGAAATATGGAGAGATAGAGATAAAGGGGAAAAGAGATATAAAATAGAGTTTTAGGAAGAGTGAGAAGGAGAGAGAGACACGTCTAGAGAAAGAGGGAGACAAATAAATAGATAGGGGGTACGGAGGGAGTGAGTGAGGGAGATATGGGGAGAGATAGAGAGAGGGAGGAAGAGAAAGGGAGAGAGATAGGTAGAGGAGGGATATAGAGAAGAGGGGGAAGAGAGGGAGAGAGATAGGTAGAGAGGGAGAGGGAGAGATAGAAGAAGAAGAGGGAGAGATATAGCTCAATATATAGAAAGGGAAAGGGCGAGGGATACATATAGATAGAGGGTGATATAGAGAGATAGAGAGGGATAGGGAAGGAGAAATCGAGATAGGGAGATAGAGGTAGAGGTAGAGGTAGAGAAAGATATGGATATGGAGAGAGAGATATGGGGGGAGAGGAAGAGATAGCTCAATAGATAGAGAGGAGAGAGGGAGTAATATAGAGATATGGATAGAGGGGTCAAGAGTGAGAGATAGAGAGAGAGGGAGAGAGATAGAGAAGGGGAATAGGGAGTGTGTGTATATGAGTGAAAGAGAGAGATAGAGACAAAGATAAATATGCATAAATAGAGAGAGAAGCGTAGACAAAGATAGAGAGATATAGGGGAGAGAGAGGAAGATAAATTGAGAAATAATGAAAAACATAGAGATAGAGAGGAAGACTGAGATATAAATATAGATAGAGGGTGAAATAGAGAGATAGAGAGGGATAGGGAAGGAGAAAGCGAGATAGGGAGATATAGGTAGAGGTAGAGGTAGAGGTAGAGAAAGATATGGATATGGAGAGAGAGATATGGGGAGAGAGGGAGAGATAGCTCAATAGATAGAGAGGAGAGAGGGAGTAATATAGAGCTATGGATAGATGGGTCAAGAGTGAGAGAAAGAGAGAGAGGGAGAGAGATAGAGAAGGGGAATAGGGAGTGTTTGTGTATATGAGTGAAAGACAGAGATATAGACAGAGATAGATATGCATAAATAGAGAGAGAAGCATAAACAAAGATAGAGAGATATAGGGGAGAGGGAGGAAGATAAATTGAGAAATAATAACAAACACAGAGATAGAGAGGAAGAATGAGATATAAATATCTCTCTCTTTCTCTTTCTCTTTCTCTTCTCATCTCTTTCTCTCTATAAATATGTCTATCTCTACCTCTCTCTCCATATATATCCCTCTATACCTCTCTCTCCATCTTTCTACCCCTCCATCTCTCTCTCTCTTACTCTCTTTTGACATCCCTATTTATCTCCCCCTCTCCCTCTTTTATCTTTGGATATCTCTACCTCTATATATGTTTTTGTCTCCTATTTCTCTTTATCTCTCTCACTCTTTCTATGTAACTATCTAATCAAAATTTAGTTTTGAATCTCTCTCTCTCTCTCTCTCTAGCTTCTAATTTAGATTTAGATTTATTTTATTAGACAAATTAAAATAAAAATTTAAAATATAATTATTCTATAATTGGTATGAGTTTTCCATAGTCCATGCTCCATAACGTTGCAGTATATAGCTTTTGGATTCAACTGTGTAAGTTTTTTTGTCAACGTTTTGGATCACACACAGTGATCCATCATCACGAAGAGGAAAAATGAAATGAGATTGCAGAACAAGTCTTAATAAAGGGAGAGGGAGAAGAGAAAGGACTACAAAAAATTGAGAAAACAATAAAATAATAACATAAACAAAAGAAAAAGAAAGACTTGTCTACTAACCTCATGTCCCCATGCGGCTACTTAACTCTATTTTCGGCTTAAATTTAAGCAGCGAGAGTGTTCCCATGCATAGATTTGATTGTTGGGAAGAGGATAGTTTGGAATCTTTTCCTATTTTAAAGGAGTAGCTACTGTTTAGGAAATAAAAATAAGCTGTCAAAAAATAGGGGGGGCTGAAAATAAGCAGCAACTGCTTATTGTGAAAAATGCCATGTGGCTTTACAAATTTCCTTCCCTCCTTTTTATTTACCTCCAATTCCTCCCTCTGAATTTTCCCTCTAAATTTTTCCTATAGTGATACAGTGCAACAACAAGATACATATTTTCATATAGAAAATTAATTTTTCATTCTTATTGAAAGTATACATTTTATTACAGTTCTTTGAAATATAGATCTTGCCCTGAATCTACCCATTTTTAAAGAATTTAATTGCAACATAGATTTGTTTTTTAACTTTATTTATAATTGTTTGAACTTTATAATTGTTTGAACTATTTTTTATCTTTACTTATAACTGTGCAACATACATAATTAGTATAAAATTGAATGAAAATTCTGCTAGCATCCTTTCTTGTCTGTACAGATTGAGAGAATTATAACAAATCTGAATGTCTTCATTTGTTAATTCTTAGTCAATAATAACATATTTGAATTCCCTGTCAATAATTCTTTGTCAAAATCAACAGAGCAACAAATGGTAATTAAATATAAAAATATATAGTGCATAAAAATTAAAGGCAAGGATTGATAATTAAATATAAGAATATACAGTTGAATTATATTCTTATTTTAATAGAGGAAAACAAAATTTAAAAAATATACATTTTAAAAAATACAATTTGAAATGACTGTTTAAAAATAAGAAGCAAAATCAAATATACATGGGGACACCAGCGCCACAAATTTCTCCTAAAAAAAATGAGCAGTGACTGCTAATGAAAATAAGAAATCGAAAAGGACGCCTTCCTTCCAAATTTCGCAATCCTCCTGCAGTGAAATCCAAACAATTTTCTTCCTCGTAAAAAAAATTACGATACATTTAACCATCTATTATTGTTATCAATCCATTGCATCTCTCTTTTCATGTGACATGCTATACAAAGTAGAGCAAGGTTTTCAAGTAAAACTGGGGGTGCTGAAAGTAAAATAATAATATAAGCATTTGTTTAAATATAATTTTCCGCCTTGATTAACTTTCTAAAATAATATGTGTAGTGCATTAATAATATATATATTAACATAAATTATATACATATTAAGTATTATATAAATTTTATGTTTAAATAATAATTATTTAATTCTTTCTTATAATTTTTTTTTGATACGTAAGGATTATATTGTATTTATACTTATAGATCCAAAGTACAATCGATTAAGCTAATTTCACCAATTCCATCAAGAACCAAAAACCCATATATTGTTTGTACGTATCCTCCAAACTACAGGCCATAGCTTCAAACATTCAATACTTTAAGCAGTCTACATTTAAACCAATCTAACCAATTCGTGTTTGCATTAACAGAGAAAAAATTAGCTGCTAAAATACTAATACCATACACTGCCCTTCACAAAAACTTATTCAGAAATGCGGTCTTCAAACTCCTCCCTCCATTCATCGCTATTAGTCACCATTAGCCCAAACCATTTCTTCAAGAAGATGACCACAACTGCTACTATGGCCCGATGCTTCATCAACCCAGTACCCTGAAGGTCCAAGAGAAATGGAAAAATCTTCACCGTGTCTTCATCCTTCACCTTCGCCACCTCCAATGCACATGGACATCCTCACCCTTCCACCACCACCTGAAGGAGCTCATCCATACCACCCAACAATCTGGGTATGAACAATTTCCTCATTGAAGTCCTTGCTTCAATCTTCGGGACCAGATTATCGAGTAGGGAAGCCAAAAAATGAGAAGATATCTGCAAATTACCGTGCCCATACTCTGTTTCCTCCAAAAAATGAGGACCCAAGACCATTTTGACTGCAACTAACACCAGAGGCTCATAGTCGAGCAAAATTCTTTTAAGGCATTGATCCATTATGAAACAAAATTTGCTTAGCCTATCGTTAGACTTGAGCGAAATGGGGGTGTCTGCCCCAAACCGAGCTACACCCGCAACCGAAACCTCTATCAGAAATTTTTGAGGACCCAACCATTCGGCTCCCAATAGTAAGCGCTTGAACAAAATGATATCCAAACTTCAACCACAACACTGAACTAGAACAAATGCCCACGACATTCTGTGCAAGCCTTAAATGAGTACTTCTACCCACCACCGCCAGCCTCACCAACCTCCTTCTCCTACGTGCGAGTTGTCTGAATGCAAGTGAAAGAATGAATGGATTTTAATATTTCCTGCGCCTTGGGAAGATAGATGAGTTGTCTTCCCCGTGCATTTGGTTGATTGATAGGACAAGCCAGCTCTCTCGTACCGCCTGTGGCTTTCCACCCATCACTATTTCCCCTTACAGCTCCAACGTGGTCGTTCATGCCAACATCCTCCACCACCTTGGAGTGCGCCCTCCCTACCTCCCACAATTCTTTCTTATAATTATCTAATCAATAAATATTATTTAATATAATATAATAAATTTATTTCATATTATACATATTTTTATGTAACATAATTATTAGATAAATTTTATATTTATATAATTATCATTTTTTTCTTCTAATTATATTATACTATCATTTGATTTTGTTTGATATTTATAATATCTTTATAATATATAATTTATTATATAATTGTTTTTATATAAGATACTTGATTTTTACATAATATAATTAAAATAAGATTAATAATTATTAATATTAATATAAATGCATGTAACTATCTTTTATTCCATTAACAAAACTTACATTTATTTTTATTGAATCTAAAATACTATAATTAAAATACTATAAAGGCAAGTACTAGCCACTACGTGGCACTTGTCTCTTATGGATAAAAAAAAAAATAAATTAAAAAATTCTAAAAATTTTAAAAACAATTTTAATTATTTCTAATTTACTTTTTTATATTTTTTCAAATTATAAAATAAGTAAAAACCATTTAATATATGAACTTTATAAAATGCAAATATTCAAAATAATTTAAAATTCCACTTTTAACATCTTTCTAATTAACAAAAAAAGATAAAAACATTTTTATAATTTTTTTTTTTAAATTAAAAAATATATAACTAATATATATAAAACAAGTAAAACCATTCAATATATAAATATTAAAAATAATTTAAATTTTCACTTTTAATCTCTTTCTAATTAACAAAAAAATAGACATTTTTATAATTTAACTTTTCACCTTTTAACACCTATTTAATTAACAAAATTAGATATTTAAATTATGAACATATTTTAAAAAAAGTTAAATATATATATATTAAATTAAACCAAACTATATCAATTATTTCATACATTCAAATTAACCAATTCAGTCTGAGTCTTGAAAAATATGGACAAATTTTAAAATTAAATTTATAGAAGTAGATATTTGTTTTCATTTGTTGAAACCTTCATTCGGTAAATATTGTGGTGTCACTGGATGAGAAAAAAGGGTAGAGTTCACAAGTAAAATATTAAGAAGTAAAACAAACAAAAAAAATGGAGGGGAAAAAATGTGGCGATGAACGGATGAAATCACTACAATCGTATTGCACTGTACGCAGTCGATATTAACCATTGATGGTCCATTTTAACTCGTTCATTTCAAATAGGATACGCCTTCGGCGTAATTAGAAAAAAACCTATGATTTTTAAAATGTAAGGAATAGTCATAAAATAATGAGAAACAAGAATTAGACAAAGAAGGAACAATAAATAGAAAAGGATAGACCCAAAGAGAAGAGACACAAGAAAGAAAAACTTGACAAAACACGACGAAATAACAAACTAGAAGCAAAAACGAACTAAGCCAAAGCAATAAGCAAGAATAAATCAAAATTAACAAGACAAAAAAGAGAGAAGGGAACATACAAGAGCGAGAAAAAGAGAGGACCAAGGGATAGTGTTGGTTGTTTTTACTATAACCAGGTTTATCTTCTAATTTACCTATGGAATTGTTAATTCCAATCAGGGGCAGCTCGAAGGACCTGGACCAACTGATGAGGACTTTAACAAAGCCTCCTACACTTTGGTCTCTGTAAGACCCGGGAGGGTGATCCCTTAATGTGTTTACAACCTCTACACCAATATTATAAACAACATTAACAACAATAGATAATCTCATTTAATAGCTCAACATAACAGGATAATACCGAAATGAATTGGTTGTTCATCAATAATATCAACTATTTGGAGCATGAGATAACTACAACAACACTTCACAACTTAAGATAGTCATTGATTTGCAATTTGTAGCAAGCTCTAAGCAAAGACAAACAAATAATATACCCCACAAATAAGAAAAACTTAGACCAGTGCCATATGCCATTGGAGGAGTCAAATTCATAAGCATCTAAGGATTCATGACAGATTTAACACATAACATATAAGATCTTTGACAATATTGCCTTACAATACCATCATTTTGTATTCTAACCCAATACTACTTATCAAATCCTTATATAAACATATCCACCTATGACCCCATTCAAGCATTTTAATTAATTCCTTGAATTAAAGCTAAAATGAGAATCATACACACCACAACAGTAAGATGAATGAAACAACCCTTGATTATTTTATTCAAGATTCTGATATGCTTATACAATGGAGAGACATGAGTTCAAAATGAATCATTCCCATTCAAATTCTAGTATTGTCATGAAACATCAAACTCCCATGAATTCAAAACCTACTACAAAATGACACAAAACCTAACTTGCATTTTCACTGAACCAACAGGATTTTTATAATTTGCTCTGCAACTTTACTTAGACTCGACCCAAAATTATCTAACTTGCTAACCTGTATTTCTAGCCTTGAAATTATTCTTATAGAGAATGAAGGAGAAAGCAAGCATTGGGCTAGAAATACACATGTGATCGGTCACTTGGACCGCCCTGTGGCATTTCAAAAATCTGTTACAACAGTTGAGTCCTTGGAGAATCTTCTTGTTTATCCCATCCGTTGAAAATGGTTGATGCATCGGCCAAACTTCAAGAAACCTATGCCAAAACTGCCATCAAAACATAATCAGAATCTGTTATAACTACAACGGCTGAGCTAATATCCGCCAGTTGTCAACTCTGTCTTACTCTTCCTCAGTTAAGTATTTATCCACCCATCTCTAATATTCTTCATCTTTCGACCAATCAAAATTAACCACCTCATTCAACTTAGCACTATAAGGTTTGTATTTCACCGCTACCTGATTTGCCTCTCTCTCAAAAGACTCCAAAAATGTGTTGGTGCTAATGATCTTGTCCATAGAACTCACCAATAGGTCATATTCTGAGGCATCACAAATCAATTTGATTTGTTCATTGATGACCTCATCTGCTCTATCCTGCCACTATTGCAGTGATTTAATATTTCCCTGTGCATCAATTATATTAGGTAAAGATGTATCACTCCAATCATCAAAACTCTTTACCAATTCTCTGATTTTCCTACACAAATAATTTGGTAAGGCTTGAAAACCCTGCAGTGACTTTACAAAAACTTGTGTAGGCCTTAATGATTGGGGCCTATTATCTGTATCAAATCTAGAGGCTTTATACATGATACCTAAATCTTTGGCCCTAGTGATCGACTTCTCAACTAAGGGAAAAACTACTTCCTAATCCCTAGTAATGTTATTTATTGCATCCAAAAATAAAGAATACAAAGAATATACTGACGGCAATCTACCATCAACCTTTTCATTTAAGTGCCTCAAAACTGTGTCAACAACTTCACTCTGCTTTACAAGTGCTCCCTCCTCACTTGCCTTGAAAGCTTCCTGTAACTCTGTAATCTTATTTAGCAACTAATTCTTAGTAGGATCCATAGAGTATTCAATCTCTTCTTCAACTGGCCCTAATGTAGGACTGAGAGAAGGAGTTTGGATGGTGGACCCCAAAGTAGAAACAATTGGAGAAGTAGGAGGTACTAATCCTGATGTGGAAGGAAGTGTCATGATACCAAGAGCACTTGAGGACTCCCCAACTTGCCTATACTTTAACCTATCCACCTCAGTTTGCAGCTCAACATTCCTTTGATGCACCCTGCTGTATTCTTCAATTATAATATTGTATTTCTCCATTAAGCTCTTCTTTTCAGCATCTTCCCTCTTAGCAGTCTTCTGGGCCAATTTGGCCACATTCATAGTTAGGTTTGTAGCCTCTGTATTTGAAGTTTTAGAGGCTCTCTTTATTATTAACCCTCCCCTTAGGTTTGGGCTAATGTAGGTAACATTAGGATTTCTTCCCTGAGGTGCCAATGTCCAAATTGTTGGGGTCTCATACTCCTCACTAAAGGCAGAATCTTGCAGTGCTGCCTTGACCTCTTCCTCATAATTTTGCATGGGATTCTTGGATTTTAAAATAGCATTAAATGCTACTGCATTTGCTATATCCCATTCAGAAAAAATTAGCACACCCGCTTGAGTTACTAATTTCCTCCCCTCCTTAGGATTGATGCTCTTGAATTCTTCCATCAATTCAGACTTTACTTCATCATCATTCTCCTGGTTAGACCTATTAGGTTTCAACTCTCTTCTCCTTTTTCATTTGTCCTGATATTCTTCTAGTCTCATTCTCCATACCAGTTTTAAGAAAACTAGAGTTTTAACAAATGCATCATCATCTAAAAATGCCTTGCATGCCTCCATCCTGACATCTTGCACACATTATCCCTTCACATCCATATCAGACAAAACCAATTGAGTTGACCTGGGAGGGGAAGGAATACCAACCTACATGTCCTAATCTGTGACAATGATTTCATCCATCAGAGTCTCTTGTGCCTCTTCAACTCTTTGCCTCTTAGGGCTTGGATTTGATGGTGGTAGTGCAGGATTATCTTGTGGTGATGAATCCAAATCAATGATCTTTATTCCTCCAGGTGCTCTGATCTTCAGACTTGGCTATGCTGATGCCTTCATGATTTGTTTTCCTTTCTTATCTTCCTCCTCCTCATCACTATTGTAACTCCTCTTTCTCTTATAAAGAGGCCAATTCACCATGGGTTGATATGTTGGCCTTGTTTTAGCATGCCTCACATCTAGATTTTGTATGCTGAAGTCCAACTCCATGTTGACCTTCTTTTTCATCAAAACACCCATGATCTCCTTGAATTTGTCCATCAATAAATCAATTTTCTTGTGGAATGGGGTGAATTACATTAATGGATAATATTTGGGATCCATTTTATGCACAATGGCCAATAACTTCTCATATTCTATCCATTTTTCCTTGTTCAATTCTTTCTTGTTCAAATCAAATTCATTCCTGATCAGATCCTCAGGAAAATTGAACTCATGTCAAACCTGCCACCTTTTATTCATTTTCTAAAAAGGGAAAAGAAGCCCTCAGGGTCATGTTGTCGCTTAGGACCACACCTTAAATGAAAATCATCAAAAAACCTCCCAAAGTGGATCCATCCTCCCTTTGAGAACAAAAAATAAGACACAACAGTATAATCAGGAAAAAGAGTCCCTTTTCCCTTTCATGTTAGGTTGTCTTCATGAATACAACCTATTTTCCACATAACCTCAACAAACCCCACTCTTCCTGTCACATTGAATGGAAGGATATGTGGAGTTCCTTGGAAGCCATACACCCTTAAAATAGTGCTAACTGGGTACAAGATAATGTCACCCCAGTTGCGACAAACTTTTAAATCTAGATTCCCCCCCTTCGGTTTGAGAAAGTCATGTAAATCCTCGGGGATCCTAGTTACATTTACTATCAATTGAGCCCTGAGTTTGGAAGCAAAAAAATTGTCAAATTGCACAAAACTGACACTCTCCTTGTTGTATGATAAATTTGTAGTCCAAGCTTGCACCAATAATTTTTCTCCATTTACCTCCTGCCTCAACTCCATCTTCTCTGAGAAGAAGTCAACAATCTTGTACAAGAACATGTACATCAACAGGGAATACCGAAAGAATGGAGTGCCTGCATCCCCTACATGCAACTTTAACAACCCTTCATGTATCTTCTCTGCAAGAAAAGATGCAAAATCATAAACCACAGAGAAATTAGGGTGTTGTATTTGCACCCCCATAAACATATAGGAAATTGGAATTACTATGTTAGGGTTAAAACCAAAAATTTGGCACAATGAGTACAAGGTAGACAAGAAATGATTTGCACAACAAATTATCCTGAAAGCCTCTTGGTCACTTGGACTGATATAAATCCTTGAACTACCTGTGCTTGCCAGATGAGGAGGAAGCAACTTCAACCTGAAAAGTGACATTGAATTTGCATACTCTTGCTTCATCTCCTCAAGATTTATCTGAATCAAGAATGAACTAGGTTCACTTAGGTCAAAACTTGTTGAATTTCTTCCCTGTTTATACTTAATAAAATCCCTCCATCATTATCTCTGATCACTCTCGTAACAGGGTCATAACATGCTGCCACCGCCCTGAGAAAATCCACATCGGGGAACACATTTGGCACCACCAGCTTCCCCATGTCATATCTCCAACCATTTGAGAAAGGGTGAGCCAAATTCCATTGTCCATACAACAACCTAAACATCTCCAGACCAGTCATGGGAACCCTAGCATCTGCAATGTTGGAATTCTTGCATACTAATCCTTCACCTAGGGTTCTTCCATGCATCAAAATTAAACCCCTCTTCCTATAATTTGTTGAAAACGGGAGTTGATCCAAGAAATCATCATACAAATTCGTCTTAAAATAATCAAAACATGGCCAAAATGCTGCTTTGGCGGTGCCATCTCAAGTAAATTAGGGCTTCCTTAAAATTTAAAATCTTTCAAACAAACTAGGGCTATACAAAAAATGAAATTATAGAAAACCTTAAAATTTCTTACAATTCAACTAACCAATAGCCCTAAAACAACTATCAACAAGATTTACGACAAGCACATCATAATTCTTCTCAAAATCTCAATTAAATTTACTAGGAAGCACATAAAACAACTCACGGCGTTTATGCTTTGTAGAAGACCAAATCCTTGCTGTGATAGCTCGTGACTTCATCCTTGGCTCTGAAAATGCTTTCACAAAGGTGCTTGAATACTTTGTGAGAAAATAGAGTGAAAGAAAATCACTTTATGTCGATCAAATCGAGCCAGTAGATGTCTCATCCACCATTAAAGCTTACTTGCATGCCACACCAATGGCTCCAATCGCATATGATGCAAATTCAAATTCCAACCGTTGATCATTCACTTTTGTCAGATCATCAAATGACTGCCTTCAAAAAGGTTGACATAATCTCCATCTCAACACCAAGGGCCTGCCACATTACGCATCGCTAAAGAAATACACGTGGCATGCACCCGTGATATCATGATCAGTAAACACCTTGCAACTTCTGATCATGAGATGGTGGGAAACCATTGATCTCCACCATCGACAGTCGTGTTCGCTCAAGACAATCACCAGTGTTGATCATAATTGTCGAGCAGATTTTTCATCAAGATTATAACATCTCCATTCATTTTGAGCATGTGCATCTCATAGCCACATTAGTAACCTACTATATAACACATTAAAACTTGATAGATGTATTAAATCAATTTGAATATAATTTTTGCATCGCCAGTTGAGACACGTGGTGCTCGCTTGTGATATCACAATTAGTTGAGACTCTATGGTAGGGTCATCATAGGATTGTGGGGAATGACTGAGATCAACCGACGGTCATTTAAAATTGTTCCCTGGAAAAATAAAACATTTATTAAATGGACAAGGGGACAACGCCTAGGCCGATGACAAACAATAGATTTCATAGCGATATCGGCAAGAGGTCGGGAATGTCATACCGATGAAGTCTCATTTCAGGATATATATCGGGAAAATATAGTTCACAGTCTTTATCGGCAAGATAATGAGCATTGGCGTGATAGTATGAAGTCATATTGAGTTTACATATGTCTTACCGCTCGAAGCACAAGGAAATATATCGGCCAGACTAGAGTCATCGGAGTAAGGATCTTGAAGTCAGCCCGAGACATTCATCCTGTCTTGTCGATAAAACAAAGGAGGATTTTGTCAATGGGACAATGTACCAGGAAGAATTCGAGGAGTCTTGCCGACCTTCCATGATACATCAAAAGGATTGGACTTGGTGACATGTCTAGAGAGAATGATTATCGGAAGGACATGGTTCATGGTTTAGCCAATGAAGAAATTCATCGATGAGACAAACTTCAGCGGGGAGAGATAAGAAGGTCACAATGAGTGTAGTTCGATCAGAGAGAAAATCATTATTTCTCAGCGATCAGAATTTACGAAGGAAATATCTTGGTGAGATACACATCTCCGAAGTAAGATGAGGATTGTCTGCCCGACTTGCTAAAGTCACAGCGGTAGGTTGCTTCGGTGGGAGTTGTAGCGATATACTTAAGACTGAAAGGGTAACTATCGGGAAGACTTAAGGTGTTGGGGAAACTACAAGATGTCTTAGCGGGTGTTTAAAGAACGTTGGTGAAGGCTCAAACAAAAGGATCACCTGAGATTTGAAAATGTCTGGCTGAAAAATTACATGATGTGACAGTGAGAGTTTTGAAAAAACTAGCTACGCTCGTGTTTTAGCTAAAACATTAATGGCACCATGGAGCATAAGTAATTTCAGGAATCAAGATGAATTCAACTGAAAAAATCATTGCAGAATTGACAACAAAAGAAGCAGAGGAGCGAGCGAAGGACCAATGTATTCTCTCAGTTCAAAATCTTAGGAAAGAAATAGTAAGTTCTTCATACCTTAAATTTGCAATTTTGAAGAATGGAAGCCACTACTTCAGGAAAATCAAAGGGTAGAAAGCATGGGGAAAGTGGTTAGTCAAAAGGGAAAAAGTAGAAAAATGAAATTTAACTAGAGTACTGAGCGTAAGCTGAATCAAGATCTTATCGACCAACTACCTGGCTCTGGACCCAAATCCGGAAGCTCTGCACAACTTAGGGCAGAAGTGGATAAACTAGATGATAAATGTAAGCTCATAGGAGATATTTGGACTTCAATGAGAGATTATGAACTATTTAACTTTCATTACTATCAGAGGAATCACTTTGAACTAGTATGTAACCCATGGAAGCTTAATCTGGGAAAGTTAGTTTTCCCTAATGTTTTTTTCGATGCTGAATTGGTGAAATTGTTGGCCACTCATTATAATTCGAGACTTAAAGCTATTTGTGACTTGTCTAGGAAACTATTGATACACATATCAGAGGTATGCAACAAAAATATTATATGTGAAGAGATGGAAAAAGAATTCGGAAGGATGGACACCATTTACAAGGGTTGGAGATTTCCCTTGCACAAAATTAGACATGGTGGTAAACCAATTTCGCTAGAAGATAGTGAAGGACCCCCATTCCATGTAGATCTTTTTGAGCCCTATATGAAATACACTTATTTATCAGTGGGTCAAGTATTGGGAATGGAAGTCCCTAAGTATATGGCAATTGTGCCCATGGTAATTTCAACAGATATTAAGAATCACAACTCTAGACCTTTTGATTATGCCTCATATATTTTTAAAGGGCTTGATTTTGGGTTGATGGCAATAAAAGGTGGAGCCTCTATCTTACACCTCATGAATTACTTACTATCGATGCACATAGTGTTGTACTTCAGACAAGAACTAGGGTTGTGGCCTCAAGAGATGAGAATTTCATAGTTTGATAAGGAAGGCATGTCATTACCTATTCAATCATGGACTGCTGTTTGGGACAAAAGGTTTGCTAACTCTAGTTTTGTATGCTTTGAAGAAAATTTTGTGAAACCATTGTACAAGTTTTATAATCATCCATGTGCTTATTCTTTGTCTAATGAGATAAAGAGGTTTCTTAGGCACAAAGATTTCAATGGACCAATTAGCCACAATTGGGGGGATTGGTATTGTTTGGAGAATGGTACCATGATTAGGGTTTATGGATTTGAAGATGGCCCATTCATTTTGCCTATAATGGTTCCCGATAGGATTGCATACTTGGAAATTGTTAGGCAAATGGATTTTTCTAGTGTTATGAATTTAAGTTCTTTTGGAAATCAGGCTTTAATGCCTAGTATACTATGCTTCGATGATTTTACTGTATTAGAAAAGGAAGGGTATAATATGATTCTGGATAAGTTATTGCAATATAATATGAAAAGAGGACCACTGAGAAAGAATTTTGATCTAGAAGGGTATATCAATTCTGCTAAACAAAGGATAAAATTGGAGGGTATCACCATGTGCCCTACCAATTTGATGATATGATTAGGAGCTTGGAGGAAGAGGAAGCAAAAATGGTGGTTGAACAACATAATCAAGAGTTGCAAGATATAGAGTTGTTGTCTTCCGGAGAAGAGACATATGAGGCTAATGTACCACAACATCTACCTAACAAGATGTCAAGGTTGAGAACTCAAGATTACGCCTGTCCTGCAAGGGATTTGAATATTGAAGAAAGTGTAGATACAAATGCAAGGCATGTAGAATATAAGTCCTTTGTAGCAGATGATGAATTTATAAAATCTCCAGAATTTAAGACATTCCTATGTAGACAAAAGGGAAATGAGATAAGAGAACTGGTTGACAATGTCACACCAGGTAATGAAGAACAGTTGTTGAGTAATTTAAAAACTGATGTGGAAAGAGAGATGGCAGGTATGACCCCTAAAAAGGGAAGGGAAATGCTAGAAAGTGTTGGTGTCATGATTTTTCCAGGATTAGAGCTCAATTCTGGACTAGTCTTTGACAGTTTCCTGAAAAACAGTAATGCTACACACAAGCTCAGCCCAGAAAAGGTGACAGAGGTCTATGCAGGATCAAAGTACAATCCAAATGAAGAGTCATTAATGATTTGGGCCTTGTATCCACCTCATAGGAAATTAGTTGTCATTGATACTGAGAAGGAATTCAGGCATGTTATGACCCTAAAAGTTGGGGAGGCTGATCTTGTGGTGACATTAGAGATTGAGATCAACATAGCAAAACTAAACAAAGCTCAAATACATGTGTTGATCAAGGAAAAGGAAATGTACAAAACTAACCATGAAATAATGCTGAGAGAAAATGAGTGCCTGAAATATTTATTAGGAGTTACAATGGGGTCAACCAAGCTGCTCACCCATGGTGAAAGTTCACAAACAAAATATCATTGGGAAGGGTTGAGTGCATATTCTCAAGGAAAGTATGACACACTTGTTGCAGTGATTAAGAAGAGACAAGCCAGTCTACCAACTTGGTTGAATAAGCTTTGGGGAATACACTCACAAAAATTTCATTCATTATGAGAAGATGAAAGAATGGATGGTAGGATCCTAGAGAAGCTCCAAGAAATGAACCAGAGGGATGCTCCTGATAAAGCTACAATTGAGGCTGCAAATCATCTTATGAATAAGCATAAAAACTTCTTTGAAGAATTGCGAGGGGATGAGCAGGGATTAATCGATGCCACCAAAAATGGATTGAATGCATTCTTTGATGATAGAGGGAGATTAAAATAAATGACTAGGTGGAAAGATGAAAGTGAGTTAGTACTTCAGGAGATTCTGAAGATGACTACCGAGAAAGATATAACATTAGATGAAGCATGAGAATGAAATGAGAAGATGGTGAAAATGGAGATCACGATCCGAAATGCATTAGGAGATGCAGATATGCATGGGCACTGAGACTACTTGGGATCACTTATCGAAAGTTCACTTATGGCTTAACAAAGCCTAATTACTTTTTAATTTTATTGTTTTTTTAAGCACAAGACATTTATGAAAGGACGTGTCCTTTCATACGGTTGATGTATAAATATCCATTTTTTGTAGAAATGAATAAGAGGGTAGTAGTAGAATAGAAGACAGATAGCAAGAAACATAATATTTTAGAATGTTTATATCCAAAAGGACCATGCTACATGTATAATATTTTGAAGGAGATAATGAAAGATTTTTGATTCGGTGGTTCCATTCTGGTATCAGTTGTTTGTTGAATTTATGCAATTGTTTGATTGTCTCGAACCTAATGTTTCTTGATTATTTAAGTTGAATTATCAAGTATATGTTCAATTTATAAGTGCACATTTGTTGTATCTGTGTGATATGATTAATTGGGTTCTTTAAAGAAGAATTAAATTACTTTTAGTCAATTAAAGTAATTTGGGAATATTAGGGAGATCAGGAAGGGGAGAAAACTAAACTCCTTCAAAATAGGGGTAGTTGTGGGTTTGTTGGTTTTCTTTGTATACTATATACTAGTTCCTCTAGGATAAATAAGTCACTGTAGAAATGAAAGATGTTTGATTATCTACCTAATATTGTTTTGTGTTTTTGAAATGGAAGAGATCTACAACTCTATAGAAATTGCTATATGCTAATGGTCAAATTATTAGACTATTTAGATCATTTTAATTGACTACTACATAATAGTTTATGTGTTGAAAGAATTGTTTCCATTCTTTGTGGTTTTTACATTGGAATACAAATCGTATTTAATTTCACACCAATATACTTCTTTCATAAATATATTTGTTTGATTTTTCCTTGCTATTGTCATCTTAAAATTTAAATAAATGTATTCTATAATATAGAATTATTTTCAAATTGGGACAAAAAGGATTCTGAGAGATATATTTAATCATAAATATCATTTAATTTGTATATTGTAACTTCAGTACTTTTAGTTAAAATAAAAATAACTTAAAGTTATATGTACATATAGTTAAATTGGCAAAGTTATTTGTCCATTTTGTTTTTTACATCTGTTAACTGAACATATTCTAATATTACACATACACTTTATTAGGATTATATCTATTCACTGTAAGATTTCCATTGTGAATATATTGTTGTAAACAAAATCACATCACTTAAGTCTGCTCAGTTCGCAAAGGTAGACCCACCTAGGTTTGGCAACACCTGAAGAGAAGACAGTTCAAATAATTTGGCCTTATTTGTTACCCTAAAATATATCAAGAGATTGGAAACCCCTTGAGGTATTCCCACCTATGTTTTTGAGAGCTAACAACCTCCAAACCTCCAAATCCACAAAAAGATTCCACTTGTACGACCAAATTCTTGCCAAACCCCAAAACCCTTGTTTTAGACCAAAATCATGAGGGTTTATTGAATCTCCTACTTCCACAACCTCCCAGACCTCAAGAACAACTCACACACAACCCATTAGGTCTGTACATGGGTAAAAATTCATAAAATCAGATCACCCATACATATTTTGTTGAAACCTAGGCTTGAACCTCTCATTTCACATGCTTTTCTTCACAAAACTCTTGAGGACAACAACTATACCTTCTTTATTTCTCATCCTACTCCCTATTCATGCATCCTAAAATTACAATAGTATCCATGGGACCTCTTACACAAGCTACAATAATCACAAAAGGTGTAAGATCCCCTTTATATCATGTTTGGACTACAAAACCCTGAAAAATAGGGTAACCGGGCTGTATGCAAAGAAATGAAGCTTTCTAACTCAAATCAATGCCTTAAGCCCTCAAATTATATTCAACTCAAAGATAACACATATCTTCACAACATGGAATTCATTTCACATCAAAACATGGCTGTATGTGACCGTACAGTGCTGCAAAATAGGAAAAATACAGAAAATTAGAAGAAAAACATAGATTTTGGAATGTCAAGAGCTTGTATTTTAAATCCTCAACCATAAAAAACCTTTACAATGATCAATTTATGAGGTGTAGGTACTCCTCCACCACTACCCCATCCAATATTTTCTCACATTACACAAAGCCACAATGTTCGCCCAAGATAAGCCAATCAAATCCTACCTTATGTGTCCTAGTAATCAAATTGGAGATGATCCTAAAAATGACATTGCGAAGGGTGATTAGTCTAAAAAATCTAAATGAATTTGCAATTATTTCACTACTACGATCAATATGTCGTCATCTTTCATGAAATTTCCCAAAACACTACTCATTATGATCATATGGAAATTTCTAGGAGAGCTACAATAGTTGTAACATCATGAATTAAAATTAAACATTAAAAAGTACATCATGAATTAATTATGTAATGGCATAAAAATTAAAAACATCATGAATTAATTATGTAACCACATAAGTAAAATACAATTCTATTAAGAAATAAATATCAAATAGATAATACAATCACATAACTCATACATTTCAATGTCATTCATCTTCTTCTTCATCCAACTCTTTGTCGGTATCATCTGATCCAGATTCAACATTGTAAGGATTGGTCATATCATCATCATCGTCATTGATATTAGTTTCGATAATGTCATCATCCACACGGATATCATCTTCATGAAAATTAACTCCTACATCATCATGATCTAGTTCCTCCTCTTTGACATCTTCGTCAGGCACATCATCAACTAACTGTTGATCCTCATCATCATCTACATCATCTTCTATTTCTTCAGTATCTTCTTCTCCCACCACATTATAATTACTGGCCTTCCTCTTGGATCATGTCTAACAACATATGACCAACCCGCTTTACCTAGAACCTCTGAGTAAAATAGCTGCTCACATTGGCTTGGAAGAACATAGGGCTCATTTCCAGCTCACTCAAAATACGTTGTATTAACCATGGTAAATCCATTATCATGTTCAATAACAATTCTCTTAGGATCATTTTCATTCAATCGTAGCTTGTACCATAGGACAACAAACATAACTAATTTGAAGGACTTAAAGTCACACTCAAATATATCATCCAAAATCCCATAGTATTGATTTTCTGAGACTTCTGGATGTCTGTCGCTTCTAGATGAAACATTAGTCACCTGGAAGACTGCAGTTATCCCAAAATCACAGGTTTTCTTTGTGTCATCCAACTTTTTGATTCAAAATTTATGACCATTGCACCACATAGCCTTGTGGTGTTTCACTTGCAATATGTCAAACATGTAAAAATTATTGCAATATCGTCAGTTGATAAACATATTTATTCTTGGCCGAATGTATGCAAAGAAAAAAAATCTCAACATATATATACATCAATATAATTGAAAATAATTAAATAATATGGGTAATTAATAAATTTATACATACTTGTTTATCTCTTAAACTATATGCTAAATCAATTTCCCTTGGTGTAACATTGAAATCTCCATTACGATGAGCTTCTTTAACCAATGAAGCCACACCTTCCCATGTTAATGCACGGCCAGATTGTTGACATCGTTCAATCCATACCATCATCCAATCAAGATTGTTTCCAATGTACAAATGTAGTGCATCCCACTCTCAACCAACTGTATAAAAAAAAATTGAAATTCACAAATGACGTATAAATAGTTAATTACCACGGTATACGACCTTAATTTATAATTGATGAATATTGAAGATTAATAGTTAAATAAGTATAATATACATAAAAACCAAATGTAAAATGTATTCTAATTAATCTCCATGACCATCTTATAATTACCTGTCACTTTACTCAATCTACCTTTCCCCATCAGGTACTCCCCTTCAAATTTGTTAATGGAGTTGGGATCTGAAATACGATCTACATGGATCTTTGCTGCAAACTTAGGAAGATATTTAATAATGTACACCATGGTCTAGTATACCATGTATCCCTCCACCATAGAACCCTTGAGATGTGCTCTTTGTCTAACCAAAGCCTTCAAAAATTTCAAGTGCCTCTCAACCATCCACATTGACCTTGTGTGTACAGGTCCACACAATTCAATCTCCTCAACTTGGTGTATGAGGTAGTGTTCTTGTGCATTGAAAAATGTCGAAGGTAGACACTTTTGCATTTCACACATTAGACGAGGAATTTTTCTCTTCCAATAATTTATATCTTCTTTATGGATTGCTTTAGATGACAACCATCTACAAGTGATTCAAGGCACAAATATATTAACGAGATTTAACAAAAATATACAATGAATTGAACAAATATCACTACTTACCTCATGTATTTTCCAAGATCATATATAACCTGCTTGACATTGTTGTCGAAGTTGTCTGGGAGAGATAGAGGTAGAACGTACTGCAACAATTATAAAATGATCTTTTCATTAACATTTTTCCAAAAGTAGTAAACATAATACACTGAAAAGTACATGCAGTATACATATATATATATATATATAATATACTAGAATAATTACCTTAATGAAAGTATGCAAATCATGCGTTTTCATCCTTGACCCAAATTCACCTTTCTTTGTTATGATATTGTTTATGTTCACAGCAAATCCTATGGGAAATCAAATTTTTTGTATGACTTGTTTTATAGCATTGCTTTGTTGCTCCATTAATAACCAAGGAAGGGCACTTATATTAATTTGGTCTCCATCGCTATTTAATTGAATGGCATTTTTCATTGCATGACTGGCTTCTTGAATGTCACTACAAATTTTGACAATTTTTTCTTTGTCATGCCTTCCATCCAATATTTTCCATAACGTTTCTATCATATTCTTTCTAATATGCATTGTACCAAACAAATGCACAATTTGTAGCTGCTCATAGTAGGGCAACCTACTAAATTGTCTGGGATAACTTTTCAGTCCCTGTGGAAGCTGACCATTAATGCATTGACGACCTTCATGAAGCATATAAGTTAAACAAATTAACAATGACAATCATTGTCAATTACAACATGAGTAAACAAAACACAATATAAAAATATAAATTCAAAACATATCATAAATGATAGATAAACAATTTGATCCGATGTATAACCTTGACAATTAATTCTATTATATTCCAACTTCCATAGGCGAGGTGTCATTCTTCATGGTTTTGATGTAGTCTCTTCTTTCCCATTGAAAACATGTTTTTCAGTAGTTCGATACTTATGATTTCTGTGGAGGAAGTGCCTATACTCATCAAACACTTGCTTTCCTAAACTTGTTGAATGACGAGATTTCATCTTTGGACCACAAATTGGACATGCAAATTTTCCCTTTGTTTGAAGACTTGCAAATCATATATCAGTTTCAATAATGTCATCATCCACACAAATATCATCTTCATCTTCATGAACATTAACTCCTACATCATCATGATCTAGTTCCTCCTCTTCGACATCTTTGTCAGGCACATCATCAACTAACTATTGATCCTAATCGTCATCTACATCATCTTCTATTTCTTCGGTATCTTCTTCTTCCACCACATTATACTCTACCGGCCTTCCTCTTGGATCATTCCTAACAACATATGACCAACCCGGTTTACCTGGAACCTTTGAGTAAAATACCTGCTCACATTGGCTTGGAAGAACATAGGGCTCATTTCTAGCTCGCTCAAAATACCTTGTATTAACCATGGTAAATCCATTATCATGTTCAATAACAGTTCTCTCGGGATCATTTTCATTCAATCGTAGCCTATACCATAGGATGACAAACAAAACTAATATGAAGGACTTAAAGTCACACTCAAGTATATCATCCAAAATCTCATAGTATTGATTTTCTGAGACTTCTGGATGTATGTCACTTCTAGATGAAACATTAGTCACCTGAAAGACTACAGTTATCCCAGAATCACAAGTTTTCTTTGTGTCATCCAAATTTTTGATTCAAAATTTATGACCATTGCACCACATAGCCTTGTGGTGTTTCACCTACAATATGTCAAACAAGTAAAAATTATTGCAATATCGTAAGTTGATAAACATATTTATTCTTGGTTGAATGTATGCAAAGAAAAAAATCTCAACATATATATACATCAATATAATTGAAAATAATTAAATAATATGGGTGATTAATATATTTATATGTACCTATTTATCTCTTAAACCATATGCTAAATCAATTTCCCTTGGTGTAACATTGGAATCTCCATTAGGATGAACTTCTTTAACCAATGAAGCCACACCTTCCCATGTTAATGTACGACCAGATTGTTGACATCATTCAATCCATATCATCATCCAATCAAGATTGTTTCCGACATACAAATGTAGTGCATCCCACTCTCGACCAACTGTATCAAAAAAAATTGAAATTCACAAACGACATATAATTATTTAATTACCACGGTATACGACCTTAATTTATAATTGATGTATATTGAAGATTAATAATTAAATAAGTACAATATACATAAAAATTAAGTGTAAAATGTATTCTAATTAATCTCCATGACCATCTTATAATTATCTGTCACTTTCCTCAATCTACCTTTCCCCATCAGGTACTCCCCTTTGAATTTGTTAATGGAGTTGGGATCCCAAATGCAGTCTACATGGATCTTTGCTGCAAACTTAGGAGGATATTCAGTAATGTATACCATGGTTTGGTATACCATATATCCCTCCACCATAGAACCCTTAGGATGTGCTCTTTGTCTAACCAAAGCCTTCAAAATATTTAAGTGCCTCTCAACCATCCACATTGACCTTGTGTGTACAAGTCCACACAATTCAATCTCCTCAACTTGGTGTATGAGGTAGTGTTCTTGTGCATTAAAAAATGCCGAAGGTAGACACTTTTTCATTTCACACATTAGAGGAGGAATTTCTCTCTTCCAATAATTTATATTTTTTTTATGGATTGCTTTAGATGACAACCATCTACAAGTGATTCAAGACACAAATATATTAACGAGATTTAACAAAAATATACAATGAATTGAACAAATATCGCTACTTACCTCATGTATTTTCCAAGAACATATATAACCTACTTGACATTGTTGTCGAAGTTGTTTGGGAGAGATAGAGGTAGAATGTACTGCAACAATTATAAAATGATCTTTTCATTATTTTTCCAAAAGTAGTAAACATAATACACTGAAAAGTACATGCAATATACAAATATATATATAATATACCAAAATAATTACCTTAATGAAGGTGTGCCAATCATGCGTTTTCATCCTTGACCCAAATTCACCTTTCTTTGTTATGGTATTGTTTATGTTCGCAACAAATTCTGTGGGAAATCAAAATTTTCATATGAATTGTTTTATAGCATTGCTTTGTTGCTCCGTTAATAACCAAGGAAGGACACTTATATTAATTTGGTCTCCATTACTATTTAATTGAGTGAAATTTTTCATTGCATGATTGGCTTCCTAAATGTCACTACAAATTTTGACAATTTTTCTTTGTCATGCCTTCCATCCAATATTTTCCATAGCGTTTCTGTCATATTCTTTCCGATATGCATTGTATCAAAAAAATGCACAATTTTTAGCTACTCATAGTAGGGCAACCTACTAAATTGTCTGGGATAACTTTTCAGTCCCTGTGGAAGCTGACCATTAATGCCTTGACGACCTTCATGAAGCATATAAGTTAAACATATTAACAATGACAATCATTTTCAATTACATCATGAGTAAACATAACACAATATAAAAATATAAATTCAAAACATATCATATATGATAGATAAACAATTTGATCCGATGTATAACCTTGATGATTAATTCTATTATATTCCAACTTTCATAGGCGAGGTGTCATTCTTTGTGGTTTTGATGTAGTCTCTTCTTTCCCATTGAAAAGATGTTTTTCAATAGTTCGATACTTATGATTTCTGTGGAGGAAGTGCCTATACTCATCAAACACCTGCTTTCCTAAACTTGTTGAACGACGAGATTTCATCTTTGGACCACAAATTAGACATGCAAATTTTCCCTTTGTTTTAAGACCTGCAAATCATATATAATTGGATTAAATATGTCAATTTTTATAATTATATATAATGAATAGATTATTTAAAAAACATGCATGATATCTACTTCATAAAATTAAATATCGTTAAAGTCATGCAGTCAAACGTTATAGCATACCAGAAAAATGTGTTAGCCCCGGGGCATCATGAAAATTCCATACAAGCATTGCATGGAATTGAATTTGTCTTTTTCCTATTGGTCTAGATATGTCATACATAGTGACGCCATTCCATAACTTTAGTAACTCATCGATAAGAGGCTCGATATATACATTCATATCTTTAACTTGGTACTTACCTAGTTGAATGAACATAAACATTACATAATTATTATAACCATTTTACTGCAATGTATATAAATTAATGTACATGAATATTAAATGAAAAAAAATATAAGTCATTATGCAACAAATAAGACAAATGAGATGTTACTATGGTAAAAAAATACCTAGAACAATCATTGCCAACATTATGTGCTCCCTCTTTATTGACATCCATGGAGGAATTTTATTGTTGATAACAAAAACAAGCCACATCGAGTAAATAGATCTCAGCTCTCCAAATGGATTGACACTGTCTGTTGCCAATGAAAGCCTGAGATTATGAGGTTCTTCTTCAAAGTATAGCCATTTTTCCTCCATGTTCCTAAATGCAGAACCACCCGTAGGCATTCAAAGAATGTCATCTCCACTTCTATTCCATGCATGGTAATCCATAAATTGCGCTAATCTTTCACACCTAAATAATTGTTGCATACGTGGAATAATGGGAATATAAACGAAGAACCTTGCGGGGCACCTTTTTTGTTAGTTGATCTGTTTGATATCTACTGATATGACATTCCAAGAATTCTATTACAAATTCATGTTGTTTATGATATATAATATGATCATTGGGACATGCATCTATTGCTTGATACTCCATTCCAATATCTTTCATAATGCTAGATAAATCTCGGTATGAGCGAGGTAAAATATTTGATGGTTGTAACAAAAATTCACCAATCAATCTACAACAAAAATAAATTTGTTAATATAAAGAATATTAATGGTACATATTTCATCCTTTATTTACTAGTGATGAACTAACAACAATTATAATAGATGAAAAAAGATGACATATATGACATACCTTAACATCTATGAGATTGCTATGTTGGATAAACCATTCATAACCTTCAAGCTCACCAGCAACAATACAACAGAGAGAAGAGTTTTTTGGGAGCCTTCATAAAGGGGATCATATGCCTTTTGAAATACAGGTAAATCATGAACATCATCAAAGTCATCTTGATCAACATAATCAATTGTGCCACTAAATATGTCATGGATCAATGTATTTATACCAAGATCTTCAATTGTGTTTTTTGGCTCATGATCATCTTCTTCCATAGGATCATTAACTTCATCTTCTATATTCACAACTCCATGTTCCTCCGCTTGAAAAACCACATTCTTCAGGCCATGATAATCCATATCATGTGCCCTAGGGCACCCCACCTTTATAATAATGACATACACAAATAAACCATGATCAAGTGATTTTTTTTATATCTACAAAATGTTAAAACAATATAAAAATTTACAAATTCAATCAATATAAACACATATAATGAACAACTTACCAATGGATAATAATCATGCCCCCCTTCAATGTGACCATGCTGCCTACAATGTTTCTCAGCTGTTGTGATTAAAAGTCTTCTCGTCTTTAAGCCCTTGCAATTATTGCAAGGACAATAACATTTCCCATCACCCTTTCATTTCAATCTAGCCCACAATCTATCAAGTGACTCTTCATTTTGTTCTAGACTAATATTATCTGACATGATTTTTCTTTACCAAGCTTGAATATTTAGATCTTCAAAAAATATCAAACTCACACTCCAATAATTTCTAACCATAGACAAGTAACAAAATCTAATAATTATGATATTTTACACCAAAAAAATTTGGCATGCAACCACCCTTGCAAAAGAGAAGATAGTCTGAAGTTAATGACCCCAAAAAACACTTTAAAATGCTAATTCCAAAAATTATTAAATTATGATTTTACTATGATTTCCAACTGTTAGACTCCTAAAATTAGAATATTGAACTTGCACAACAAAATCTAGAAATGAAATTCTGAAAATGCACAAGTCTAAAAATGAAATCTGATGATATGTTGATTTAAAATATGATTTTCAAACTTGGAAGTACAAATCTGACTTCACTAATGAATTCTAGAAATAAAATAGTATGGCATAATAAAGAATTTCATTTGAAGTGGACCACCCTATTATATGCCTTGATAAAGTTAAAAGATCTATGAATTTTATCTACCATATAGCCTGCATAGTCATCAGTCTTATTCACATACCTGCTTCGGATATCAATAGGCAACACCATTAGATGGACTCCTTGAAAGTTCAATCCATTAAGGGAATAATGAAAGGGTCTTCCTTAATGATTACATCCATCTGACAAAAAATAGTGTATGGCTGAATAAGGATGATATCATTTTGAAAGACTAAAATGATTGCTGAGACCGATCTTAACATATTTATGTTGAATACAATACATACAAACAATCTTGTATAGACCTTCACTTCCACACTCTCGAAAAAATTGTTTTGTAAGGACAAAACTTCATTTGCCTAGTTTTGTAGGTTAAGCTAAAGCTTGTTGTCACAAGCAACTTCAAATGTCTCATACACTTCCATCTACTTATGAAACAAGCTTCTATCTAAATTGACTTCACCATTACAATAGTGCTTCAAAATATCATAGGGCCATTCTCTAGTTTTATATGTCAAATCTATTGCCATTTGTATCGAATTTTCTTCCATCCATGTAATTCATGTCTTTGGTTACAATGTTTATTCTAGAATCCATATACAACTTCCTCCCTCCTATTGACATAGAATCACTATGGAATACTATCTTGACTTTTAAGCTAAATATTAAAAATTGGTTAGAGCTTATACTATGCAAAGGAGAATAAGAATAAATCATAACCTTATCAGCAATTGAAATAGATAAGGTGTCACTTTATTCCACACATATTCACATAGGCAATGAACATGATATTTGGGGTTCCTACTCTTACTATTTTTCTATTTATTTATATAATAATAAGGTTACACTACAATATTTTTGTTCTCTTTTTATCTACTCTAACCCCTATTTTCTCTGATACATTCAATCATACTAGTATTGTGATTCCTGTAAGAATATTATATCATGGCTAAATGAAAACAATGTTCAATGCCATGAGGCCCAAATGATATTCATGCATTGGTCTTGAAATGCCATCAAACTGAGACTAGGCATTGCTATATAGTATCAAAGTTTCATTGATACTATTGGTCAATATGATTTCTCATATGAATTGATTAAAGATTGATAACCTATATATTCATAGGGTCCAATCATTATGTTTGACAGTGTATTGGCCAGTTTACTATCCAATTCTATTTGCAAAATAAAATATAGTAAAATATAAAACAATGATCTTTTCTATCTACTCCACTATAAATAATAAAGACTGTAGAAATTTCCTTCCAATTTGAGTGTTGGAAGTTTTATTATTTACAGTGGAGTAGATAGAAAAGATCAATGTTTTATATTTTAATATATTTTATTTTTCATTGTATTTGATCAACAAATATAGTTTGATGATGATTATTTGACTAGTGCTACAATATTAGTATCTCAGGGTATTATATATGCAGATATAAACTAAATTTGTATGATTCTTGATGTTATACCCATGTCCACTAGTTATCACCATAATTTTTATTATTATGTATATGCAATATAGGGATACTATAGAGGTAAGGAGCAATGAGCAAAGAGAATTTTTTTAAGGAAATAGACTTCAAAGAAAGGCATGACACTTTACTATAGATTCCCAAAAGGAGATCACAATCATGAATATTTAAATAAACAATGATTATTCCATGTCATAACCATGAAGGGGGCATTGAAATTAATAATAATAGTGATAGGGTAGTATGACAAACTTTAAAATATACATAAAGAAAAGTAACTGAGCAGTCAAGAGGGATTTAAAAACATCATAAATCTTGTCAAGGGTTCATTTTCTTCATAGCAGTATGGTAAACTAATAAATATTTTCATCTCAAAAAGATTCAAAAGAGGACAACCTACAAGTGTATTAAGGAGTGCATGGACAATATCTCAAGAAGCTACCACAATTAATTTCTTCAAGTGTTATGCAAGGCCATTGAAATCAAATGAATAAAATCATGCATAACCTAAAAGAAAAAGGATAGTCAAGTTGCTAGAGGGCAGGTATCGCAAATGATATGGGATCACTTTCAACAGAGATGTGATGCACTTTTACATTTTTTGCTTTATTTTTCCTAATAAGGTCAAATACTTTCTTTTAGTGTCTGAATCTACCACATAGAGATTAAATATGCTTACTCTTAAATAAAGAATTATATAAACAATAGCCAGATGCCTCCCTTAACATAAAGGACAATCTAAAGTACTAAGGAATTTTATATCCTTTATAAGAGATTTTTTTTAACCAGTTAAAAACTTGAGAGGGTAATACATAGGTTGCAAGGAAAGTTAAAAATTTATCATAAGTAGCTCAATCCAAAAGGAAAAAATTAAGCATGGAAAAGCATGAGTAGGCTGACTAGCTTCACTAAAAGCACAAGTTATTTTTTATAACATCTTACTTGGATATTACTTGATAAGGTAAGGAGTGCTCTTTTCCACTCAATTTCATATGGTGGCATATCTACACACAAATCACGAAATTGTCAAATAACTAAATAAATTGTATTACTTAATAAAGTTGTTACAACATGCCATTCATGTCAAAATCAACTCTTCTTACCACAAAAATTTTGGTTTCCAATTTGACAGGTTCATCTTTTGATTCCTGTACCAACTTTTGAAGAAATTTGGCAGCTTATACTTCTACATGAGGAGACAATTTCATCTTGTAAACTATTCCAAAGTATAAAACAAATAGAAATCATATAATATGCATGATAGTTATAGTTTGCTAGATGTTTGATAGCATCTAAAAATTTTAAGTGAACTGAGAAAAATAGAGAGGCCTTGACCTTCATTTTTTCATTTTTTAGTTTGTTTCTCTAAATATCTCACAATATTTACAAATTGGTTGCTTTCTTTCTTTCTTGTTCAAATAAAAAATAGATACATTTGTATAGAGTCAAGATGAATTCAATAACTTCAGGTAACAGATATACCATAACTGCTTTTATAAGACACTAGCATCTAAGGTCTAAAATCTATTCTGAAACTTGGCAAAGGGAAAAATACATCTTTATGAAGTAGTCTTCAAAAATATCATAGCTAAATGGCTCTAACTATCCACTATCAAACATTCCCAATTCTTTGCTCAACCCTCTAGGCCCGAATCTTGACAGCTATTTCACTCTGCAGCTATCCCTATTCCTTTGATATTATCTAGTTATGGCTCCCAAATCTATTGAAAATTGATCAATAGGGTTAAAATTGAAACCTTGCAAATATAATCTTTGTCCAAATCCATCAAGAATTTTCCATCAGTTATAAACAATTCCCTTATAAAGAATTTGTGAAGTCAGGTCTAAAATTTGGAAATGAAATTCTAAAAATGCACAAGACTAAAAATGAAATATGACGAGATGTTGCTTTAAAATATGATTTTCAAACTTGGAAGTACAAATCTGACTTCACAAATGAATTCTATAAAAAGAGAATGACTACCCTCAACCACCTGATATCTTTTTGAGTTTTTTCTGATTTTTCCCAAGAAAATCATCGAGCAAAACACTGTCACAATAAATAATTGAGCTCATTTTCATTTATGTTGGCCACAATTTAAATTTGCAAGTCCATCGAAATTCTGATGAACATCGGGGATAAAATTTTTAAAAAATGAAAATTTCGCACAAGTACCCAATGATACATCTGATTATATAGCTTTCGTCGGACATTTTCATTAGATTTTACAATCAAATGAGTTAGTGTGATATTGTTTTTCTAAACTTGAGTGCAACAAAGAGACTTATTATGCATTCCATTCACTTCTACATTGGTGCCACATTTCATATGTTGGCACCCTTCATGTTAGTGCAGGTAAAACTATTTCCACAATGTTATAAATTACATTAACTTCCTTTTGCAACATATAAAAAACACCTCTAGATTCATGCATGCCTCAAGACTTGGTTGACTTGGTCGCTGGTTTGCTTTATGCACAATTTTATACTTGCAATGCCTTCTTAAGGAAACACCTTATGCACCCATGCATTATTTAAAGTGCTTTACAAATATAAGCCATAATGCTATGTATTGTGCTCTATGAATATTTCAAATAATTATAAATTATATTATATATAATATATATGTATATATATATTCCCTTTGTTATATATATACATATATATATTAATTAATATATATATATATATATTTATACTCATTTCACAAAGTTATCAAATACATTAATTTTTATTATCAAAAATATATAATATATATTGGATAACATTACGTGTATGGTGGTAAGCTCCAACTTCTCACAATGACTCTTCAAGGAATACCAACTTATTTCCTCTCCATTTTTAAGATGCCCAAGTACATTGCTGATAAATTTGAAAAAATCCATAGGAACTTCCTCTGGTCTGGGACTGATGATAAGAAGAAACTTGCTTTGGTCAAATGGGAAAAGGTCTGCCAAGCCAAAAATTGTGGTGGCCTTGGAATTAGGACTATAGTCAACACTAACAAGGACCTAATGGCCAAGGTGGGCTGGGATTAGATAAGGAATACTAAGGATTGATGCAAAATAATGAATTCCAAATATCTTCAGAACATGCCTTTGCTCAATTGGCTTTCAAAGTCTCACCCCTAGGGCTCCTTGGCCTGGAGGAGAATCTGCAACACACAAAGCCTGCCAAGGAATGGGATTAAATGGAAAATGGGCAATGGAAATCAGATCAGATTCTGGAAAGATCCGTGGTTAATTGATATCCCTCTGGTTTGTTTTGATTTTAGGAATCTAATGGGGTTGGCCAAAAGGTACTTTGGTACTCTTATTAGTGATTATGTTTCCGGACCCCCCGGGGCTAGGGCTTGGAAGGACCTAATCCTATGCTTTCCTCAGTCTCAAGACCTTTGTTGTTTGGCTAGGTCTCTATAGGATGTACTCGTTCTTATGAGACTTCCCTTCTATGATAGAGGAGATGAGTTTTTTTGGACTTTTGACAAAAAGGGGGATCTATCTATTAGGTCAACGTACAATCTGCTGACAAACCAAGGTACGACAGTGGACCCTTGGAAGTAGATATGGAATCGCCACATGATCCCTAAAATAAATTTATTCTGGTGGATGGCCTGCCATAATAGGATTTTTACTCAGGACAATTTGAGGAAACGAGGATTTTATATCCCCAATAGATGCTTACTATGTAAATGCAGTGAAGAAACTGCCAGTCATTTGTTGTTACACTGTCCGTTTGCTGCTGAAGTCTGGGGGCTAGATTTTAAAAAACTGGGCATTTCTTGGGTTACGTGTAAGGATCTCATATCCTTCATCCTAGGCTAGCTTGGTCCCTATTCCCACCCCCTGCTTGGTGAAATTTGGAATTAGGTCCCTCCTATTATGGGTTGGTGTCTGTGGAAGGAAAGGAACAAAAGGGTCTTCGGGAATATTGAGAGGAATCCTAGGGAAGTTTTTGGTATAGGTGTCCGACTCATTGAGGAAAACATTTCCCTCTTCAATGGAAAACCCCTGAAGATGGGACCTCTTGATTATGAAATAAGAATGGCCAAGGCTTGGCATCAGAAGTTAGAAGCTAGCTCTTTTGAAAATTCTAAATCCCTAGCTAGGAAAAATACCAAATGGGAGCCTCCGGATAGAGGCTGGTTCAAACTCAATTTTGATGGGGCTGCTAAGGGCAACCCTGGCAAGGCTAGCATTGGTGGAGTGATTAGAGGCCCCGGGGGGGTTCTGGTTGCTGGATTCGTGGCAAGTATTGGTTACCAATCTTCTATTGTGGCGGAAGCTCGTGCACTACTCATGGGCCTCCAAATTGGTGTCTCTCTAGGGATTGCTAACCTCCACATTGAAAGGGAATCTAAGTGCATTACTGATGTTGCGAATATGGACAGACTAATTGGCTAGAGTAAAAAGGACATTCTGTTGGATACTAGGTTCCTTTTATCCAAGCTTAGAGGAAAAAAAGTGACACATATTTTTAGGGAGGGTAACCAAGTGGCAGATGCTTTGGCTAATTATGGTAATTGTTTGGGTTACTCTAAATTTTGGAGAAATTTTGAGAAGTTACCACCAAGGATTCAAGATATCATCTTGAAAGAACAAAGCAACCACTTATTACGATGAATTGAAATTTTTAGGTGATGGGTGTTGTTTGGGGGGCCCACTTGATTATCCTTTGGGCCTGGTGGATGAGCTCTAATGCTGAGGTGGCTGACAAGTGGTGGAATTTAAAATTTAAGGCTTGTCACATGGTTAAAGAGGTGGCTCTATGAAGGGATTAGGAAAGTATGAGACATTGATGAATTTGAGAGGTTGTATCATGCGATATCTTCTCTTTAGGATTGTTTTAATCCACCATGCCCTTCGTAAGACTATGATTATGAATACTGATTTGACCTTTCATAATGAAGGAACGCTACCTTCTAGTGCTTTCAAGCCTACTAGTTTAGTGCGGGCTTCTAATTATACTTACATGGACATTTCTAAATATGGCCATGTGGCCACCTTGTCCTATTTTTCATGTGACTGCACCATGGCCAAGAAACCCTGCATGCTCACCAATTTCTACTTAGCTTGCCGTAATCTTCTTAAGATCCACATTAATTCCACTGTTAAGTCCCCTTATGGTGATTTTTTCCTTTGGGTGTGTGACCTGCATAGTGGCGTCATTACCCAACGCTGTAATCCTTTCCTTAATACCCACAACGTGAAGAAAGCCCATTGCCCTATTGGTTTTTCTAACTTTCATTCTTTGCAAACTCTTTGTTTTCCTGTGTAGGTGGAAATCATGGGTGGTGATTGTGTTCGCACTAAGCCGGACAATTGTGAAGAATTCCATAAGAATTCTTTGGTTTGGCATATATGTGTTGAGGGTGGCCTTGCTCCTCTCATGGAGATTTTGGTTGGCCATGACGCTATTTTGTTTAGTCAATTTGCAAATTCTTGGAAGGACCAAAGGGTCATGATGGGTGGCATTTCCTTTGAAGTTAGCGAAGAGGTTATAGTGCAAGCCACCATAATGCTATGCATTGGGAAGAAATATCCTAAGCACACTTGGATGCCGAACAATGACATCTTGAAGGCTTTCTTCATGGGGAATGAGGAACCGGTCCGAAACTAGTTGGGCTTTGAACGTGAAGCCCTTCCGAAGCCCTGGTACCAAGTGTGTTTAGCTTTGATGAAGTATGTCACTCTAGAAGGTAGGTTCAAAACCTATTTCTTCTATCATTTTCCCCTTCTAAATCATTTAAGGCATAAAATATTGCTTAGCTTCCCTTTCTTTTTGCTCATGGACCTAGAAAATTTGGTTGAAAAATGTAAGGAGATGGCCAGTCTTAACCCAGGTGACCTTCCACCTCTTTCACTCCATCAGGGGATTATCTTGAGACTCTACCATTTTAACTTGGCCCTTTGTCCCCCAAGAGCCATCTCTATTGTTCATATTGACAGAATTAAACCCCTGATTATTGCGAACATCTCCCTTGCTGAGTCAAAAAGCCCTTCTCGAAAAACCCATCTGGGTACTGCTAAAAACCCCAAAGCTAAATAGGCTACCAAAAAAATTAAAGGAGGGATGGGTAATGCATGTACTAGTGCTGTGGACAACCTCTCTGAACTCAAGGCCACCTTGGCAAAGTCTGCTTACAGAGCCAACACTATGAAAAAAAGACAAGGATGGTAAAAAAGGTGTGCCGGAGTTGATGGTGAAGGAGGGTAAAGGGAAGAACATAATAGGGAAAGATTCTAAAGGTGATACTATTGTGGGGACCATGGTCATGACTGGAGGGGAGACTACCATAAGGAGATTTGGGAGATTGGTGAAAAATAATAATAAAAAGATAGACTATTGAGGACTCAAAGGAGGAGTAGTTTGACAGCAAGGAGTATAAGGAAGAGGAGATCGAGGAGGATGAGGATGAAAATGTGGAAGGGCCTTAGTTTAACCCGAAAGACAACAAGATACCGAAAGAGACTTCTTCCTCTAACTCTTTGCACCGCTTGGTTGCTAAGCTTGATGAGGTCCCGAGAACCATGGATGTCGGGGAGGAGCTCTGTGCTTTGGAGAAGAAGATGGACACACTTAATAAAAGATTTAGAGGATTGAACCTCTTCACAATGAATTTGGGTCACTTCCTTACTAGCACCTTGTCCACTGTTATCAAGGAGGAGTTGGAGGGCAATAATGCCCAAGAGAACCAAGACTGGGTCAGTGATGATGTTGTGGACCTCCTATTCAAAAATTGGGACAATGCCAGTTAGTTGCTGCCTGCGCCAGTGTTCTATTGTTTGGTTGCCTATCCGTGGTCTCTATGTTGTTAAAGTGCTATCTCTATTCTTTTTTTAACTTACTATTAGCTTTTTAGACTTGTTCCTTTTTGGCCCTAGTGGCTCCTTGTGTAGGGTACAACACCCTGTAAATGTTGCTTACCTTTTCAAAAACATTACATATATATTATATAAATACACACAATTATATATAAATATATACCAATATATATGTAGCTATATTATTTTATACATATATTAATATATATATTATATATATACGTAATATTGTTTTAATATCTTTACAAAACCACTTATACCCTCATATCCATCGATCAATATATATATATGAATATGCATATGCATATATCACCCTAGTCCAATCAATATTCCCATGCATATGGGTAATCCATCTATGAGCATGCATAGGTACGTCTACCTACGTATACTCATGTATGTATTTACTCACATGTATGAGTTAATCATAGACATGTACATATATACACATATATACATTCTATGCATATATCTTATCGAAATAACAATAAACACACAAGGAAGGACTTTCATTTTGTTAGGTCTCAAAAATGTAGGTTTTGAACCTCAAGAGGGTGCCAATCTCTTGATATGTTTTAGGCTAATGAACGGGGAAATTATAAGTGATAACCCCTTACTCTTCAGGCTCTGCTAGACCTTGGAAAGTATACCTAAATGATGAGGCAGATCTAATTGTCTATATATGATCCTAATTTGGGAAATCTACTCACTATGGCATGCAGATGTGAGGTAGATGTAACACTTTTCTGACTAATTCCTAATGATAATACTTAAAGGTGTAAATAGAGTTTGTGTAATATTTTTCTAGAGTGGACCAATGCCTAATCTAATTGGGTGAACAAAGTTTGGTGTGGATAGTGATGATGGAGACAGGCTTTGCGAGATGGGTGGATTAAATCCTCAATTTAACTCGAACAATTGAGAACTTTAAGTGTTTTCACCTTGTGGAAACATGCAAATATGTTAGTTACTTGGACTCTTCTTAAATATCCTAGTGATATCCCCCTATGCTACTGTGAAGTTGTGAAAGGATTTAATTCAAGTGTGAAGGGAAACTAATCAAGATAATCTATTCAAAAGGACCTTTATCCAAGCAAGAACCTATTAAATTCGATCTCTTAAAAGGAATTTTAATTCTTCTTCATACATAAACCAATCAACAACATCACACAACTACAACATAAGTGTATTCACAAGTTAAATGTATTTTCGCACACTTAATTTGAATAGTATAAGAAGACCACTCTGGAGACAACCAAATAACATATAAGCATGCAGATCCACACAACAGTTGAATGCTTAAAAGAAAATCAATAATTATGCATAACCTTCTCCATTGTATTGCTCTTCAAATAATATGCATTATAACAAAAGTTTTTAATATGAGATGAAATGGGAAGATGGGTGCAATCTATCTTCTTACTAATGCCTACTCTAATGAAAATAGAATATATGATGATGATCCAATTGGGTCTTGGTATCTCTTTATATATGAGAGGAAACAAGCTATAGATCCGTTTACAAAAAGGCATGATGCTTGATAGCTAAAAAATAACATAATTGAAAACACAACACTTTTGCAAGTGAATGCACCAATTCATTAATCTTCAAGAAAATTCCTATGACCACTCAAGATCTGTTCAAGGCTCCTACTCCATGATAATGCACCACCTGCAAAGTGTACTCCCATTATGGTGTTGGCTGGCTTTCACATTCCTATGGTTGTTCTGCTGTAGCTGATGCATTTTTGGTTTGGTTAATGAACAAGTTGATGGCAAAGAGATGACAAATGTATTCATCCTCAGCATAAGTTTCCACATTAGCAATCACACCTTTCATGTCATACTCCATATATATCATTTTTTCAAGATTCTTATGAGTATTCTATAACACCATTTCTTCCTCATTAATTTCTTGCAATGCAGCAGGTAGAAACATAGCCAGCTATTCCTTCCAATAATCTTGATCCCTAGGATTGTTGAGGTTTTCATGGAGTGTAGGGGGGAAATCAAAGTAGTGGAGGTCCCCTTTAAGCTTGTTGTGGTACCCATTATGTGATTCCACCAACTTTTTGTATGTCTACAGTGTTTGAAATTTCATGACTTTCTTATTTAGGAGCTCCTCCCTTTTCTCAATCATCCACCCTTGCAACCTTTCATTCTCCACAAGTAGAGAGTGTGTTTGTTTGAACAATTTCCAATACTTATCAGCACAATCCATCATTTTGTTGAATCCCTCCTTGATTATCTCATACACCACATTATACTTAGTGATTTTTATCTCTATTTCCAACTCCTTACATTTATTTTGGGACTTCTGGTGACAGTTCTTCCAATAGGCTACATCTGCCAATGCATCTAACAATATTTTGTCATTCTTGATCCATGGGGAATATAATTCTGGTGTGGAGGAGGAGGGTGTTCTATCTCTATGACTTTCCATCTCCTTCCTTAATGTATCATTTTCTTTGATCAACTTTTTAATTTGTGCTTTAGTGAACTTTGCCACATTTATATTCAACTCGTCTATTTCAATGGGGTTAGTGTCCCCTACTCTATGAACCAAGAGATGTCCAAACACTTGGTTTGGATTACTAATTATAACATGCCTTTTGTCTTGAGGGTATAATGACCAAATCAGAAAGGTGGCTTCATTTGGGTTGTACCCAGATCCTGAATACATCTTATCACTTGCCTCTTATGTTAGCTGCATTGTTTTATCCCCTCTCTTGCTGAAACTAACAAACACTATTGCATCACTGGTGTCCCATCCTAGTAAGAGTAACACTCCAGCCTCTTGAAGAAAATCCCTCCCCCTTTCAGGGGTGATGGACGCTAACTCTTTGTCTATCTATTTCCTTAATTCTTATAGGGTGGCTGCTTCTTGTTCAAGAGTGATATATTTCATTTTTTGTCTTAGAATTTTGTTTTTATGCTCATAAATGAAAGATTTAAACTTAGAAGTTTTAACAAAGTCACTAACAGAGATAAATTCTTTCCCAAGCTTGACTCTCACATCATTAGAACGCTCATCTAACACCTCAAACTTGACAATATTATGTTCTTGAGAGGCTTCATATTGTGCAATGATAGGAGTAGTTATTTGTTCGACCTCATCATTCTCTTTATCACTCTCCTCTTTATCTCATTCAAACACGGTTGTATCTACAAAGAATCCTACCTTAGGAGTGGGACGTGAAGGTATGTAATCAAGAGGTTCCATGTTCTTAGCCTAAATTTTTGAATAAGTTGGCTGTAGTGCTTCAAAGACAACCGGGGGCACATATTTTACCAGCTCATCCACATGAGTGATAAGTTGCTCAATTCTTTCCAAAGGATCTTGTACTTCATCGAATGTTCTTGAATAAGATGGGATATTCCCCCTTTTCCATGTCTCAATGAGCACAATTTTGTTATATGCAATCATCTTGTCTGTGGTATAGGCCTCATCATAATTCCTTATTACATCATTAACTAAGAACTGATGTTCATATCTTGATAATCCTTTTGACAACTTTGTCTTGTGAATAAAAATTTCTGCATCAAAGTTCTTTCTTTCATTACCCAAAGGTAAGTTGTATGGTGCTAGTCTGTTATCAATCATATCCCTCACTGGTGACTACTTTGAAATATCCAAAACACAAAGTGCTAGGCATGATGGATTGTTTATTGTGTCCCTTAAGGTGCTTGGCATCAGATTTAGCCATTTGTCTCATAGTTTTTAAGTAGGCTATTCTGTCTAGATATGCCCTTGTTAATAAATGTGGGCTCCTTTGAACCCATAGACTCTAATTACAGTATAGTCAGAAAATGTAAACCAATCCCCCCAATTATGATTTACCTTTTTCATCGAGTCTTTCTCCTTTGGTCTCAAGAATATTTGTATCTCCAAGGATAGGTTATAATTACATGGGTGTCCCAACAATTTCATCAATGGCTTCACAAAATATTCCTCAAAGTATAGATAGTGTGATCCACCATACCGTCTATCCCATAACAAAGTTCACATTTGTACAGGCTTGTAATTCCCATTCTCATCCACATCCTTTATTCTTAATTCCTCACCCCAGAACCTTTTGACCTGACCTTCATGTAGAAGCAGATGCATAAACATAGAATAGTGTTTGAAATTAATGATGTCACTGTTGTTTTTTATCCTTTCCATTCCCTGATTCTAGGCATTAGCTAAATATCCAACATAGTCAAATGGTCTGGCATCTTTTCTTTTTATATATACATATAGGACCATTGACACAATTGATATAAGAGGTGGAACATCTACTCCTAACACCTATCCAATTGAATGATAGGTATATTGAAAATATTCTTCAAATAAATATTAATGAAAAGGAGGGTTTTTATTGCTAGAAAACCTTCTAAGCTGGCTCCCTTCATCTCTTGGCCTATATAAGGGTATCTTCCATCTTTTATAATTTGTGTCCATGTGGTTGTATTCTATTAGGAGGTCTTTGATTGTGAATGGAAAATTTAGAGAACACTCTAATTGAAACACATTAGATATGAGATCTTTAGAAATAACGAGAATGTTAGCCCCATCATGTGATTGGATAGTCCTTATTTTGGGATCATATTTGTTGGCAAGAGCTTTAATCAGCTCTGTATTGACAAAAACATTGGGCACCACTAATCTTCCTAGGTTCAATCTCCACGGGTTGCAGACTGGTTGAAACCTATATTATTTTCTATAATGGTACATAAATAACTCATATCCCCATCATGGTGTCCACACATATCCCAAAACTTTATGCTTGTCCCATAAAATATCCACAAAAGGATTTGATTGTGCTCTCCTTTTGGGTCTTGGCCTTGACCCAGGGAATTGGTCTATTAGGTCCCGATTTAGAAGTCTTTTTTTTTTCTTTCTATTTTTTGTTTCTTAGCCTTCATTTTTTCTGTGCTTTCTTTCATTGTTTAAACTTCAAACTTTTATGAAAGCAAATTTTTATTTGGGTTTTGCATACAAACTTTAATTTCACTTTCCTTGGCTTTGAGCTGCACAACAATGGTGAATTCCAAGCTTTTATTTTCTGCTCCCACTTTTAGTGAATTCCTCCAAGTTTTATGACAAATATGCAATCAACTTGGAATATAATTAACTTCAGTTTTGGCTCATAAATGCTCCACTTGTTTTCAATCTTGTCATTGAAGAAGATCATTAATTTGAATATCTCAATGATATCCCTGGGATGTCACATCAACAAGAAATAATCATTATCATTGGATCGATGGGACCATGATTCTCCTTCCACTGATAACCACCTCTTCCATCGATGGACTCTTTTATTTTGGTATATCTATGGGATACTGGATAATTTCCCCCCGACATGCCCTAGTTCCTTCGATATACTTAACATGTATTCGATGGTTCATGGTCTTATCGGGTCATCAGGGTAACCCTCGTTCATCTTCCATCGATAGGTGTCACTTCCTATGATGCCCTCAGCACTCTATTATTGTATTGGGGGAGCTGATATTTATGTTGGTCTGATAGCATTTTTGTTCCCTCGATATACTTTTCACCATATGTTAAAATATTGCATATTGTATCACCCCATCAGTGAGACACTATGTTACCTTCCATCGATATGTTCAAGTGCTATTGATATGCTTTGTTTGGGCCATCGGGGGGATGCTAATATTCAATCTTTCGATGTACTTATGTTACTGAAATGTGTTCATTTTTGCTAACCTCGTCGGTATATTAGGGAGAGTGACTCGAGAGTCTACCCGATAGGGTGTTGTTATGCTGACATCGAGTTGTGGGTCGCTTTCATTGATTCATTGGTGGAGCTATGAGGGGAGTCCCCCTAATGTAATATTGTCAAGCTGATAGTATTAAACTTTTCAAGAATAGGGGCGGTGACCATGGGGTTTTAGACTTATTTATGGATATGATCAAATGGTAATGTGGGCCACAAAATGGATCTGGTCACACAAATCTCTGCATTTTGTGCTAATCATAAAATCAAAATGTGGTGTATTTCTACAATATGTGGGATGTGGGTGAGGTGTAGGTTGGTGGATACTGAGCAAGATTTTCTAGTCCCAACACATTCGACATCAAGACTTAATCACATTCCTCAATCAAAACATTCATAGGACAAGATCATAACCCAACACAACACAACAATCACATCTAAACCAAATATTACTTACCTTTTCCCAAAACTAACTTTACTCAACATAGATCAAATAGGGTGTGATTGTGTGAATGCTCAGTTAGGCTCATTAAGGGTTACCAGACCAAGTTATTCTCCTGAGTGATACTTCACCTCTCTTCTAGAGGTTCAAACCTATTCCTGCATTCAACTTAGCACATAATAATAATAGTTATTTGATCACAAAATAATCATATGCATCATACATTTCATAGCTAGAATCATTATAAAACATCAAATTGCATTAATCATTCATTCATCATATTTCTATTAAATATTCATAAAACACATTCATATATTCAAGAAATTTAACCAAACAAGGTAATAGTAAATAAGTAATATCACATGGGGTGTAACATATTCCCCCCCTTGTGAATCATCATCCCCAATGATTATTAAGTACCAAAATGGACATAACATAAAACATAAAACATCCTTAAACATCTCAAAACATCATTGTTTTCCAAGATTTTTCAAAATCTAGCAAGACTTGTGGAAAATTTTGCTTTATCTCAGCATAGTCTTCGCAAGTGGCAGAATCTTCTGCATATTGATCCTATTGGACCTTGCATTATAAAACCTCTCTATTATGTAAGTGAAGCTTATGTGTTCTGAGCACCTTGAGTGGCTCGAACATTATCACTCTTGGGTCCGTTACTTGTAAAGCATTCCAATCAATAACATGGTTATCATTTGGTATACACTTCTTAAGATACATGATATGAAAGACATTATGCATTCCAGCAAGAGCTGGTGGAAATGAAATCCTATATGCAACAAGGTTGATCTATTCAAGAACCTCAAAAGGACCTACATAGTACGAAGCTAGTTTGGATGAATTTCCAAACTTGATAGAACTCTTGTGAGGCTTGACCCTTAACAAAACCTTTTCTCCTACTGAGAAATTTCTGGGTACCTTCTTGGCATCAACATAATTTTTTTACCTATCATTGGCTTCTACCAACCTCTGCTTAATAATACCAAATTTCTCCTCCATTTCTAATAAAATCTCTGTACCAAGGCTTATCCTAGCTTATAGGATTTTGCAACTTCTTGTCGTACAATTCTTCAAATGGAGCCATCTTGATCACAAAATGATAAGAGTTATTATATGAAAAATAAACCAATGGTAGGTAATCTTCCCATTTTTATTGTTGATCCATGCAATACATACTTAGTAGGTTTTCTAGAACACTTGGTTTACCCTTTTAGTTTATCCATCCATTTTTGGATGATATGCAAAACTTATGTTCAATTTCATCCCAAGTGCAAAAATCAAGGTTTTTCAAAATCTAGATGTCACACGAGCATCCCTATTAGATATAATCTTTTCAAGAACCCCATGCAATCTAAATATCTCTTGAACAAACTTTTGAGCTATTATAGGATCTCCATCAGTTAGATTCCTTGGTATGAAGTTAGCTACTTTTGTAATCTTATCAACCGCTACCAGAATGGAATTGTGCTTATTCCTTGACATAGGGAGACCTTGCAACAAATCCATACTAATGACTTGCCACTTACTTTTCAGAACTTCATGTGGATACAAAAGAAATTCAGGGTGTTGATTCTTTTCCTTCACTCTTTGGCACTCTAAGAAAATTTCTATAAACCTTGCAACATCCCCTTTCATACCCTTCCAAAAATATAATGGATTTACATTAGCCAACATCTTGGTTAAACCAGGATGTCTTGAATATGGCGCTTTTGAACTTCTTTCCATACCATGTTCCTTAATTATCAAAATTAGGTACATAAATTCTCCCCTTAAACCTTAATAAACCATTAGGTTCAAAGTGATATCCCTCATACCTTCGATCTTGTTGGTTATCTGAGAGTGCTTTCTTGACTAGTTCATAGAACTTGTCACCCTTGGATTCTTGCAACACTTGATATTTAAAGTCAAATTGGATTGATACCATTGAGGATTTATGAATCCTACGACTTAGGGAATCGACAACCCATTTCTCCTTTCCTTGATATAAATGATGTTGAAATCATAGTCAGATATCAATTCCAACCACCTTCTTTTCCTTGCATTAAGATTAGGTTGGCTAAAAAATACTTGAGGCCATGATCATTGGTCTTAAGTTCAAATGGTTTCCCCAATAGATAGTGTCTCCATCTCTATAATGCATGAACAACTACTACTAACTCCAAATCATGTGAAGCATAATTATGTTCATAAGGCTTTAGATTCCTTGAATCATAAGCTATGACTCACCCTTTCTGCATTAACACTCCACCCAAACCTTCTCCAGAAGCATCTGCGATAACAATAAAGTTACCATAAAAAATTGGTACCTTTAGTATCGAAGCCATGGTCAATTTCACATTGAGTGGATCAAATGCCGCTTGACATTTTTTGTCCACTCAAACTTCTTACCTTTTATTTTCAAAGAAGTGATGGTAAAATCTATTCTCCAAAAGTTTACAACAAAATTATGATAATATCCAACCAGATGCATAAAAATTCTTACTTCCAGCACATTCTTAGGCATCGGCCATTCAAGCACTACTTTTATGTTTGTTGGATCAACTACAATCCCATCAGCTGAAATTACATTACCCAAATATTGTACCTCTTTTTGGAAGAAGGTAAACTTTGAGAGTTTCCCACACAACTTATGCTCTCTCAATCGTTGGAGAACAATCTCTAGATTTTTGTGATTTTCCTCATCATTCTTAGAGTAGATTAAGATTTCATCAAGAACACCAACACAAACCTATCCAAGCAGTCCCTAAATACATTGTTCATAAGGTTCATGAATGTTTCTGGTGCATTAATAAGTCCAAAAGGTAGGACAATGGACTTGTAATGATCGTATCTAGTCCTGAAAGTTGTCTTGAAAATGTCTTCGTCCTTGATTTTTAGTTGATGATAACCAGAATGCAGATCGATCTTCGAAAACAATATCACTCCTCGCATCTGATCAAAAATATCATTGACACATGGCAACACATACTTATTATTTACTATTTATTTTTTAGGCAATCGATAAAAATTACTTATTCTTTACTATTTCTTCTTCACGAAGATCACTGGTGCTCCCCAGGGTGAAACACTAGGTCTTATTACTCCTTTAGATAACAACTCTTCTAATTGTACCTTTCACTCCATTAATTATGTTGTGGTCATCCCATATGGTACTTTCAATAAAGGTTCCAACCTAGGGACTATGTCAATGGAGAAATCAAACACTCTCTTGGGAGGAAATCCAGGTAGTTCGTTTGGAAATACATCCACAAAATTCTGTAGGATAGGATATTTCTCCATATCCGATTTCCCTATTTCTACCACTTCTCCTTCTTTGAATTCTTTGGATTCTTGAGGTTCATAATACATAACATCATCTTAAATAATTAGTTCCTTGTATTCCTCAAGTTTTTCCATTTTTACTATGAAGAGTTGATAACCTTTCTTTTTCGCCCTATGTATTTGCATAGCTGAAATCTGCCACAGTGTAACTTCTCTAGGTGTTCCTTACAATGACACTTGGTTACCTAGATTGTCTAAGCACTCTACGATCTTAGCATGGAAATCAACCTTGGCCCTATGCTTCCATAACTAATTCATCCCAAAGATGACATCATAATAACCTAAGGAGGATACGTTCAAATTCACCTATATAGAGAAATTTGGAAGTTCAACCCTTGCTTAGAATAAACATTGTCTTATTTCATCTCTTGTTTGGTTTGCATATTCAACAATCTATGATTTTTCCATAAAACCAACCTTTCTAGACATTTGACTTACTATTCTAGGAGAAATATTTTTTTTTGTGGCACCAGTATCTATTAAAATCGAGATAGGAGTGCCATACTAAGTACCTGAGAGTTCTATTGGAGTAATTTGGTAATCTACTTGCTGGTTTTATCCTGCAACATATATTGTTTGCTGGAATGCAACTTGTTGTGGAGGAAGAGGGTTCCCATGTGGTTGTGATCTCGTCGGCCTATTAGGGCACTGATTAGCAAAGTGATCTCCCCCACATGTAAAACATCCTTTCACTGGTCCCCTCTTTTTCACAGGTCTTCTAGAGTTACTAACATTCCCACTAGCATTGTTGTTGAAGTTGTTGTTGCTTCCTCTTCGGTCCCTTCTTGGTTCATTCTAATTTTTTTGGGGTCCCTTTTCCCCTTGCTTTTGAATTTTTTTCCCTTCACTAGGCCTCCTTGAAGTTTGATTAGCCTACATCAAATTGAGATTCTTTTTATTCCTTTCCCGATAGTTTGAAATAGACTTAAGATTTTGTTCCTACTTAATCGATTTTTCATACACCAAGTCCATGGTTGTAGGGCCGTTCACATCTACTTCACCACCTATTTGGGCATTGAGACCCATAATAAACTTCCTTATTTTGTAATCGCTCATCCTTTGGTACATGGGTTTGTACCTCAAGAGGCGAGTGAACTTTTCCCAATATTCATTCACTATAAAATCTCCTTGCTTTAGATTTTGGAAATCAATGAGATTTTGATTGTAGAAGAGTTGTGAAAACCAATATTTTTAGAAAATCTCTAGAAATTCATCCCATGTCAACCTCAAGGAACTGAGTCCTTGCTTCATCTTCTTATTCATCCACTAGTTGGATGCTTCACTAGCCAACTAAAAGGATCCCCAAACGGCTTTAGTGAATTCAGAGTAATTTCTAATCTCAAAGTATTTTTCCATATTTGCAAGTCGTGCTTCAATTGCATCCATAGTAGCACCACCTTCAAACTTTGGAGGTGTGATCTTCCTCATGTCATGGGATAGATCATTGGCTAGTCATTTCCTTTTAGTTCCATCTGACCTTGACTGTGACTCCTCATCCTCATGTTCACTAGAATGGGTGTGATCACAAGAATTCTCCCCTTCTTCTTCATTGTTGGGAACTTCCTCATCGTTATTGGGAACTTCTTGTTCATCCATTTCTTTCTCCCTTCCTCTCACTTGAGGTTCCATATCCTTGTTCTTGTTTCATCTATTATAGCCAAGATGTGATCCAACTTAGCTTAAGCATTCTCAGTACCTTGACCTACTTATTGACTTCCCCAAATCTTAGTTTGTTTCCTAACCATTTTTTCCAAGAATAGTTATACATGGAGGTTTCATTTAATTATATCTAAGAAAGTTTACTTCATGTTCTAAAAGAATTTAAAAGAACAACCATTCATATAAATAATTCCATAAAGAACTTTACACAATTTTTGCAAAAAACATATTTTTCATTAAGATTAAAAAGGATTTCAATATCCTTGAGTTTGCATAGAATGACTATTTAGATAGTCTAAGGGAGAGTATCCCTCAGATTCACACTCTGATATATATTTATGTGGGGTATACCCCTCAAATTTTTTCTCATATGCTTTGTAAAAAGGAAAATATCCCTTAGACCTATCCTCAGATACATAATTTTGGGGAACATACTCCTCCGATTTGCCACTTGAGGCTATTACAATAACTTCTGCCATAGGTATAACATGAGGGTCCCTAAATATCATTGTTGGACTAACACCACATTCTGAGGGCATATCCCTAGAAAGTGATAAAGAGTTTGACTTGGCCGGGGACACATAAGGTAAAAGGTTGAAGTTGGTAGCCTCTCTCGTCCTTCTTTTCTCTTGATTGATTCATGAAAGGGCATGAAGTTGATAGTCTCAGTTTCACTCAACCATATGGCATTTTCATGATTGGTTCCCTCAATGGTTTGAAAAAGGGCTTCTTTTTCCTTCTTGGCCCTCAGGTAGCGCTCATTACCGATCATTGATTTTCTTGCAGTCATGTTGAGATGCTCCATCCTAGCACAAGAATTTCCAAAAATTAGACTCATATAATGTTGGATTAGAAACATAGTGAGCACATAGGTTCAGAGCTGAACCTGGTAGCTCTAATACCACATGTAACATGCCCATTGTTCTACCTAGTAATTTTACCATGTTTTACCCACAAGTGAATAGTTTATGCATCTAATCCCTTAAGCAAAAAATTTCTTTTTCTTTGAATAATTGCATATTTGAAACATATTTCAAAATTTCCCATTGCATACAAAATAATTCCTTTCATTAATATAAGTATTGATGACACATAATCTCAATATGACTTTTCACATTTACAATTTCCATAGAGATGGTTACAAGTTTATATACATAGCTTCAACAAGCTTAATGAATATAGAAAGTACAAATGGTCCAAAACATCCTCCTCAAATCTTGGCCGCCAACTATGTAAGGAGAAGCATGAATCAAGCACTCTTCCACTAACCATGGACTATTGTGGTCCATTGCACATCTACCAAATTAGTAAGATGGCTCTACCCTTTGACAAAGAGATTGGTTTGGTAACTTCATAACCTTAGAATTTTCTAAGCATGGTGTTGTGTCCTACATATCTAGATCTACCATACAATGGCTACAACCTACATGTATGTGTATCTCTGCCTAGTATATAAACCCGAATCATAATGAACTGATAATGTAAACAGTGTCCACTTACACTACTTTGGCCAAAAAATTCAACACCCTGTATTTCAAATGAGTCATTTATTTCTCCCACCTTCCTAGATTGATTTGGTTTTATGACCATTCATACTTAATTTCTAGGTTAACCCCTTTCTAATGGATTAGACTAACCCTCGGAATAACCCACTTAACAAATCATAATCAAAATGACTTTACTACCAAAGTAAATCTAGAAAATTCTTACTTTAAGCTACATGCGTCTAGTATAGTCAACCTACATATAGTGATGACAACTACATATAGTATAAATACATTGCATTCATACAAACTACCATGTATAGGGTACATACATATCTATATAAATATAAACCAATATGATAGGTTTCTCCAACATAATGAAAAACCAAGAAACATGCAAGCATGTACTTGCATCACAACATATTCAAAACCATTCCTTCCAACATAGTAAACAAAAATATTTAACCTTTCCAACATAAGTGACAAAGGTATAGAAACTAGCATGCCTATATAAAAGCTCCAATTGATTAAACTTGCTTCTTAGCTCAATTTCTCAAGCTTGCTTGCTACCTCCTCCAAGACCAACTTAATTCCCTCTTCTAACCTCTCACTAATTCTCTCAACAATGACAAATACAAAATAACAAAATAACTCTCAAACACTCAAGCTCTCAATTCACTAGCACAAAAAATACAATAGAATAAAAAAAAGATACTCATTTTGAAAAGTGTAGAAATTATATAATGAGAACCTCTATTTACACTAAATTGTGAGCAACCAGAGGTTAAAAACACATTAATATTTCTTCCACCTTTCTATCCTCATACAACGAATCATCAAACTAACTTACAAGTTTGCAACACATAACAATCCTCACCATTCAAATTGCCGAGTTGACTTGTTTCAAGGAACAAAAAGACTCTATTACTAAGTCAAATGAACAACAAGATAACTAGCAAGTTTCCTATTTGGTTTACATATTGAATTCCTTCTTATATTAATGTCAAGTTTACTTTGATTGAGTCACATTGTATGATATTTCTTTTCTAGAATTGGGTGCAACAAAGAGACTTCTTTTGCATTCCATTCACTTCTTCATTGGTGCCACATTTCATATGTTGGCACCCTTCATGTTAGTGCAGGTAAAACTATTTCCATAATGTTATAAACTACATTAACTTCCTTTTGCAACATATAAACAACACCTCTAGTTTCATGTGTGCCTCAAGACTTGGTTGACTTGGTCGCTGGTTTGCTTTATGCACAAGTTTCTACTTGCAATGGCTTCATAAGGTAGTGCCTTATACACCCATGCATTATTTAAATTTCTTTACGAATATAAGCTATAATGCTATGTATTATGCTTTATCAACATTTGAAATTATTATATATTATATTATATATATGTACATATATATTCCCTTTACATAAAATACACATATATTTATTAGCACATATACTCATTTCCCAAAGTTATCAAATACAATAATTTCTGATTATCAAACATATATTAGGGTAAACCCACAAAAGTGGTTTATAATTCGAGTGAGGAAGGAAAAGTTGCAAAAATGACCCCATGCAAAAAAAAACTCTTTTTGGGGTTCAAACAAATTATTTGGTTCGAGTGAACCCACTAAATGTTGGCCCCTCATTTCCCATTCAAAAAAAGAAAAGAAAATGCTAAAGGAAAGGGGGTTCACTTGAACCCCCCTTCTCCCCTTCAGGCACCAAAAAAGTCCAAAATTTTGTGCTTCGAAGCTCTGGTTGAGGATAAAAATGGAGGAGACTACACAAACCCAACTAGATGATAGTAGTCCTCGAAACGAGCTATCCAATGAATATAATTTTAATATGTTTTGGTTTTATTATGTATTTGTTTTCTTAGTTTTATTAAACATAGGTTTTTCACCAAAAATCAAGCTCCCTGTTCTGCACGTGGAAAAATAGCAGATTACCAATTTTTTTTTTTGAAAAATATGAGTGCACTAGATATTGAAGTCCTTGATCCAACAATTTTTTTTGAATTTCGATACATACAAAAAAAGTTACATTGTATACGGTCCACCTATGTCTGAATTGTAATTGGTTTGACTTCAAAACTTGATTAAGGAAAAAACATTCAATAAAACACTATGAGACCAATTGGAAGCACTAGATATTGTAGTTACAAATCTAAATTTGAAAAAAATATAATTTTATACTTCATGGAAAAAAAGTTATGTTGTATACGGTGAGCGTCACTCCTTAAAAACACTGTTTACTAAAAAAAACTAGTTTTTGAAGGAGATGGAAACATAAGTGCTACCTGATTCCAAAAATTTTGAAAAAAGTATATTTAGAATCTATAGAAATTTTTTCATAAATATTTAGTTTGTATCATCTTCAAATTCCTCATGGTTTAGCTGCTATAGGTGCCCGAAAGTTAAGATTTAGTTAGAAAAAAATATTTTAGTGTCCAGTTTGGCCGAAAATTGTAAACTAGTATTGTGGGATCACCTGTTATATATGGAATAACATTATGTATATATTATATATATACATTATTATATATAAATATATATGTAGCTATATTATTTTATACATATATAATATCTATACATAATATTATTTTAATATATTTACAAAAACACTCATACTCTCATATCCATCGATTGATATATATACTCTCATATACACACACACATATATATGTCACCTTAGTCCAATCGATATTCCCATGCATATTGATAATCCATCCATGAACATGCATAGGTACATCTACTTGCGTATACTCATGTACATATTTACTCACATCTATGAGTTTATCATACACATACATATATACATATATATAACTTTTATGTATATATCTCATCGACATAACAAGGAAGGAATTTCACTTGACATCAAGACTTAATCACATTCCTCAATCACAACATTCATAGGACAAGATCATAACCTAACACAATATTCACATCTAAACCAAAGATTACTTACCTTTTCCCAAAATTGACTTGATTCGACATATACCAAATAGGGTGTGAGTGTGTGAATGCTCAGTTAGGCTCATTAAGGGTTATATGACCAAGTTCTTCTCCTGAGTGATACTTGCCCTCTTTTCTGGAGGTTTGAACCTATTCTTACATTTAGTTTAGCACATAATAACAATAGTTGGCTGATCACAACATAATCATATGCATCATACATTTCATAGTTAGAATCATTATAAAATGAAAAATTACAACAATCATTCATTCATCATATTTCCATTCAAGATTCATAAAACACATTCATATATTCAAGAAATTTAACCAAACAAGATAATAGTAAATAGGTAATAACACATGGGGCGTAACACATCCTATGTGGAGACAAAATGATCTAATAATAGCTCACTCTAGTAATAGAAAAAAGTAATCCTAAGTTTAGCTTAAGTGCATGATGTGAAATTAGATTAATCATTAATTAAAGATTAATTAATTATTAGCTAATGCATGATTACTCTAACATTACAAACCCACAAAAACTGACTTCATCATAGTTACAAAAAAGGACCAAGAATCAAAGATTTCAATTATGTGACCTAGTCCTAAATAAAAATCAAAATAATCAACAAGATCATGACAAGAAAGAAAAGTATGAGCCTAATTGGATGGGACCTTTTGTCATCAGGATAAGCTATGGATCAAGAGCCTACCTACTTGCAAAACTTGAAGGTGAGAATTGGGAAGAGCCCATCAACAACAATCATCTAAAGAATTTTTTTTCTTGACCCTTGAGGTATCCTAGTGAGAAAATTAAGAAAAATAAAAATAAAAAATAAAAAATAAAAAAAACTAAAAAAGGAAAAACCAAAAGTGAAAAAAAAAAAAAAGTAAATAAAAATAATTCATCCAATAGTGAAAGCCACTTCGGTGGCACCTTAAGAAGAAAAAATATACTTCCATAATTTCACATTTATACACTTTCCATAATAAATGAACATATGCAACTCTCTCCATCTCATCCATAATAAACCATCGCCACCTAAACTTGACACTCAAGCAAAAGAAAACTACACATCATAGAAAAACATCAAGCTTTCATGACATGTGCAAGCAAAGACCACTGCTGAATCAGTCTACTATATACATACCTATTTCCTAATCATTCTATCCATCATCCCAATCCAAGCCTTAACGAATGTATCCTTCCTACAATATGAAAAATTCCAATATCGGCATTACCTCTTTTTGCAAGAGATATGATGGTTCTTGATTTGTTTTATTAGTTAGTCTTTTTATTTTTGATTTATCCTTTTGTCTCTTTCTAATGCTTACTCAGGGCCACCTCGATCTATCAATATCTTGATGTGTTTAAAAAAGCATAGAATGAGGAATGGTCATTATTTTCCTATGCTATGTATGTGGGATGTTTGCGTAATATTACCATAGAAAATACTTACCTTGTGTGTGTTGGGATGACTTGCATAAAGAATTATATTTTACATATAAGGTCATTTAATATCTTTTGTGCATTATACTATCATGCCCTGAGTATTACTTCCTCACACAGATCCAAATTTTTTAGTGTATGTTAGGTATGAATAAGGACAATATTTTGTTTTCAAAGTCAAATTCCATTCAAAGGATACAATGTCACCTTGGTTCTTCATGCCTTGCTAATAATATTTATTTTCTATATCAAAATAATGATTTCTCTCTACATGTTTCAAGTATAACCTAAGCAAATCATCTCTTTCATCCCATATTCCCCATCCATCCCATTACGTACTTATGGATTTCATTATTCAATATTTGATCAAAAAATTGACTCATTCATCATTATCCTACATTATACCTCATTTCTTCTTCCATAATAACTCATCCCCATCCCATCCAAATGCTCCTTTCATTTATGTATTATGACACAAAAAAAAGTCCAAAAAATTATTCTTGCATCCACACATTTCCTGCATACATGATCATAAGCATAGGTCATAACATCATTACATCGTAATCAAATCATATCCATCACATAAATCATTACATCATTACATCATAATCACATCATATCCATCTCATAAATCATAACCGTTGTCTATTTTTTCCAGTCAGTAGCAAAACTCAATGTTAAGTTCAAGTTAGTTTTATTTTGAGTATTTAGCCCTTGAAATGAAGCATAGGAATTTTCCTATGGTTTAATATTTTATAAAAGATCACCCTTTAATAAAACTCATTTAAGTTTTATTTACACACCAAAGTCAAAAAAAGAAAAGAGCTAAAGGTTTTTAATTAAACTTTTAATAAGCTCTTTTATTTATCAACATCCACTCCACTTAGTTTTGTTTTGAGTATTTAACCCTTGAAATGAAGCATAGGCATGTGGTCTATGGTTTAATCTTTTATAAAATATCACCCTTTAATAAAAATTATCTAAGTTTTATTTACACACCAAATTCAAAAAAGAAAAGAGTTAAAGGTTTTTTTTTTTTTTCTGATCGATAAACGCTTTTGATTGGAGCTATGAACCAGTGAGGCCACATTTGGGGGGCCTCATCCCGTCAATTTTTTTTCCTCCTTGGACCTTTGTTCCTTCACACTGACACACTGTGCATCATGGCTCTCCAGCAACTATCAACCACAACCGTCAATGGGTGAGCCGGCTGTGCATCTACCTCCTAATTCGAACATTTGACCACAGTGTCTAACCCTTCCTCCAACCTTCCTATGATGCCCCTCCCTCCTACCTCCTCTTCTTCTTCCTTCTTCATCGCCCCTTCCTTCCTTCTTCCTCCTTTTTTCTTCTTCCCATCTCTGCGAGCCTCCCTATCTCCGTCACACCCTTCCTTCCTCTATATCTTTACCTTCTCTCCTACCACTCCGTTCATCTCCCATTCCACTGTTCCTCTTCCTCCGTCACCCCGCCTTCCTCCTCCTTCCTTCTTTCAACTTCCTTCTCCATCACCCCTTCCTCCTTGTCCTCCTTCCCATCTCCTCGGGCCTTCTTCTTTCCATCTCCTCAGCCTCCCTTTCTCCATCGCTCCTCCTCCATACTCCATTCTTCCCTTCTCTCTACCTTCCTCCCATATGCCATCCATCCACCCCCAACTCCACTTTTTCCTTCTTACCCCATACTCCAAACTCCACCATACTTCATCCTCCATCTCACCGGTATCTTCAACGTTCGTCCACCTCATCACACCCGTCGCTGTCCTCCAATCTACCTCTAGTGCCGCCTCCTTCAACTGCTGACTCTACCACATCCTCCTCTAGCATTCCAATCATACTTCACCTTCGTATTTAGATGAAGTACCATCGGTCTCACCCATCAGATCCTTGGCCTGCCTTATCTCCTCCAGCCTTCCTTCACATCGAATGCTTGGCAATGAGACTCGAACCCCTAACCACCATATCAATGCAGTGTTGTAACTATCGTTGCACTGTAGGCTGAACCCCCAAGAGTTAAAGGTTTTTAATTAAAATTTTAATAAGCTTTTTTATTTATCAACATCCATGCCAAACTTAGAAAAAAGAAAAGATGCAAAAGATGGTGAATAAAATAAAATACTCTAAGTTGGGTGCCAAGAATAGAGGGAAAAGAGAAAAGCTAGAGAAGACTTCACATGAAGGAGAACTCTAGAGCTTTCAATATTTTGAAGAGCCATTTGCACAACAATTCAAAGGTTTTGCATGGCAACCAAGGCTTTTTCAAGCATATTTTTAGAAGAATATTAAGGGTTTCCAATGCTTGACTTCAGGTATGCAATGTATCTTGAAGTTATTTCCAGTTTCTAAACTTGAGACACCTGGTTACAAGCAACTAATATCTTGAAACTCATCAATGTAGTCATTGAAAGATGTTCAAAAATATTAAGGTTGTGGGAATCACTTTTGTTAAGTTTTGTTGTGAATCATGCATTAACTCCTTTTGTTAAGGTTCTCTAGCATATTTTTTCTCTTTAGAATTCCATTATTACAAAGATATGTTCTGATTTACATTCAAAAAAGCTAGCACAAGGAAGGTTTTATTAAATGAAACCCTCAATCTCAAACCCAGAACAAAGTAGGAAACTACAGTCCGAGGCTTATAACAAGGTTTTAGAGGATAGTAAATAGTGCAATTATTGACAAGAGGCAATCATACTGACTCAAGGGTAGATCAATAAAATATAGTAGGTTTTAAAGATCATAACAATTACTCATGAGATGATATAGTTTTTGGCAACACAAGGGCAAACAACTAAGGCGGGGTGAATCAATTGTCACAAAATTTCAAACTTATTAACTTTATTAACCCTTATTCTTAGATTTGATTAATAACCATGAAAGAATAAATAAACAACACATCAGAAATACACATAACACCAAGATTTTTGCATGGAAATGTTGTTAGGGGAAAATCACGATGGAGGTTAATCCATAAGTTTATACTTTGTTAAAAGTATAAGAAGAATAAATGGGAATGCACATGGATTCGGGCACACTGCCTAGAGCTCACTGCTCAAATACAAGGGAAGACTCACTGTCTTACAAAAACATTCTAATTAAATCCATCTGAAGAATTTGAACTGAGAAAGTAGCATCTGCTAATGCCTGATTACAATCCTGGTTAAGCACATGAACACTTCTTTACTTTTCTTCACACCTCTTCACACTCTACTCTGCCTTCAAATGATCTGATTTTTTTCACACATAACACTCACAAACTTCGCATCATACATACCTCAAATGAGATAAAAAATCGCTCATATATATTTGCAACAAGTAATTACATTGCTTCATGTCAACTTCAACAAAATAATAAGATGAATGCAATCTGTCAGCCCAAAACAAGAAATATTATTAATGTGAATATACCAAGGTTGGCCACACCTATGAGAGACCCAAAACAATTTCCTTGAACACAAAACACCTTCAAATATTTTTCCTTGAAGATCCACAACATGATTCAATCACCCTATCGGTCATGAACATGAAAAAAATGAACACACAAGAGAAAATCATGGATCGCGAGCACAGAGATCAATGCGGATGTGCAACACAGATAGAGCATGATCTTGAAACATAAAAAAACACCACAAGAGCATAGGCAACAACTCAAATTACCAGAATCACAATATCTTCTTCCATTAATACCAACTTCAGTAACAGAATAACTGTCAGAACACAAAAGCTCATAATTTGCTCAAATCTTCATGCGCACCTCTGAAACTTTCAGTGGATAAACTAGATAGGTTTGAAAAAAAAACCTTTAAACCAAAACTTCTCACCATCAACATAATGAAATTTCCATCATACTGATCTTCACTGCTTCACAAACAGCCTGCAACTTATTTTATTACAATTTTCTCAATATCCTTGAGATATACTGTCTTAAAGACATTAATTCTAATAGTGTTGACATCAATGACAACCACATATTAGAAACACAACCACAACATCCAACGATAGTTTTATGGAATGGTGAAGACCATATTGATGCTTTAATCTTTCTTCTTGAGCCTCATCTTGGCTGTTGGCTCATTCCAAATCTCATGAAGGGATAGTATTTAATCCAAGTGTTTCATCATCGCAATGCTCTAAGTTGTTTTGCGGAACCTCTTATAAGAATCTCGGTCATTACCAAATTCATGGATGATCATTCTTTTCACCCAAGCATTTGAAATGCTAGAAGTAGATTTTGAGAAGAATGGATGTGTTCTTTTTGAAGAAGAAGCAATGAAATAGGGCAGTCACCGGAAAAAGTATAATCTGTATCTTCAATCATGTCTAGACAATGATGAAAACCTTCTCAAGTGGTTTGTCACCAAAAGACAAACAATCACCATAATGGATAGTATTATTTTGCTTTGAATTCTGGGTAATTTCAGTTGGATATTCAAGAAAACTCCAAAGGACGACCTTCTAGAATCACAAAGTATAAAATTATGCTCAAGGTCATGTCTTAAAACACAAATTTCTACATATTCCAAAGGATTAGTAGGAAAGTCATATCTTTACAATAGAAAGATTATACACAAATTTTATTGCAAATTGCATTTATCCAAAAATGATTTAACCAATTGGAGTCAACTCTAGTGGAAACCATTATTGTATGGAACAATTAAGAAGATAGAGCTTGTTGAAAATACCTTTTCCTCTTCAAGGGCACTTCCACTTGAAAAAAATATTGAAGTAGTGAGTGATGTTGGTGTTGACCAGGACAAAGTGGGTGTCTTATTGCTCAATCTTGGTGGACCTAAAACTCTTGAGGATGTTCAACCTTTCTTATTCAACTTATTTTATGATCTAGACATTATTCACCTGCCTATATTTTTTTGGTTCCTTCAGCGACCTTTAGCTAGATTTATATTTGTATTTAGAGCTCCCAAAACTAGGGAAGGTTATGCTACTATTGAAGGTGGTTCACCATTGCGAAAGATAACTAATGAGTAGGTTGATGCATTGCATCTTTCTTTGGAATGAAAGAAGACCCCAACAAAAGTATATGCTAGAATGTGCTACCGGTATCCATTTACAAAATAAGCAATAGAACAAATAAAAAGGGACAAGGTCACATAACTGGTTGTGCTTCCACTTTATCCTCAATTTTCAATCTCAACAAGTGGGTCTAGTAATAATCTTCTACAAAGCCTTTTTTGGTAGGATGATTATCTTGTCAGGTTGCAAAACGTGATCATAACATCATGGTACGAGAGAGAAGGGTATATCCAAGTAATACAAAATTTGATTGAAAAAAGTGGTGATATTGTTTTAGTGCTCATGGAGTGCTGGTTACATATGTTAAAAATGTTGGGAACATAATAGGACATGGAAGGAATGGGAATGATGAAGATATCATAATCATTATGAAGGATAGGTTGTAAGAAAATGTGTCATTATAAGGGACATTCTTGTAACATGGTCATATTCTTCTTCAGTTGCTAGCCACCTCAATCAGCTCAAATTTCTAAAACAAGCTCGTTCTCATTAGAAGGGAAAAAAAATATGTTGTAGAGCAAAAATATTCTAGTTCTTAATCATTTACTTTGGAGAAAACAAAGTAAATTGTTTCACAAGATGGTGGAAATTCTATCAATCTAACTGGTGAGAGTAACATGTTGCAAGCACCAAGTAGTTGTACAATTGAGAAGAGATCTAAAACTATTTCCAACAAAGGTGATGGTGGCCCAATTGCCCATAGAAATATAACAAAAAAACAAAAAGAAAGGATAAGATTGGTAGGCCAATTGTAACCATGAGTTCAACAGGGTCATTAAATCGAGATACAAAATATGAAATCCGAACTTGATTCTATCTAAAATGGTATAAATAATGAGTATGGCCCATGATAACCTGGACACTGCTATAGTAGATCATTGCAATCAACAGACAATACTTCTGTTGGAATAATTTCTCAAGAGAAGTCTCAATTTCTAAAGTAGTCATATATTATATCACAAGAAGCAAAAGGGTCTCTATAAATATTAGGTTAGTGAAGGTAAATTATGGGATCAAGTGCACACAACAAATCATCAAGTTACTACAAATGAGAAGAAACTTATGCAAATTTCAAATTGCAATTTTGAAGAATATTGCTTTGTGATGGCCGAAGTGGGAAATCAACTAAATGCAAACTATAATTCCCTATTGTATCCTTTAAATTGGATGGTACAATAAAAATATGGACATTATAGATGGTGATGACAAGCCTATAATATGTAATGTGCATGTTCAATATAGATGTTGCCTTTATAGATGAAGCAACTCAAAGAGGAAAATATGGCTATTTGATTAGTATGAGAAAAATATAATCTATGAATAATAAGTGCATGCAAAGAAAGGCTTGGGAGAATTTTTATTCTGCTTGGTCAAAGTCTTGAGAAATGGTGGCAAAAAAATGATAAATTTACAAGCTACATTAACTTTCTTTATCATGTATAGGTATTTCATTTTCTACCATTATTTGGCCAAGTGAGCATTTCATGGAGATGCTTGTGGAATTATCATAGAGAAGGTTATTTATTTGATTTATTTCAAGTATAACAAATTTCACAAGAGGAGTAGACCTGCATGTCCTTATGCCAAGAAGAACCTAGAGAGTAAAATAATAATGGAGAAATGCTAGATGCAGCTGAAAATAGGAAGCACATTCACATTCACTACTACCTTTAGGAGTACCAGGTATCATTTGTAAAAGGCTTGGGGTGTAAGTTGAAATAGTTACAAAACATGAGTCAACAATTGTAACAATGAACATGGGAGAAACTTCAGAGATAAAGGAAAGGGTTTAGAGATTGCAGAAAACCATAATACAAACCATGCATAGTCAAAGATCCAACAAAGGTTATAGAAGTTGATAAAGGGGTAGTCCAATAAAGGGGCAGTCCAAGGCCTTAAAGTCCACAAAACAAGAAAGTTCATGGAATGAAAGTGGGCAACCATTTTAGAGTAAGGGATTGCACAAAGTCAATAAGGGTAGATCAATATGAGATTATCAAGTTCAAGTATAGGATAGTACATGAACAAGGACAATTTCATCAACCTATAGTGCATTAAGGGCAGATTTTACAAGAACATAGTCTACTTTGACCAAGGAAGGGCAATGAACACCATGGATAAAGACAATCATAGTCTTTATGATAGTCCAAATCAAGGGACAATGAATTTGATTTTGTAAAAAGTTCCATTAACATAATGAATGAAAATCACTATACTGAAGACCTAATGAACCTAATGATTGTGACTATATAAATGAGAACAATGATGAGCAGTCATGGAGGATAAAGGGCAATAACTTCAAATAACAAGATTGACACAATGTGCAATACTGATGCAAAAGTCAAAGGTCAAGTCAACTCTTCTACACCAAGGTTTACATGATGTTACTTCTAGTTCACATCTAGTTCCACATCCATGTACAGTCAACATCTTCCATGAGGTTCAACTTTAGTCAATCAGAGGTGGATTTTCTATAAAGAAAAGAATCCAAATCTCTTAGAGTTAATTATTTCCATTCCTCTTTTTTCCTTATACAAAAGAGAAGGATTATAACTCATTATGAGATTCATAGAGCAATAATTTTATGGATTTTCAATTAGTAGTTTTCATATTTGTATCAACAGAAGCTTCAATTATTTCAATAAAAGCAACAAATTTTTCCTTCTATAAATTCTTGTGTTGAGTGTTTTTATGGATGATTTGATCTAATTTTTATAATTATCTATGCAAATCCTTGAATTATGTCTCATTGAAAAACATTTTGTGCTAGAATAAGAAAGACTTATATAGGCCATTTAAGATGTGTTATTTCTTTCAGTAGTTGTAGTTGTCAAAAATTTCAATTTTCCTTCATGAACTTGAAAAACAACTTTCTTATGAAACACAGTTGTGTGAGCTTGTGAAAGCTAAGTTGTGCATAGGGTAAAGCTAATTTTTTGAGAGAAGTTGTAAGTTGAAAAATTAGGTATAAGTCTTAAATTTTTGGTGCATCACCTCCTAAGACCAATAATCTTTAAGTTTCAGTTATTCTATGCTTTTTCTTGATCAAATCAGTAGTTTATAGGAGGTCCATCAAGGGAACTGGCCCACTTTGAAGGTTCATCTTCACCATAGGCAACCCACAGCTTGAAGATGATCCCATATTTCATAGGATAGCTCAATTTTATACTTGGTTGAATGGCTCTATCCTTGTGACAACAATATCATTATAGCATCATAATCTATATATACATCTACATACATATATCATCATCACAACATAATCATCATGAACATCATAATAAAATCATTACTTATTAGTCACCACAGAAATCTCATCTCATATATAAATAAAAAATCATCTCATGATAGACCAAAATAATGGCTATACATGGGCTACATGAGCTATAAATATAAATATACATAGGAGATAGTATACAAAATAACACGATCTACATCATATGGTACATAACCAAATTCAACTATGGTACATAACCAAATAAGTTGAATTCCCACCCTCTAAGTACTCGAGTGATCTTGGTACTGGTGGACGAGGACCTACTTGTGGTTGTGCTAGTGGTGGCTGGATTGGTGGTTGCCCCATAATCAAAGGAGTCCCTAATCTCATTGATCTAGAACCCCCTAACCGACTTCAAATGAAAAATCTAGGTGCCAAACGATTTGTAGGAACATGTGTCTCATATAATGTCTTATAATACATGACCTCTTGCATTGACCTAGTAACCTTAGAAAAATTATATCCCATAGGTTTCTCACTAATATACCTAACCCTCCTCATATTATACTATTCTCTATGCTGCAATGCAATCTTTGAATCTCTCTTTGCAATCCTTTGATCTAGTTGATTCTAAATATTATCACACTCGACATAGGACTCAACTCTCTCAGTTAGATCCTCATCCATCTCCCTCCATCCCTCATCCCACTCAAATAATACAATGGCTAACTACACCTATAGACCATCCATATACATCCCCTCTCATATTCCACCCACATCTACTCCCACTTGGGGCTCTCACTCTCCCTCTCCTCCATCACCACCACCCTCTCCCTCTCCCTCTCCTCCTCCATCACCATCACCACCACCCCCTCCCTCTCCCTCTCCTCCTCCACCACTCCCTCTCTCTCTCCATGTCCTCTACCATCATCCCCACCATCCTCTACCATTTCCTCCTCTATCCTCTACCACTATCTTTGACCTCTACCTTGCTCCTCACCTTATATTTATTATCTAACCCCAATACCTCCTAGATTGATCAATAATATGAGTCTATGAGCCACCCACCATCCATCATAATCTAAGGCAGTCCATACATCCACCACACCAAGAAGAAGATATTATTTTTGTGGTACAAGTGACTCAAACTCTAATAGATACATTAGGGTCAACCATTGGAACCTAGTCTGCAATCTCCCATTGAGTATGAGAAAAAATAGCCTCATGTATCGAATTTATCTAATCCAAAAAAAATGTCGTTGTACCCTCTCAAGCATATATCTCTCAATAATATTTCATGTGCCCAAAAAAAATAGATGATGATAATATAATAACTACTCAACATCACCTTTCTAGACCTCGCACTGGCACCATGGTCTCCATAACACTACATCCACATCATCCAAAACCTATTGCTAGTAAGATAAGTCCCCCAATTGTTGATGATTCAACACAACACCATAGATATAAACATATAACAACCCTACACCCCTCAATCTATCTATAATAAGCCGGGTCACTACAATATGCTCCTAAGCACATATGAGTAATAATATAACACCACATGCTAGGCTCACACCTTACTGATAAACCAATTGATCCATATAATGATATAAGTGGGATAAGACACATGGCCCCAATGAATAAACAACCCCATCACTAATCATTTGATCTAGCACTCGACCCCAACCAACTAATAATCCCCTCGATCTCCAGTCAGGAACCAACACCCCTCCAATCACTCCTACCAGTACTATTAGAAGTATGTCAAAACTGACCATCAACCTTCATAAATCCATATCTCCATCCTCAATCCCTAGATCATCTACCAAAAATACTCTCTCAAATTCACTGTTGCCAATATCAATATCATAAATGACTCTCACCATGAATCAAGATACACAATATCCTCCAACATAATGGTCATCTCAACAGTAGGACAAATGAATGCATTATACTCACTATGCCACAACTCAACTACTATTGTCATCATGTATTGATGCACTATAATCTCAGGCATGTATATGTTATGCCATAATACCATTGCATCAATAAAATCCTGCTCTACCTCAATCAACTTAGCCCTCAATAACATTGTGGTAGGATGATGCTCCTGAGACATGGTCGAATCTAAATCCTCTTGAAAAAATAATGCACACGTCTTCAAAATTCCTATGAATTAAAATCAATTGCACCAAATCCTCAATCATATGTGACCTAATATTTCAATTGCACAAAACTATCAATCAATTGCGACCCAATTTTTTAATTACACTGTTCTTCATATTATTTGCATAATTTTACATCAAAATTTCCTATTAACAAATCACTTGTGCCACTTTTTCATAAGTGAAAAACCTCTAATCACTTGTGACCAAAAGTCAAATGTATCATTTTGTTTATTCAAAAGTGTAGTTGCACATCAAAAGTACCAAACTAATCATCATTAGCACCAATCTGGCATGTCAATGCATTTGATTCAACCTACTTTAGTTGCAATTAATACACCTAAACACACCACTAGGGAAACAAAATTTAGATACATATTGCTAGAGGTGACCCAACTAGCTACTAGTAGATCTACATGTTCTTTGCTCGATGAATCACCACTGGAATGTATGCCATTTCTACAACTACTTGACACTCTAGAGGTTCTAAATATCTAAATTAGGGATAATGCAAATGAGTATAAATGACCCCCCCACACCTATTTAGAACCTCTAAAACCCTACTATTCCTCCCCTACATCTTAATCCCTTCCAATTTCTTCATCCCATCACCTTTTTCCCCCATTTTTCCTTCATCCAACTTCATTTGTCATCCTCAATCCACTAGACCTAGCCTATTCTTCCTACCATGAGTTCGATTGGAAATTTATTTTTCTCAACTACTCTTAAGAGGGCACCCTACCTCCATCCCCCACTCCACTGGGGTACATTGGGGAATATCACTAGCCAATTTTTTTGTACTAGCATTATGTCTTCAAAATAATGCAATAAACATTATCTCAAAAATGGGAAAAATGTAGACACCTAAATATTACTAACACATTATGTCTAATCACCTCATCATTTCCCATCAATTCATTTATCAATATTAATTAAATAATTTCAATTATTTAATTGAGCTAACACTATTGACATTATTTTCCCTCATTGCAGGTTGTCGACAAATCTAAGGCCTGGGCATATGGGTGGTTTAAGGCGGTTTTTTTCTTTTTCTTTTTGTTTAAGATGGATATGGCCTCAGGTGAAGGTACTAATTTAAAAAAGAAGGATTTTAGGGAGATATTGAATGGGAGTGACCCACATTCATCAATGCATGTGGATGCTAAAAATTTGTTGAATAAGGCTTGGGGTGTGGATAGTTTGTCCTTCAGTGGGGTACCATGAATCCCAAAAATAAATGGATTCTTGGAGAGGAGTCAAGATAGACCAGTTTTGGTGATATAACTTGATTCGATTGAAGAAGATGTTAATTAATTGATGAATCATGTGTAATCTGAAGTTCATGGGGATTAAATTTTCTCTTCCATTTTTGGGATCTTGGGCTAGACAAACATGGAATCCTAAAGGTGAGATGTGTAACAAGCTCATTGTTCTACCCATTGTTTTTACTTTTTTTTCTCGCAAGTCAAAGATTATGCTACTAACATTATGAGAAATATTTTTTTTTCTTTTCATATGAATAACAAGATGCACATTTGAAACATAACCATTTCCAACTTTCCCATTGCATAACAAAGAATCATTTCAATAATTCAAGTAACAATTTCAAATTACATAATTTCTTGATAATATTTCCCATTTTCAATTTCTCAATAAGAGTAGAGATACATGTTTACATTCATAGCTTCTATGAGCTCAATGATATATATAAAAATCGAATACAACTATCTAGATGTCTCCAATGTTGGTGCATACCGACTAGATGTCCCCATCACTAGTGCATACATTCGAGGTGTCCCCAAACTGGTGCTACATCCTCAAATCCTAGTTGCCAATCGTATAAGGGAGAGTATTGCTCAAGCAATTTTATGCCAACCATGGACTTAATATGACCCCCCACACATCTACCTAACTGGTAAGATGACCCTACCCTTTGATGAATAGATTGGTTTGGTAACGCCATAATCCTGAGCATAGTGTTGTGTCCTCGATTTCTAGAGCTACCATACATTGGCTACAACCTACATGCATTACTTCCCTACCTAGAATACAATCATGGACCACAATGAACTAATAGTGTAAACAATGGCTACTTACACTACTTTGAGTGAGGGTCATCTGTCCACCCAACCTTAAACTCAATTTGGTATTGACCATAAATATAACACATATTCAATATAAGGTGATAACATAACAAAATGTTCAACAAGGTTATTCCCTTAACCATGTATTACTCTAACGCTAGGAATATCCAAGCCTATAACAAAATGATTACTAGGTTACACCCTTTCCCATGGATTTCTCTAACCCCAAGTATAACCATTCTAATCATACATGCACAGATACTAATGCCTAGCTAGGTTACCCCCTTTCCCATGGATTTATCTAACCCTAGGAATAACCATGCTAACTGCTTAAGTTCAAAATGAAATTTTCATAAAAGCACTATAGGATAGCAACATATTCCACATTTCAATCTTCATTCCATATCCATATAGACTTAATGAACTAAGTATAGTTATAATAGAATTTATGCCACACATACTTCAACATAATATAAATGTATTCCCAAATAATAAGGTTTCACTAATTCGAGACTTAATCAAGAATCACTCAAGAATATTCATTACTAGGAAGTAACTAAGTTCATAAGAATAACCATATCATGCATTCCAAGATTATTCCAAACTAGGAAATAACTAAGTTCATAATAACAATCATATCGTGCATTCCAAAAAAAATCTTTCCCAAACAAAGGTTATAATCTAATAACCTTTCAAACATAAACAATAGAGGAATAGAAATCAACATGCTTAGATATAAAGTTCCAACTATAAGGCTGCTTTCTGATCTCAACCTCCACAATTGTGAATTCTACTCCTTAAATGTTCAACTAGTCCCCAAACTCTAGCCTCTCAACAAAACATAACTCACAAAAAAATCTCTCTCTCTAAAACTATCAAAATATTGTTTGCACAAAAAATACATAATAATAATAGAGAAATCAAAATCAAAAGTTAACAAATGGTAGAGAGAGCACCTCTATATATACTTAAATTTAGCATCACAATGCTACAAAGAAGCTAACAAATTTTCCACCTTCCTATTCACATGCAACGACTTAGCTGATTTAAACTCTCATATTGCAACACATAATAGTACACATATTTCCAATTTCATAGAATGCCTAAGTCGAATTCATGCTTGTGACAACATGACTCTTTTACTGAGTCAAGGCACATCAGCACATTGCTAGAGGTTTCCTATATGATTTGCAAGTCGAATACCCTCACAAATTTATACCATCTATGCTTTGATTGAGTTTTATGCTTACAAAATGGCTTTACCAGGTTTTGGCATAGGTTTTAGACTTCTATTAGTTTCCACACTATAGATTTTGGAACCACCTTTCATATATTAGTTCCCTTTATTTATGTGTAGCTAAGACTTAGTCAACCACGTTGAATCTACATTCATTTTACTTGCAACATGTAAATAGTACTCTCCTTCATCTATGTGTAGTGTTTAGGACTTATTCATACCATGCTTTATGTGCTACACATTAAAATTTAGCCATAACAATGTATATGGTAGTGCTATATTTATGTGCTTTGGCTTATTCAAAGCACTTTAATATATCAAACAACAATGCTATATTATGCACCATTCTTTATTCAAAGCTTTTTAATATAAATCAAACAATAATATATATTATATATTATTAATATATATATATATATTATCTATATATATTTCATCCATACTATATATATATATATATAATTATATTCACATGACTACCAATTACATCACTTGCTAATTAAATATACACATATACATATATTAAAATAATTATATATATACATATTTATATATATGTATATACGTTTCCATTAACGTAACTATATACATATATATTATATATATAATATTATTTCAATTTTTTTATTTAAACACATATATTCACATAATCATTGATTGATTTGTATACATTAAGTGTATATATGTGACCGACGACTTAGTATGGGTTGACTACACTTGATCCATGAGGATTCAAAGTATATTCAAGCTACTAAACATCAATCCAATAAGATCATTCAATACAAACTAGACTAGGAATCCATTAAAACTAACATATTAAAATACAAAAGCTTCATAAATCACCTATTCTAATCCATTAAACTTATCCCATTGGGGAATTGGTGTCGCATTGATGTGGAATGGCAACCCTTTCCCAATCCCATGAATAAATAAGCCTATTTCAATAGATTCTATTGAAGAGAATCAATGAAAACGATAATAGATGTGCATGAAAACATGATTTAAAGCTAGATTAGCATGATGCAAGCTAATTTAACATGATTTATGCTAAGATGATTGATATGGGTGAGTGCAAAGCTAATCTAAATAGGTTTTAAGCTAAAAGGATTGAAACCATAATTACCAAATAAGCTAAATGGATGCATCTATGTTATCATGGAAGCCATTAATGGAAGCTAATCTAATATGCAAGTAAATTAAGCTAAAAATGATGTTAAATAAGTGCTAAATATGAGTGCAAGTGAAGGAGATTTTAACAGCATAAGTTTTCTCTTAAAAGATGGATCAATGAGTTTCAACAACATAAGTTTGCTCTGAAAAGGTGGATCCATTTGTCTCCAAATAGTGACCTATTTATAGGACAAATGAGAAATGAAGGGTTGAGATTAAAAAGGTTAATCAATAGTCAAAAAAGGAGGAAAGATGAAACATGGATCATGGATTCTCATCAATAGATGAGAATCAATGATCACATGGATCAAGGAAAGAATCAAGGGCCCATATTCTTTCAAAAAAACACACTCAAAACTTCCACAAGAAGTCATGTAGGTTAACTTGCACAAGAAGTCTTGTAAGTTTGTTATGAGGGACAATATTCCCTTTTCAAATGAGTGAAGAAACATAATATTCTTTGGAATATTCTCATGGCCGAGGAAAACTAGATATTTAGCAAATTAAAACAAAATTTTAATATGCAAAATATTCCTTTTGGAGGAAAGTGAAAAGGAGGAATATTCTCTTGGAATATTCCCTTACAAGTGGGGGGGATTAGATTTATTAGTAATTTAATAATTAAATAAGGTTTTAATTATGCAAATTAGGTGAACTAGACAATATTCATTAAATAAAATGGTTTAATGAAAAGGGGAAAGTGATATGATATTTAATTAAATGACTTAGGGTTATTTAATTAAATAAGAGGACTTAGGGATTTAAATTAAATAATTTGATTTATTTAATTTAATAAGACAAAATGTTAGCATGAAAGGGGGTGAATTAACTTGATTAGATTAATTAGGCTAATAAATGAAAATGATGCAATTAATTAAATAGCTAGGAAAATTTAATCAATTAAGTGAAAAGAGGATGAGTTTTAGGAAGAAGCAATGTTACTATATATGATTCAAGTGTGTGATATCATTTTGGATATTTTTAAGTGTACATTTTTCTCCTTTTTGAAGCGAGGTACCTGGTACGTTGGTTCAAATAGTGACACTTTTTGGATTAAAAAGTTGTTGCTTAAATCAAAAAATAAAAAATTTCTAATATTTGGATGCCCCACTATTGCTCTGATAGAAGGAATAAGATGGTCCTTGCCCCCTCGAGAAATCGGGCATAAATTTTGAATTTTATGTTGATCTCTCGATAAAGATTCAAGACCAGTGCAACACAAAGAGGACTAGAAAGCTCAAATTTCCAATGTGTTAGGGTTAGAAGGAAGATATATAACAAGTTAAATGTAGATTTGATCAATAAAATAGAGAAGTAAAACACAAAAAATTATAGCAGAAACAAGACAACACAAAAAATTTAACGTGGTTCACCCAATCTGGGCTACATCCACAAAACCACAACCATCCAATGATTTCATTATCTAGTGAAAAACATATTACAATCTTGTGAATAATGCCATGCTACAACTCCCCATCCCAACCACTTATAACAAGCTATTAGAATCTTCAAAAAATTAGGGTTCTACAAAGTCGACTTTTTTCTTTTTCAGTGACGAAGCAAAAAAAGGTGAAAATTCTTTTTCTCGGGGGTTGCCACCTCTGAACCCCCACCCAGGGCCCAGCCTAGCCCCAGAACCCATCGAGGATACATGAAGAGTGTACAGTATAGCATGATCAGTCACCACATAGCAACAATCTCCCACTTGGAGACTGATCAGGCTCCACACCAACACAATCTCCCACTTGAAGACCGATCCTAGATGACACCTTTGCACTTACAACTCCCACTAGAAATAAGCACCTTGGACCTTGGTGCTCTGTTATACTTTTAACCATGAAGACCAATCGAAGCTGAAGAGGAACTCAACTTCTCCCTTGTCATTTCCTTTGTAAACATAAATGTTGGATTGGCATGAGTATGTATCTTTTCCAACTTTAGTTGTCCATCCTCCAATACTGATTGAATAAAATGATATCTCAGTTGTATGTGTTTAGTTTTAGAGTGTAAGGAAAAATTCTTTGCAAGATGTATAGCACTCTGGCTATCTATAAACAAGATATTTTCAACTTGTTGTTTGCCTAAATCTTCCATGAAAATTTTCAGCCATATCATTTCCTTTTTCGCCTTTGTTGCAGCTACATACTCAAACTTTGTGGTGGATAAAGAAACCACCTTTTGCAATTGAGAAATCCAACTCACTGTTGTCCCACCAAGTGTAAAAACATAACTTGTGGTACTCCTCCTGGTATCTATATCCCTTGCCAAATCTGAGTCAACATAGCCTTTTAAATCAGTATTAGAGCCCTCAAAACATAAACATTTATTGAATGTACCTCTCAAGTACCTGAGAATCCATTTTACCATATTTCAATGCTCAACTCTGGGGTGACTCATATACCTACTAACAACTCCTATAGTATGTGCAATATCTGGTCTTGTGCATGCCATAACGTACATTAAACTGCCTACAACTGAAGAATATGGTACCTTGGACATTTTTCCTTCCTCCTCTTGTGTCTTTGGACACATATCCTTAGTCAATTTGACATGACTAGGCAAAGGTGTGCTGACAACTTTTGCATTCTCCATATGAAATCCCTGCAACACCTTTTCAACATAATCAACTTGAGATAGAATCAATTTTTTTTTTTCCCATCTCTTGTAATCTTCATACCAAGGATTTGTTTTGTTGCCCCCAAATCCTTCATAGCAAATGAATTTTCTAACTACTATTTTAACTCCTTTATGTGATCCATGTTAGACCCTGCTACAAGCATATCATCAACATATAAACATAAAATAATGTAGCTATCTGCAACTAACCTCTTAAAGTAAACACAATGGTCTAAATTACACCCATTGTAGCCTTGCTCAACCATAAAACTATCAAATTTAATATACCATTGCCGAGGTGCTTGCTTCAAGCCATATAAACTTTGCTTCAATTTGCACACTAGCTTCTCCTTACCTTTGACCTCAAATCCTTGTGGCTATTCCATATATATTTCCTCTTCCAAATCACCATGGAGAAAGGCAGTTTTAATATCAAGTTATTCTAAATGCAAATATTTAGCAGCCACAATACTTAAAATAGTACGGATAGAAGTCATTTTAACAACTGGAGAAAATATTTCATCAAAATCAATACCCTTTTTCTGTGGAAATTCTTTTACAACTAATCTAGATTTAAATATTTTCTTACCTCTATTTCAGCCTATAAACCCATTTGTTTGGTAAAGCCTTTTTACTTGCAGTCAACTTGCATAATTCCCAAGATTGATTTTCAAAAAGGAGTCCATTTCTTCTTCCATTTCATGCTCCCACTAAACCTTGGTAACCACCTGCATAGCTTCATAATAAAATTCCGATTCAACAACTTCAGTTAATAAAATAGAATAAAAAGAGGGAGAAAATCTTTCCAGAGGTCTACTTATCCTTGAAGATCATCTAACTTTCATTGGAGTTTGTGGTATTTGTTGTTGCTATTGTTGCGGAGCATGAGGAATCACTGTAACATCATTGTTTGGAGTATCATCCAACACTACATAATATTTTCTTTCTTCTAATGCTACTGCAACTAATCTTTGTACAAGACTTTCTCATTGAATATGGTATCCCTGCTTCTCACAATTTTATTATTTTCAAAATACCAAAGCCTATAACCAAATTCATCAATGCCATATCCAACAAATATACATTTCTTTGATTTTTCATCAAGCTTGGTTCTATTTTCAGAATCTACATGTGTAAATGTTTCACAACCGAAGGTTTTGAGAAAAGAATAACTCACCTTCTTACTTGTCCATGCTTCCTCTAGAATACCACAACCCAAAAGATTAGAGTGAACTCTATTAATTAAATAAACAATAGTGTTTATATCCCATTACCACATGTTTAAAGGCAGCCCAACATGTGATCTCATAGTTCATTGACACTCCATTATTGCTCTATTCATACGCTCAACCACTCCATTTTATTGTGGAGTCCTTGGAACCATTTTCTACCTATGAATACCATTAGAGGAACAATAATCTTCAAAATATTTACTACAATACTCACCACCATTATCAGATTTGAGACATTTTAACTTTTTACCCATCTCATTCTCAACCAAGCTTCTCCATTTTTTAAAATTTTTAAATACATCAGATTTTTGCCTAAGGAAATAAATCCATACCTTCCTAGTTGCATCATCAATGAATGTAACATAATACTGAGAGCCACCGAGATAAGATACCTGAGTTGGTCCCTATATATCCGTATGCACAAGCTCCAATTTCTCATCTTTCTTTTGTTTCCCATCTTTGAGAAAACTATATCTCTTTTGTTTTCCATACACACAACTTTCACAAAAATCCATATTAACATATGTTAGACCTGGTAAAACATTCTTTGAATGAAGTAATTTCATACCTTTTGCACTCATATGCCCAAGTCTATTATGCCATAGTGTTGATTCAACATCCACAACAACTATCTAATTTTCTGACTGCTAAACTGCAACAACTATTCTTGAACATTGATTTTTAATTTGTAATAGCTAAAGTAGAAGGAACAGTATGACCTATACAAAGATATAAGGTGCCTACTTTCACACCTTTTGCTACCACTAAGGAACCTTTTGTAACCTTCCAATTTTTATCACTAAATTGTAACAACACAACCTTCATCATCTAGTTTCCTTACTGAAATTAAATTTCTTCTTAACTTTGGAATGTGTCTTACCTCATATAGTAGCCAATGATTCCCATTCTGCAACTTAATCTTGATTCTTCCCTTTCCAACAATCTGACAGGGTTCATTATCTCCCAAATCAACCAGCCCAAAATCCCCTTGGAAATAATCAAGAAAATAATTTCTATGGGGTGCAGCATGAAATGAAGCCCCTGAATCTAACACCCAAGAATCATCAACATTGTCAAGGGAAAGAATCAAAGCATCCTCATCAGATTTATTACTTACCACATTTGCCTCTTTATTTCCTTCCTTTTTGTCTCCTTTATTTTTTCGAGACCAACAATCTTTCTTTAAATAACCTGGCTTACCACAGTACTAGCAATCCCTCTTGTCTCTAGATTGGGACCTTCTGTCCTTTGATTTTCCTTATGACTTCCCATGACTTCCATAATTATTTCCTCTCTCCTTTGTTCTTCCCCTACTTTTTGTATTCAAAACATTGCTTGATGTGGATGTTCCACCTGAACTTTTCCTACAAATTTCCTCACTCAAAATAACACCAACAAAATCATCAAATTTCAATGTATTCGAACCAGAAATAGAATTGCTAATAGCCATTACCAAGCTATTCCAGCTTTCAGGAAAATAACACAGAACCAAAAGATCCCTAACTTCTTCATCAAATTTTACATTTACAAAATTTAATTGACTGGTAACCGTATTAAACTCATTTAAATGATCAACAACTGACCCACCTTCTATCATTTTCATATTAAATAAACGCTTCATAAGAAATACCTTATTCAAAGCGGAAGGCTTTTCATATAACTTTGCTAGGGTTTCCATCAACTCTTGAGTTGTCTTTTCTTTTGTAATATTGAATGCCACCGATTGTGCTAGGCATAAATGAATACTAACAAGTGCCTTTTTGTCCAAAATATCCTAGTCCTTATCAGACATTGTTGAGGGTTTCTTGGTTTTCCCTTCCAATGGCCACCATAAATCCTTCTGATAGAGGTAGTCCTCCATCTGCATCTTCCATAACTGATATTTCTTCCCATTGAAATTCTCAACCTTCAACTTACCCTCATCTACCATTTCTCCCACTCAATTGTGAGACTCCCACTCAGCTATGAGACTCCCACTCAACTGTGAGACCTTCCTATAGATGATAACCGAACACAACCTTGCTCTAATACCACTTGTTAGGGTTAGAAGGAAAATATATAACAAGTTAAATGCATATTTGATTAATAAAATAGAGAAATAAAACACACACAAAATTATAGTAGAAACAAGACAACACAGAGAATTTAACGTGGCTCACCCAATCTGGGTTACATCCGCAAAACCACAACCATCTAATGATTTCATTATCTAGTGAAAAACATATTACAATATCACGAATAATTCCATGCTACAACTCCCCATCCCAACTGCTTATAACAAGCTTTTAGAAGCTTCCAAAAATTAGGGTTCTACAAAGTTGGTTTATTTCTTTTTCAGCGATGAAGTGAAAAAATGTGCTTTTTTTTTCTCAGGGGTTGCCACCCCCGAACCCCCACCCAGGGCTCAGACCCTGGTGAGGATACATGAAGAGTGTATAGTATAGCATGATCAGTTTCCACATACAAACACAATGCCGATAGATTTTTTGATGTATAGATAGTAATTGGCCATGGGTAGCCTCATGTATATTTTGATATATCACATAGATTCAATACTTGGATAGAATTTTTAGTAAAGATAGAAGAATAACTAGAATAAGATGGATTGATTGACCATTGATTTCAAGATTGATTCAAAAGTCCAACAAGTCCTTGATCCACAAAGACTTTATTAGAGATGGTGATGAGAGATGAAGACTTTTCTCATACCTTGGGATTGGGATTTTTTGTCATTTTTTATTTTTGATATAACACATAGACATGTTGCATCAAGGTATTAAAAACTAGGATGGCGTTGTATCTACTGTAATGGAATTTGACTCTACAAACAGATAGGATAGTTCTTGTTCACACCTTGACATATATAAATCTCATCAAAATGTAGCTTAGAAGTTTAGAATATCTTGGACCAAAGCATATGCAATAGTCAACAATCTACTCCAAACAACCTCCCTACACACAACTAAGCAAGTGTGCACCAAGATTATATTACAAGAGTATCCACAAGCACAACAAATGAAAGATAATGATCGATGCACCATTCATTTTTCTCTAAATTATTTTGATAGACATCATCGAGAGGTCCTCATAATGGGTTAGTAAGATAAATCGCAAGAAAAGATCAAAGAAAAAATAGTCTATGTTACCTATATCTCTTGCTAGTTTAGTTTAGCTAAGGTGATTTTTGATGCTGATGTCCATCGTAGGAAGGATGCATCCTAGGACATGTTGATCAAGTATTTTGATTAGGATGAGGTGTGTGATAAGCCGTTGATACAAACTTCACTAATGAATTTACCTATGATTTAGACTTTAGATTTTAACCTTTAGGTTCTCACTTTACGACTTTCTATACTTACTTTCTACTTGTTTTGTCAAAGGTTGAAGGTGATGATGGATTTATTATGGATGAAGGTTTATTGTAGGTGAGAGAGAAATGGGATGGATGGTTTTGGATTTTCTAGAATATTTTAATGTTTTTGGTGTTTTGAAAACGTTTTGAGGCTATTTTTGGTCTTTTTGAATGTTTATGTTAATGTTTATGTTTTCAATTATTTGAGGTTATTTAGGGTTTTTCTCTAAGATATTTGATGATGTTTAGGTATTTTGAATGTTTTCTAATGTTTTTGTATTTTCAATTTTTAAATGTTTAGTATTTTGAGTTTTACAAATTTTTTTGTGTTTTTCAAGATATTTGAATTCTTTTGGATTTTCCAAGTTTTTAACCAAGAACCTAACCTAAAAGACTATCGTAGGGGGCCTCGGGGGCTGATCAAAGATTAGCCTTGCCTACGTTATACACACAGAGACCACATAGTTTGATTGAATCGACTTATTAAGGATGATATATGAACAATTGATGGAATGCCAGTTTATTATGACACTCCTAAAAGACTAACCTAGGGTGTCTCGGGGGCACATCAATGATGGCCTTGCCTATGTTCAAGATCAGAGACTCATAGTTCGATAGGGTACTATTTTTTGATTTTTGATGTTTTGAATTTTTTAGGGATTTTGATATGTTTTGGATGTTTTAGATTTTGACTTTACAATTTTTTGAATGTTTTTGGATTTTAGTTGTACAATATTTTGATGTTTTTGGATTTTTTGATTTTGCAAGTGTTTTTGGATTTTGATGAGATTTTATAAATGTTTTTGGGATTTTTGATGAGCTTTTATGAATGTTTTTGAGATTTTCGATGAGATTTTCGATAAATGATACCTAGACCATGATATCAATTTCACATTATGAGATATAATACATGGATCAAGAGTTATTAAAAAATAAGAGTACAATAGCCTCTCCCCAATATTTAACAATGCTTCATAGTGCAATGGATAACCAAGATAGGTAATGAATATGCAAAGAGTTTGATAGAGTTTTATCATGCTCGATATGAGCTATGGGACTTCATGAGATAAAATGGTAAAGAGCCTATCAAAAAATTTCCATGAGTAGAGTTGAATTATACGCCAAATCTTTGTCAAGATCAAAATAAAATGGAATATTTGGATAAATTTAGATTGGATGGATGGAGGGAACATTGAATTTATCATGAAAAGGATGAGATGCTTTTGTTTGAGAAGGATCATATAGACACTCAATTCTACTCATGATGCCTGTTTGTTAGGTTTTCATCATAGTACTTGCCCAAAGTGCCACCATAGTGGTTTTCATTGGAGGACGATTTTTATTTTTACTATTTTCTTGATTTTTTAATTTTTGGAAATTTTACCCTCATGTTGAACCACTTGGTGGTACTAATGTAGAGGCCACTATCATAACGTGCTAGTGATATCCTACTTGAAGAAGCTACTTTGCTAATATACAAGCACTTGGGTGAAATCTTGAAGAACTTTGATCTTCCTTGTGGATAATAGAATCAAACTTGTTTATGTGTGCACATCATGATATGGTACCTTCAAAATCCTTATGATGAAGGGTAGGTTCCAACACATGGTCAATGAAAGAATTAGATGTCATGAATGGAGTGTATAGTGTCATGCATGAAGGATGATGAGATGTATTGGTTGATGGATTAGAATCTTTGACTCTCCAAACTTGGGAGGATGAGCTATGATGGGTGGGAATAGATGTTTTTGTGGAACAAGGACCAACCACTAGATATAAGTTGTTCCTTACTTGAGAAGCATGCTTTTGTATTTGAGGAATCTTTTGATGGATACATTTCCATTTTTGAATTTTCCCCATAGTTTCTTTGACTAATGGAGTTTTAAAGGGATGATTTTCTTTATTTTTCTTTCGTATCCATTTGTATTTTCTTTGTCCCTTTTGCATTACTACTTCATTTTATTTGATGATCTTCACCTTGCTTTGATAGGAGTTCTTCTTTTTACATTGGTCCCAATTTGAGTATGAGATGATGGGTGAATGCCAACTCATGATACAACTAGTTGTAGCGTTGACAATATTTTCATCATAAGGATCCTTCATGCCCCATATGTTGATGTTTACTGTAGATAAGATTGCCCCCAACATTGTGAAGGTATTATCAATACCTAATCCTTTTCCTTGATAATGTATTCTCTGATCCATAGCCATTGAATATCAGTTGTCATGAACACATGATATTGCTATGGGTTCCTACTATTCAGTAATATGAATAGTTTTCTCTCATTCTATGCCATCATTATTTGTTGATACTGCTTCAAAAGATGTTGGTGCTGATTCAAAAGATGTCAATGATGCACAATCACTGTAAGAATCAAGAATCTCAAACACTACTTTCTCTTGTGTGGGAATATCAAGAATGAGAGATTCTTGTTTTGGATGAAGAACGTCTATATGTCTATTAGAAAGAAACATCTCGGGGGTGGTATCAGGGACATCTTTGGAGTTTAAAATGGTTTGTAAGATGTCCCTTAGTTCTTGGTGAAACTCTAGGGATAGGGGTTCTTGATCCCAACTTGATTTGGAGTAACTTTCGTTATCCTCAAGAGCCTCCTCTTGACATGATCCTTGGGTGGATGATATATTATCAGTAAAAGAATCTTCACAATAGCTGGTAGGTATGGGTGCAATAAGGGATATTTCTTTCTCTTTTGGAACTTCTTCAACATGCCCAATCATGAAGTCATATGTGGGAGAGATATCACAATTTGATACCCACTTGATGTCATTACAGTATAAAATATTGCTAAACACTATTGATGGGTTTGGGCTTTGTTTTAAAATATTATCTTGAAGCATATCTGATTCCTCATGTGATAAAATAAATATGTCCCACTAAGGTATCATGCATATGGTTTACGCTTTTTGAGGTCGATGCCTTTCCTTAATCTTTTTCTTTTATATGATCAAGCATAGGGTTTGTGTAAATTTTTAGATTTTCATTCCTATATTTTTGATTGACATCAATGTCTCCTCATTCAATAAAATATTCTATTAAATGTTTGAGTCTAAAATAGTTTTGTGTGTTATGAACTTTGTATCGGTGAAATTCACAAAAATGATCATCTCTATAGCTACAAGGTTTGACTTGTGGCTCTTGATAGTTTGAGAAATCTGGGAGTGTGATAAGATTAGACTATATCAACCTTTTAAACACATCGCCCATAGGTTCTCCTAAGGGAGTGAATTGTCACTTGGGATCACTATTTGTTTTTTGTTGTCCATGTTAAGTGTTTCTAGCATTGATCGTTGGTTGATTGTTTGGTGGTTGCACATATAGTTGTTGTATGTTCATGGGTTGGGTGTTTGTTTGCATAGGAGTAGTTAAGACCACCTTTGCATCAACAACACCATCACTAGAAACATTCTTGTTATTGGCCCAAAAGTGGGGTTTGTCATTAGAACTAGTGGATGGGTGGTTGTCTCTATATACATTTATGTTTCTCTATGAGTTTAGGGCTTGCTAGATGTTTAGGGACTTAGGGAAAATCTCATAATAAGTTGTGATACATTGCATCTTCAAGTGGAAGGATAGGTTTGGATCAACATTTGCTATGATAATCCCCACTTGTTGCTTGTTGGGAATGGGCCACTTGCTCTTACTAGCTCTTTTCCTCCATCATTGTAAGAAATTTGTGAAGGATTCTCCTATGTTTTTCTTGAGTGTGTATAACTCTTCTAAGCTTACATCCATGTCAATATTGAAGGATAAGTGATCTATGGATTTATCAATGATTTCTTGGAAGGTTTTGATGGCTGGAGGCAACTACGAGAACCAATCGATGGCTGAGCCTGTCAAGCTTTGTGGAAAGAGGCACATAAAATAGGACTCATTATAGGTGACCTTCATACACATGACATTAAATTATTTGATGTGATCCACAAGATTTCCCCTCCCTTTGTATTTATCAAATTTGGAGACCTCAAAATTCAGAGGAAAAGGTACCATTGCAATGTTTCGATCGAATAGATGAGGACATAGGTTTTTTTGTGTATGGGGCTTCTTCATTTTCCCATTTGGATATCCTACATTTCTTGTGTTAATGACTTAAGTTGCGATGCTACATCATCTTGTGGATTTGGTGGAGGAATATATGTTGCATATTGTGGGATGGTGGATGGATTGTATGTGGGATTCTGATATGATGTGGTGTTGTATGGTGTGTATGGTGGTGTAGTATATTGTGAAGGTGATTGTGGGGGAGGTTTATATGTTCCTAACGTGTTCGTATTGATGATGTTCTATTGAGAGTTATAATATAAACCTTGTTGCTATTGTTGTTGTTGTTCAAGCACTTGTTGTTGGGCATATTTTTGGGCTAACAAGGCTTGTTGTTGGGCTTTCTACTATTGTTGGGCCACTATGGCTGCTTGATGTATTTATTGTTGTTTTTGGGCTACTTGATGTTGTTGCTAGGCTACTTGATGTTGTTGTTGGGCTCCTAAGGCTGCTTGATGTTGTTGTTGGGCCACTAGGGCTTGTTGTTAAGATTCTTGTTGTTGTTGTTGTGTGACTAAGGCTTGTTGTTGAGCTTGATGTTGTTGTTGTGCGATTAAGGCTTGTTATTGATCTTGCTATTGTTGTTGTGCAATTAAGGCTTGTTGTTGAGATTGTTGTTGTTGTACTGCTTGTTGGTAGGTGTCTTGTGATTTTTGAAAAGATAGAGCATGAGATTTTTGTTGTTGCAAGGCTTGCTGATAGGCTTGTTGTTGTTGCAAAGCTTGATCTTGAGCTTGTTGTTCCTACAATGCTTGGTTATAAGCTTGTTGTGATTTTTGTAAAGCTAGAGCATGTGCTTACAATGTATAAGCATTTTGTTGTTGGGATAGTCATGATGGGTTTTGGGTGTTCATGGTTTGAGTGGATTATGGGTTGATGACAAGAGGTTGGGGGTTCCCTTGGTTTATCATTCCTTGTAAGATGGTGGATTAGAACAGAGGAATGTAAGTTTGAGGTACCATTTGATTTAGCATGATTTGGGGGACCAATGGTAAAGATGATGATGGTGCCATTAGTTATTACAATGGTAATGGAACATTAGGATCTCCAGTCCATTGATTAAAAGGGTTCCCTTGATCGATGGTTTGGTGATTTCCTTGTGTTTTGGATGTGGCCAAGGTATTACCTTGGTTGATGGGGTTTGTGACCAAGGGGTTGTTTTGATTTCGATTGGTGATGGATGGGACAAATGTGGATGGTGGATTAACTTGAGTAGCTTGGGTAACCGCTTGTTTCAATGTGTCGATGGGGTGTTTGGAACCACTTGTTAAGGGTTTCCCTTGTGTTAGGGTGTTAACTTTCCCTTTTTGTCCTATTTGAGGTGCTTGGTTCACATTTCCTTGTGTAACATTAGGCATACTTGGGGTATTTGTGGTGATGGATGAATATGTTTGCGCTTGAAATGTTGAGGTTGTTGTGGCATCAAGGAATGCAAATTTTTTTCCAAATGTTGGTGTCCAACTTGTGTATTAGGGAATGTTGGTGGTTAATGGAATGGTCATTTTGTGAATACCAAAAGTTATGTTTGTTCCTAGTCTATCTATAAGACTAGATGTTAAGGGTTGACTTAGCACAAGGGATAGAGTCATTTGAATCATAGATGGAGTGAAGAATTGTACCAAGGTTTGTGCAACAAAATATGGGGGAATTGAATCCACTTTCTCTAAGTCTTGACATTCATGTTTATACTCAAGGATTTCTTCCTTAGTAAGCTTAAGGGGATTGTTTGTGATATCTTCTACCTCATATGGTCCTAATGGATTTTGGGGTTGTTGTGAGAGGGTAGAATGACTCCTTGGATCGAATTCTTATGAGTTGGGATCACTTGTGGTGGATGGGACTTTATTTTCTTCCACGATTCTCTTGTGTTGTAATCTTGTTGTAACCATAGATTGTGGGTCAATTATGAGAGAGTTGTGTTGAGATTTGTAATGTTTAAAATCTTTAGCTGACTCAAATATTGGTAAAAGGGATGCTCTAAGTCATTTTGGAGAAATGGTGATAATGGGAGATGAAAAGGTGAATGGTGTGGGAAGTGATCTTTGTAAACGTTTTGGGACAATACTTTTGACTTAGAAGGTTTTATTGTTTGATGTTATGGATAAAGATGAAAAATAACTTGTAAATATTTCAAGGTAGACTTGTGACCTTTCAAGATAAACTAGTCCGCAAAGGTGATAACTAACTTAACAAAATGCATGGAAAAGGATCCATTTCACACACAAAGTAGCTAAGTTAGGGTTTGGGTTGATAGATGTCTAAGTCCAAAGTGTTGGTATGTAAAAAAGTTTACAAATTTTGGTGAAGTGAGATGTGAAATATGATGAAGGGTGGATGAAATGTTTGATCCAAAATCTTAACCTAGAGTGAACCTTTGTTTTGCAAGACCAAGGTAGTGAGAAAATGCTATACCTCTAAAGTGATAATACTCCAAGAACTCAATGATTTTGGTAAAATAGGACAAATAATTTTGGAAATAGGACATAATGATTTTGGTAAAGTGAAACTCAATGATTTTGGATAATGGAACTCAATAATTTTGGACTCAATGTTTGCAATGTTTTCCTTGTCTCAATTTGCTTGTTTTAGGGAGTCAAATTTTGAACATACATCAACGTGAGGTGTTCATTTGATTTAATATTGGATTAATGAAGTTATTTTTACCACATAAAATGTCTTGCTTAAGTTTTCAAACTAAATTTGAATGCCAAAAACATCATTCATTTCACAAAGTCCATTATGTGAAAATCATGAGGTTAAATCCATAGTTTCCTAGGTTAACTTTGGGAAGTATGGATTGAGCTATAAACCAAAATATTTAGAAATATCTAAGAATAAATCCTTAGGACAAGCATCAATATCAAGTCTTTTTCAAAGGGTATCCATACTTAGACCAAAGGGTTTGAGATTTTGAAAAGACTTCATGTTTTTTTGCAATTTTTTTGGAACCAAGCAAGTGTTAAATTGACTCACAAGCATTTACAATCCTAGGTAGAGTAGGTATGTATTTCTTAGTAGGTTTAGCATCATTGGAAGAGATAATTAATCCATGAAGATGGAATGGAAAAATAGGCTATGTCAAGGAAATGTAGCATCTTAACATGCCAAGAATAGGAGTCCCTTCCCTATTTACTTTATTGCCTCAATAAAAAATTGGACATGGTAAGTAACTTCTAGGTGCGGTGCTACTCCCATGCACTAATTTGAAATAAATTTTAGATTTGGGATTGGTTAGCCACTACAAAAAAATATTTTAATGACCATATTCGAGATATTCTGGTGCCATACACACGATGATTCACTCAATTAAGAGGCCTCCCAACCCTTTGAAATATCTAAGGGTTTTAATGCATCACAAGGATAATAAGGGAGACATTCATCAGTATGGGACAACCACAACCATCCAGTTAATGAATTTAGTCACAACCAATTATTTATATAGTGGACCAAAATGAAAGCACCACTTGGGTTGTTCCCTCTCACAAGTTGGGAGGCAAGCCCTCTAAAGGTAACACATGTTTGAAGCATAAAATGCTTTTTGTCACCCAAGATTGCCAAAAGGTGCAAGGGGAGGGGATAAGTGCTTCCAAGAAGAAAAGGTATACTTGTGTGTTTATATTCACCTAAGATGGCATGAAGCATAAGGGGATTGAATATGCACAACAAGAATACTCAAAAAATTCAAACACATGTTCATTTGAATCCATCATAGCAAAATGAGTTCGTTTTAAACACCAATTTGAAGTGTGAAATTTTTGTTGTTCAATTTTAATCCAACAAGAAAAATGATGTGAAGGTTACGTTTTAACCAATTTGAACATTCATTTTAAAGCCCAAAAAGAAATTTAGTTGGTTCTAAAGCATGAAATAAAAAGCATCATAAATGGGTTATAATTGCCCCATAAGTGTCAAAACACTTGTTACAATTATACAATTAATGAAAAATGCTCCTTCACTTCAAATTTTAGCATCCAAACCTGCAAAACCAGTTAGTCTAAAAAACCAAAACAAGAAGTCAGAGACTGTTAGTGATTAGATAAAGCTATAAAATTCAAACACATTTCAAAAAATCGAGCTCTATTCTATTTACTAGCAATTCGTGGCACTGAAATCAACTGCGTTGTTGAAATCCATCAATAGCATTGTTGTATAGGATACGTGTCGCCATATTGAAAAATCGATAGTGGCCCTCTATAGTAAACAATGAGGTCAATTGTGTCGCCAAATCAATTGCATCACTAAAGAAAAATTCATTTTGTGTTAAAAAAATAATTTAGTGTCACTATATTAAAATGTGGCGATGAAATTTATTATGCATCACTATTTTAATTATGCATTGATAAACCAAAATCATAGGTATGTTACTGTAGAGTGACACATCATCAAATGCGTCGATGGATAATCAATAGCATCACTGTATCTGTAAACACAAAGAAAACATAGATTTTTCAAGAAATTAATTAGATAAGTTAGTTCATGCCCTCCTTCTAGCACCAAAATGTGATCGATGACTTAGTATGGGATGACTACACTTGATCAATGAGGATTTGAAGTATATTCAAGCCACTAAACATCAATCCAATAAGATCATTCAATACAAAATAAACGAGGAATCTATTAAAACTAACATATTAAAATACGAAAGCTTCATAAAACACCTATTCTAATCCATTGAAACTTATCCTATTGGGGAAGTGGTGTCGCATTGATGTGGAATGGTGACCCTTTCCCAATCTTGTGGATAAATGAGCCTATTTCGATAGATTTTATTGAAGAGAATCGATGAAACCAATGATAGATGTATATGAAAACATGATTTAAAGCTAGATTAACATGATGCAAGCTACATTAACATGATTTATGCTAAGATGATTGATATGGGTGAGTGCAAAGCTAATCTAAATAGGTTTTAAGCTAATAAGATTGAAACCCTAATTACCATTAAATGGATGCATCTATGTTATCATGGAAGACATTAATGGAAGCTAAGCTAATATATTGCAAGTAAATGAAGCTAAAAATGATGCTAAATAATTGCTAAATATGAGTGAAAGTGAAGGTGATTTTAACAACATAAGTTTTCTCTTAAAAGATGGATCAATGAGTTTCAACAACATAAGTTTTCTCTGAAAAGGTGGATCCAGCCTCCAAATAGTGACCTATTTATAGGAGGACAAATGAGAAATGAAGGGTGGAGATTAAAAAGGTTAATCAATGGTCAAAAAGGAGGAAGGATGAAACATGGATCATGGAGAATCAATGATCACATGGATCAAGGGCCCATATTCTTTCAAACAAACACGCTAAAAACTTGCACAAGAAGTCATGTAAGTTAACTTGCACAAGAAGTCTTGTAAGTTTGTTATGAGGGAGAATATTCTTTGGAATATTCTCATGGGTGAGGAAAATTAGATATTTGGCAAATTAAAACAAAGTTTTAATGTGAAAAAGGGGAAGGAATATTCCATGGGAATATTCCTTTTGGAGGAATGTGCAAAGGAGGAATATTCCCTTGCAAGTGGGGGGATTAGATTTATTAGTAATTTGATAATTAAATAAGGTTTTAATTATGCAAATTAGGGGAATTAGACAATATTCATTAAATAAAATGATTTAATGAAAAAGGGAAAGTGATATGATATTTAATTAAATGACTTAGGGTTATTTAATTAAATAAGAGGACTTAGGGATTTAAATTAAATAATTTGATTTATTTAATTTAATAATACAAAAATTTAGCATGAAAGGGTGTGAATTAACTTGATTAGATTAATTAGGTTAATAGATGAAAATGATGCAATTAGTTAAATAGCTAGGAAAATTTAATCAATTAAGTGAAAAGAGGATGGGTTTTAGGAAGAAGCGATGTTAGTATATCTAATTCGAGTGCGTGCTATCATTCAGAATATTTTTAAGTGTCTAAAATATATACATGTCACATTTGTCCAATTGACATTCCCATGCATATGGGTTATCCGTTCATGAGCATGCATAGGTATATCTACCTATGTATACTCATGCACACATATACTCATATGTGTGAGTTATCGTAGAAATGTACATATATACATTCTATGTATATAGTTCACTGATTAACATATAAATATGAACACACAAAGAAGAACTTACTCTCAATATAAAGACTCAATCACATACCCCCAATCAAAATATTCATAGAACAAGATCATAACCTAATACATAACATTCAAAAATCCTGATAGAAGGTTACTTACCATTTCCCAAACTAACTTAATCAACTAGACCAACTAGGAAGTGAGTGGGTGTATGCTCAATTAGGCTCAGTTACCAGACCAAGTTATTCTCTTGAGTGATACTCCCCCTCTCTTTTGAAGGTTCGAACATGAGCATGCATAGGTACGTCTACCTACATATACTCATGCACACATATAACCATATGTGTGAGTTATTGTAGACATGTAAATATATACATATATATATTCTATTTATATACTTCACCGATTAACATATAAATATGAACACACAAATAATAACTTACTCTCAATATAAAGACTTAATCATATACCCCCAAGCAAAATATTCATAGAAGAAGATCATAACCCAATACAAAACATTCAAAAATCTTGATAGAAGGTTACTTACCATTTCCCAAAGTAACTTAATCAACTAGACCAACTAGGAAGCGAGTGGGTGGATGCTCAATTAGGCTCATCATGGTTACTAGACCAAGTTCTTCTCCTGAGTGATACTCCCCCTCTCTTTTGAAGGTTTGAATTTGTTCCTGCATCCAACTTAGTACATCATAACAATAGTTAGTTAATAAAAATTCATTCATATGCATCATATATTTTCATCTTCAAAACATTATAAAATATCAACTTCATTAAACATTCATTCATCATATTTCCATCAAGATTCATACACAAAACACAATCATAAACATATATACTAAAGCGTTTTAACCCATCAAGGTAATAGTAAATAGGTAATAACACTCGAGGTGTAACAAGATGGAGGTGATGCTAGTGGCCAATAGCTAATTTATGGTGATCTTTAATTATTTGGTTGATCAAAATAGAGTTTTTGAATGGGGGCCATACTTTTATAATCAAGTTAGTTTGTTCATTGAGTCATGACATGTTGGTTTTAACCCTACATAGGAGATTCTAAATCAAGTCCCTATCTGGGTGCAACTCCCTTAGCTCCCTTTAGAATTTTGGAGGAATAATATTATTAATATGATTTCCTTGTTGCTTGGTAAGATGGTGGGTCCTTCTCAACAAAAAATGGATAAAAAGGTAATCTCTTATGCTCACATTTTCATTAAAATTGATTTAAGTAATTCTATACCAAATTATTTGAAAATATGTCTGGGTTCTTCTTCATGGGTTAAATAGTTAGACAGTGAAGCACTACCTTTCTGATGTTGGATTTTTCGTGAATATGGTCACTTACAAAAAAGATTCCCTAGGTTCATTTTTCAAGGTCTTCTCTTAACCAACCTACTCGACAACCCCCTAAGTTGGACAAATGAAAGGTCCCTATTTTAGGGGAAGAAGCAGATAAGGAAGGATTTATTCTTTTCAAGTCTCACAATAAGAGATTACGGCATAAAATAACTCTCAAGGACAAACAAGATGAGGGAGTGTTCAACCACTTTGATGTGCTAGATGATTTAGGCCAAAAGGAGGTGAATCCTAGTATGTTGAATCTTGAAATAGGAGACCTAGAGGTTGATTGGGAAATAACCAAAGTCACTAAGAAACAAGATGTTCAAAATGGTGGTATGGTAGTTGCACAAATGGACACAAATTTTTCTCTTAAAAATTCTAGTTCTCTAGTAATAATTAAAATTATGGAAAGGTTTGATTATCTGGTATTAGCTAGGAGTGCACCTCTATTTGGAAAGCTAGAGCTAGATTCAAGGAAAGGAAGTAGAGCCTCTCCCATCTTAGGGATTCAAAAAAAGAATCTCAAGATGGGGCCCTAGAGAAATCTCTTAAGGTGGGGGAGAAAGAAGGAATTGGAAAAAATTAAATTAATGGGAGAGACATTGGTGGAGTCAAGGTCAGTTAAAATCATTAACTCCCACTTTTTCAACTCTCAGAGATCATGTTTATTCTTTCTTGAAATATAAGGGTCTTGAATAGTGACCCTAGATAAAAGAAATTAAGATTTGGTGAGAGTTTATTCACTAGATATTTTATTCATTCAGAAGACTAAGCTTTCCATGGAGAGTATGTGTAACTTGGCTTCCAAAATTTGGTGGATAAGTCAATGCTAGTGATGATTCTAGTTTTTGGCCTAGTTGGGGGGTAAAATATCTTGTTATTTGCTAAAGTTATCACTGAATTTGATATTATATGCTGACACTTTTATTTGTACTGATATTATATACAATTATTATGTGTACTGATATTGCTATGCAGACATGATTGAAATGCTAAGTTGAGAAATTTAGCCACCAGCCAGTCAGGTTGAGGAGTCACGCGAAGGTCAACTAAGGACGATGGCCGAAGATTCCCGTGTCAGCTGCATGTAACTGCCTCGTACCAATCTTTAATGGAATTGATTAATGTGGATGTTACTATAGTGGTTGAGTCCACATTTGGGCATGCATGTCTGAACGAATTCCCCTGCATGTGTAACTGCCCTTCCACTTTCTTCTCCGCTTTCCCTAAATGGAATCCTCTCAGTTAGTGGGAATTGATGGCCCTATTTAGTTGGTATAAATAAGGCTCGAATCCTCCTTCCTCGAGCTAGTGAGTTAGTGAGTTGATCACCAAGTTCTTGTACAAGCTGATAATTAGCCATACTTTTGTAATTACATTTTCTGATGAATGAAATAAGATTCTAAGTTGAGTATCCGAGTTTGCATTAGTTTAGAGGATACTCATCCAAGGGGCCCCACTTGGTGAGTAATCCATTCCTTTATTTTAATTAGATTAGTGTTAGTTTATGTTCAGTAATTAGTTAAGATTCTAGCATTGATTGTTCCTGCAGCCACTAGAATTCCATTTTGTGACTATTCCTGCAGCAGCCAAAGTGGGCAAAGTAGTTTTTTGTTTGATGCTCAATTTTCCTTCCTATTATGCATAATAAATTTAGATTTGATTGAGTGATGCTCAACATTTTCTTTGTTTCCTTTCATGCAATTTACTTTCAGTATAAGGTCTTTCTTAGTTATAAAATGAAGGTGACTACTTTGAAGTTCCTAGTGCATATATTGTGCTAACCCATTTCAAGTTCACGTCCCTGGGTTGACAATTTAAATGTACCTTCATGATGGTTAAGATGGCTATTTAGTTCAGATGTCCAATCTCTCAATCATGGTTGTAAGGGCTTAGTTATTAAAATCATTGTAGGAGGCCAAAAATTTTGGGGCCATTGTTGGGGATCGTGTCAACCTAGGGAGTCCTTTAGAGTCATTGATAGTTTTTCTACTATAGTATTTCTAGAATTTTCTCTTAATGTTAGAAGTTATGATCCGCTATTTTTTGCACCCATTATTTATGTGATTTGGTTGATAATGAGTTGATACCACATGCATAGAAGAAGAAGAGATGCTTATGGGAGATTCCTTCCTAATAATCTTGATCCATTTCAGCTAGTAGAGCTTCCAAATCTACCCAGAAACAAAGAAGAAGAAGATCCACAACCCTTTGCTGATATATTCCTTGACTTGACAAGTTATGAAGTTTCCCTTGAAGATCAAAATCCTATTGAAGAACCCTTTATTCTAGAATTTCATCAAGCAGGAATGGCTAATGCAAATGGAGACATACCTAACAAGCAGAACCAACCAACTTTTCCTTTTCCCATTACTTAACATAATGGAGTAGATAACCTCAAAAATATCCCTACTTTAGTCCTTCCTAAATTCTATGGATACCTTCTTGTTTGAGTTTTATATACTCTATAGAATCAATGACTATACCACTGATGCCTGCAGACTTAAGCTATTTCCTACTACTTTGAAAGAAGTTGCATTGAGATGGTTTATGGGCCTTGGAAGAAACACTGTGTGAACTTGGCAAGATATGAAGACAAAGTTTCTTGAGAAATACAAGGAGTATTGCAGGGGTAGTGACATGAGAGGAGGTGACATTTTCAGAATGAAGCAAAAGGAAGATGAAAGCCTAGAGGATTTCATTTCAAGGTTTCTATTTTGTCTGCAGAAATCTCCACATCATACACTTAATGAAGACTAACAAAAGTTGTTTTTCCTGAGAGGAATTACTGAAAGCTGCAGTGATGCCTTGGACCTAATGACGGGAGGAGATATCACTCAAGTCCCTTGGGAGGATACCAAGAAGATATGCTAGAATTATTCTAGGGAAGCTTCAAAGAAAGGAAGAGCTACCAATCCTCTATGGGTAAGTCATTTAGAAATGGAGTCTCAAGGATGGAGATTACTAATTTGTTGGCAGATTTCAAGTAGGATATAATCAACAATCTAATTACTCAGCTGGATACACTTCAAGCTAAGAAGAAACATGAGGAGATAGAGGCAATACTAATATAATATTGCCCTCATTGTAGGTAAAAGAAGAGGGACTACAGATGCAAGGTGATAGCTAAAATTGACAGTAAACAGATTCCACCTAAGTTCAAACCAATCTAGACTGAGGAAGACCAAGTCTACTTTATTGCATAGAAAAATCCATGGGCTTCAAGACAAGGTATACCACCAAATCCATTATCTTTTGTTGGACCATATTTTAATTCTTATACATCTGGTAACCAGTGGCAGCCACCCTATCCATCCAAATATGGAGGAAACCCACCCTAGTCTTGGAATAACCCACCCAATTCTTGGTCCAATTATCAAAATTTGTCACCTTAGTGGCAACAACCTCAAGGGAATTGGCAGAAATTTCAGGGACCTTGGCAACCACCTCTAGGAAACTAGTAGCAAACATCTCAATGGAGAGGTGGCCAGCAATGGACAAACCAGATAACCAACTATATGTAGCCATCTTCTCAACCCCAACAACCTTCTATAATGCCTCCTCTTGCTAATCCAAGTGAAAATGTACCTAAACCTACTTAGTTACTAGCCCAACCCACACCTAACCCAAATAATAAACCACATCAGCAGCTTGTATATTCAGCTGATCCAAATTAATTTCCTGCATATGTTGTGATTTTAAGTGGCATACGTCTACATTCAAGAACCACCTTGTCAGATCCTTCCACCCCCATTATTACTGAGCTCCCTATGGAAGAGAAAGAAGAATCTTTCACTGATCCCATTCAATGTTGTGCAACTAAAAATCCTTAACCAGTTCTAGCTAAGCAAATAGCACAAGAACCACCATTCCCCCAAAGATTAGAAGCTGCCAAGCAAAAAGAAGATAAGGAGGAAACTAGTTTTGATATCCTAGATCATCTAAAGCACATATGTGTCCAAATACCCCTGTTCCAGGCAAACAAACATGTCCCTATCTATGGCAAATAAATTAAGGAAGTATGCCTCAAGAAACTGGGAAAGAAGATGAAGGACCCAACTACAGTTCATGTAGTAGGGAAACTTGCTAACATCATGATTGGAAAAGTAACTATTCCCAAGTACAATGATCCAAGTAGCCCTATAGTTGAAGTTGTTATAAATGGGATAAACATAAATAATGTTTTGATTGACTTGGGTTCAACAATCAATGTTATGACTAAAGACATCCTGTAGCAACTGAATATTGCAAACATGAGATCCACTCCTGCAATCCTACAGCTTGCTGATAGTTCCACTATTAAGCCTAATGGCATAGTAGAAGACCTTGTGGTGATTCTAGATTCTTTGGAGTATCCTGCCGACTTCATGGTTCTTTCCCCTAAAGCCACACTATGAGGGTATCCAATTATCCTTGGTCAGCCATGGTTAGCAACTAAAGACACTTATATTGGATGTCAGTCAGATGACATGACTATTTTCGATGGCACAAACACTAAAATTATTGTTCTTTATCCTCCTGGTTAGCCATCCCATAATGAAGAAAAATAAGTGTGGCCACATATTGGTGAAGAGGCTGAAGAAGTCAACTCTATGGCACAACTCATGATGCTCGAAAGTCCTTTCCTGCAGCTTCAAGATGAAGATGAAGTGTTATCTAGTATGATTCAGAACCATTTTAAGATAGAGGAAGCATCACCCACTCATGTTTTTGGTTCTGCAGGCATCAAACAAACACTTCTGTCAGCTCTGCATGATCTTCCTGCAACAACTCTCCCAATAGAAAGACTACCTGCAACCACTCTTCCTGCAGCCACTATCTCTATAGACAGACTTCCTGCAGCTACTCTTTCAACATACAAAATTCCTGTAGAAATAGGTATGTTTCACACAATGCTGCCACTTGAACTTAAAGTACCTTGTATTAATGAAACAACTATGATAGAACTAGTCACACAAGTACAAGTATCTGAAGGACAATATCTAAATATCAACAGTAAATTGAGTGAGAGACAACAATTGACATTGGAAATTTTTTTGAAAGCCCATCAAAAAGAATTTTCTTGGGATTATCATGACATGAAGGGATTAGATCCAAATTTCTACACTCATAGAATATATATCAAACATGAGTGTACACCTGTAAGGCAGCTACAATAGAGAATCAACCCCGCCTTGAGAGAAATTGTCAAAATAGAATTGCAAAATCTACTAGATGTAGGATTTATCTACCCTATTTTAGACAGCCAATGGGTGTCTCCATTGGTGATTGTGCCCAAAAAGGGAGGGAAATGGTGAGTTTGTTTTGACAATAGGGAAATCAATGCTACCACTAAGAAGGATCATTTTATCCTACCTTTCGTAGATCAAGTCCTAGACTCTCTTGCAGGAAAATAATAATTCTCTTTTCTTGATGGATTCCGTGGATACACCAGATTCAAATTTCACCAGAAGACCAAGAGAAGACTACATTTATATGTCCTTGGGGGACATATTCCTATTCAGTACTTCCCTTTGGGTTATGCAACACACCTGCCACTTTTCAGAGAGCAGTCATCAACATATTCTTAGATATCTCCCTTGATTGCATAGAGATCTATATGGACGATTTTACTACCTATGGTGCCACCTTTGATGAAGCATTGGACAATTTGAAGAAATTTCTATAGATATGTGAAGACCAAAATCTATCCTTAAATAGTGAAAAGTGCTTCATGATGATGCAGGAAGGTGTAGTTCTTGGCCACTATATTTCCCACATCAGAATTCAAGTTGGTCCTGCAAAAATTGAGGTAATAAATAATTTGTCTATACCTGCAAAAAAAAAGGATGTTAGGAGTTTCTTAGGACATGTAGGATACTATAGAAGTTTCATCAAGGATTTTAACAAAATAGCAACCCCACTATATGGTCTTTTGAATAAAGATACTAAGTTCCAATGGACAAAAAGTTGTGATAAAGCATTTTCTGATTTAAAGACAACTCTAACTCATGCTCCTGTACTCAAGGGACCAAATTGGGAAATCCCTTTCCACATCCATATTAATGCCTTAGATTATGCCATAGGAGCAGTCCTAGAACAAAAAGCTGAAGCTATTGAAAATTCCATTTATTTTGTCAGCAAAAACTTGTAGGGAGCTGAATTCAATTACACAGTAACAAAGAAAGAAATGTTGGTAGTAATCTATGCCTTGAACAAATTCAGGCACTATATAATAGGCTATCAGATTTTTGTGCACACTAATCATGCAACCATTAGATACCTCATGAACAAACCCCTAATCTTAGGAAGATTAGCTAGATGGTTGCTATTAATGCAAGAATTTGATATAACTATTGTAGACAAACTAGGGAAGGCCAACCTGGTTACAAATTTTCTTTCAAGGTTGATCACATCAGAAGATAGTCAAGCCATAGATGACTCCTTTCTTGATGAGAATATATTCCCCTTTAGTGTGCAGACGCCCTGGTATGCTGACATAGCTAATTACCTTGTGACAGGGAGAGTTCCTCCTCACTTCTCCCCAAAAGAGAAGAGTGTTGATTGAAAAATCATTCCCTTTTTCATGGATAGATGGATGCCTATTTTATGATGGACCAGATCACATTATGAGACACTGTGTGAGGGAAGATGAGACCTATGAAATTCTACATGCATTCCATGATGAACCCTGTGGAGGAAATTTTGCAGCTAAAAGAACAACAATGAAAATATTGAACACAAGATACTATTGGCCTACATTACACAAAGATGCAGGAAGCTATACAAGGAGATGTGATAGATGCAAAAGGATGGGCAGGCCAACAAAGTCAGATGAGATGCCACGCTATCCACAAGTAGCAGTCACTCCATTTGACAAGTGGGGTTTGGACTTTGTGTGATCCATTGATCCTCCATCCAATGGTAAGTCCTATATTTTGGTATGCACTAATTATGTAATAAAGTGGGTATAAGTCAAAGCCATGAAGCATGTGAGAGACACCAAGGTTGCAAAATTTCTTTATAAAGAAAATTTCACACGATATGGAGTACCCAAAGAAATAGTGACTGATCAAGGAACTCAGTTTACATCAACACTTGTTACAACATAAGTTAATGAATATAACAATAGGCATAGGAAATCCACTCCTTATCACCCTCACGTAAATGGATAGGTTGAGGTGACAAACAAAGAGCTTGAGGCCATCCTCACCAAAATAGTGCATATTCACAGAAAGGACTAAGAAAATAGATTATCAGAAGTAGTTTGGACTTACATGACCACCTAGAAGACAACTACAGGCTTCACCCCATTTGAGCTACTATATGGGAAAAGAACCATGATGCCTATCGAATTTGAGCACAAGACTCTCAGAACTGCTGTGAAGTTGGGGATGGAAATTTCCAAGGTATAGAAAGAACGGGTTATGCAGCAAAATGAATTAGATGAAATGAGGAAATCTACATTGCACCATACTGAAATTGTGCAAAGTCAAAGAGTCAAATGGCATGATAGATTTATCAAAGAAAATAAATTTTAGCCAGGTGATTGGGCATTACTTTATGATTCACGATACAAAGATAATGCAGGTAAATTACAGACAAGGTGGTTAGGGCCATATGAAGTTATTGAGGTATTTCCCAATGGAACTGTGCAAATCATGACCATTGACCCTACCAAGTTCAAATTACTAGTGAATGGGCACCATCTTAGATTATATCACAAGCCAGCTTCTAAAGAAGAGTTCCTACAATAGTTTATCCAACATACAACGCCCGAGAATAGTTCCTGTAGCCAAAGGTAGGGGACCTAATGTCCCTCCTTTTGACTAAATGAGGTATGCAATTGTCATAATAAAGATTTTGACTTTTGTAGAAATCCATTTCTTCACCCATCCGCCCATCCGTACCATCTTTCTCTCTCTTCCATCATTTCATTTCACCTCACACCATTCCACCTCATCGTCATTAATTTCTCAATTATTTCTTAACAACGCAAGCGGTACTTTCTCATTGATCATTGCAATGAATCCTCTAAAATCATGTTTGTACACACTCAGGTACATGCGCATTAATTGTATTCTTAATTATCTTTTAGAGTGTTTCATTTAATCATTGTACGATAATATGGATGCTCACATTTTTTTAACCCCCCATCAAATCAATATTGTCATCTCACATGTGTGGAAACATGTCCAACTTAAGGTTGGGGGGAGGGGTAAGAAAGATGCATAAATATTACCACATGCTGATACATGATTGTCTACATCAGAAAATCTTGCTGAGCTGATTCAAAATTTGAAATGAAAGACAACTCACATGAATGATGTGACACTAAACTATTGCCACCATTTCCTTTCATTATGATTCCCTTTTATTACCATTTCTTGCCATAATTTTGAAATGAAAATGGTAATTGCTAAAAGTAGAGTGAAAGAAATTCAATCGACAATTCACCCAGCAAGTAAGTAGGAAATAATTTGAGAATTATAGAAGGTAATTTTACAGGGTGAAAAGTTGAGTATAGACAATGGGAGGTAGACTCATTCAGAATGAGCCCTCATCTCATGATGCTTTGTTACAAAATGCGACGTTCCTAACTGAAGTTTAGAATTGTGGTTGGTTGGATTATTTTATGAAGTTGGATAGTTTTGACGAGGGTATTGCATTGGAGTTTGCTCAGACATTTTTGAATGGAAAAGTCATAGTGAAAGGACTGAAGGTCGTAGCAACTCAAGAACGAATTGCAAAAGTTTCAAGGTTGCCAGCTGACGGTGAACCTTACCCTATTTCTAAGGATGCCAGGACAACCAGGGCTATATTCATGATACATGTGACCCTTCACTCACAATTGACAAACATGGTGCTAAAAGACTCTCTACCTGAGCCATGGAAGTAGGCAACTGTACACATCATCAGATATATCACCTGCGAAGGTCGGCTATCAAACCTGCATTTGATGCACTTCAAATTGCTATGTCATATGAGGCACGAGAGGAAGGTGAATGTGCCCAATATCCTATACAACCTTCTCTCCATTATGGCAGTGGAAACTCAAAAAGGTAGGGAAAACTCTGTATCCCACCATTGTTTAATTAAATTGTTGGTTGTAAGATCTTTGCATGATGCAACACCTAGAATGGACTGGGAGGATTTTGTAGATACTGAGCAGTATAGACCTGAGCCATCTCAGCCTAGTGTTTCACCTCAGACACATAGGTCTAGCAGAAAATTGAGCACGACTCAAGGCAGCCCTGGTGCTTCGACCTTTGGTGCTGGTGTGGATTCCCCCATTGAAGAAAAAACTATAGATGTTAGTTCCTCTGATAATGAGAATGAAAAATAAAATTATTCATCAAGTTCTGATGATGATGATGTTCCATTGAAAACTGTAATAAAAAAAAGGGCACAAAAGAGGGAGGCAAAAGCAAGGAAAAGAAAAACACAACCTGTGCAAAGAGAGGTGCCAAGCCCTAAGAAAAGGAAGGCTAACACTATTCATCCTGTAGCCAAAGAGAAACAAAAAATCCCTCTCAAGAAATCGAAGCTGACTAATCCTAAGCTTGGTGGGACATCGTGTGAAAGCACAGAAGCTCCAATGGAGCAGGAGAGTGTACAAGAAGAAGATATATTCGATAAGGCAACAAAAATGACCCTGGCGGATCTTGTTGCCATTGCAGAAGAAGTTGAGACTCAAGAACAAGAAGAAAGTTAGGAGTTCCTATAACAAGACCAAGAGTGGGAGTTCCTGCAAAAAAGTTAGGAAATAGATCAGGATTTCTTGAAGCCACCACCGAAACAAGAAAAAGTGGCCTTGCAACAAAAAGAGTAAAGAGGAATCATACCTTCATAGCCTGAATTAGTGGGACATCCTGAATCTATGCAAATAGTTCTATATGGAAAGCATCCATCTACGAAAATCCTAGTAGGAATCCATAACCCTCTTGATTTCTTAGCACATACAACAATTTTAAATTTGTGGAAAGAAATACAAAGAAGAGAGGAGGAATGGAAAGAAGATAAGAAATGGTTGAAAAAGGAAATCCAAGAGAGGGATGAGATGATCGAAGAGAAGAATGAGGAAATTGTCTTTCTGAAGGAAATGGTAAGCGGCATTGCAACTCTTGTGCAACAAATCTTGGAATGCAAAACCCCTCCAAGGGTTTACACTTTGCACTTGAAGGAGAAATACCTCTCCTTTAGAATGTCATGAATCATCTCAAGTTTGAACCCCTCCATTGAAACTCCTGCTGAATTTTTCAATGTTTACAGGATTGCTTCCCCTGAAATGAATTTTTTTTATGTGAATTTTATTTACACAAATTTTCTGTCCCAAAAGACCAAGACTGGAACCCATTGCCTTATGTTGGAGACATACAATTGAGAGAATTTATGTCCTAGGTACAGAATGAGATCAGCTGGGGGGGGGACAATACAATTCTTGTAAGAAGAGGGAATCCAATATTCCTCTGGCCATCAGGGCTGAATCAAAGAACCCCAAAGATATTTATACAAATTGGAATAGATTCCTATTTAGGCCAAGCTATGGTAACAAAATTATGCCTTGGATTGAGGCTATTTACAGTGAGTATGAGGTAAAAAACGTAGCAAAAGAGGATGCTATGAGGGAATATCTATCCAAAAGATGGAACCTATTGACTGATGAGCTAAAACAAGTTGAGCCGCATTTTTTCCACAACTATGCTGCCGCACTAAAGAGTATTGAAAGATACATCCAACTTGGGAGAAACAAGGGGCGAGAATGGCTTCCCCTGACTTTTCAGCCACCTACCCTCCTATGGCCTGTACCAAATTTTAGATTCTACATGTATGACATTGCATAGGAACAACAGAGATGGATGAGACTTGATAAGTTGGGAGATTTTTTTAATGGAATCTTGATTCACCCACAAAAAACACTGACATTGGACAATTATCAGTTGCATACTTCAGGGCCTTAACCAAGAAAAAGCATAACTCTTCCCCTTTTGGAGGACCAACAAAATTTTAGGTTGGGGGAGTGATGATTCTAGTTTTTGGCCTAGTTGGGGGGTAGAATCTCTTGTTGTTTACTAAAATTACCACAGACTTTGATATTATCTGTTGACACTTTTATATAGTTTCTCTCAATCATAAGACATTTGGGACTAATTTCATTTATGCCAGTTTTAATGATATTTACCTATTATGTGGACCATCTATACTAATATTGCATGTGATTGATTAATGTTCTTTAAGGTGGTTATGGTTATGCAATTATTATGTGTACTGATATTTCCATGTAGACATGATTGAAATGCTAAGTTGAGAAATGCAACCGCCAGCCAGTTAGGTTGAGAAATCACGTGAAGGTCAACTGGGGACGACGGTGAAAGATTCTTGTGTCAACCACAGGTAACTGCCTTGTACCAATATTTAATGGCATTGAGCATTACGGGCATTACTGCAGTGGTTGAGTTCACATTTGGGCATGCATGTCTGAATGGATTCCCCTGCATGTGTAGCCACCCTTCCACTTTCTTCTCCACTTTCCCTAAATGGAATCCTCTCAGTTAGTGGGAGTTGATGGCCCTATTTAGTTGGTATAAATAAGGCTTGAATCCTACTTCCTCAAGCTATCAAGTTAGTGAGTTGATCGCCAAGTTCTTGTACAAGTTGATAATCAACCATACTTTTGTAATTACATTTTCTAATGAATGAAATAAGATTCCGAGTTGAGTATCTAAGTTTGCATTAGTTTAGAGGATACTCATCCAAGGGGGCTCACTTGGTGAGAAATTTGTTCCTTTAGTTTAGTTAGGTTAGTGTTAGTTTTTGTTCAGTACTTAGTTAAGATTTTGGCATTGATTGTTTTTGCAACCACTAGAATTCCATTCTATGACTATTCCTGCAACCAAAGCGGGCAAAGTAGTTTCCTATTTGATGCTCAGTTTTCCTTCATGTTATGCATAATTAGTTTAGATTTGATTGAGTAATTTTCAGCATTTTCTTTGTTTCCTTTCATGTAGTTTACTTTTAGTATTAATTATTTCTTAGCTATAAAATGAAGGTGACTACTTTGAAGTTCCTAGTGCACATACTGTGCTGACCCATTTCAAGTTCATGTCCCTGGGTTGACAATTTAAATGTACCTTCATGATGGTTAAGATGGCTATTTAGGTTAGATGTCTAATCTCTGAATCATGGTTGTAAGGGCTTAGTTATTAAAATCATTGTAGGAGGCCGACAACTAGTGTATTAGCGCTCAAGGTAATGCAGTGGGGATAACCTTCTATGAAACCCACTGACTATTTCTCCTCTTTGGTGGATCACTAGAAGGTTTTCTATTTCTGTGGTTCCTTCTAGTTTGGAGTTTGGAGAGATTGTTCTATTATCTAATGTTTTTGCCTCGACTAAAATTATTGGAGAGTCTTGCCTCTAGGCTCATATTCACTATAGTTAGACTATAGTTCCTTTATACCCTTGGATTGTAGCTATGGATTTTAATCTTATCATCAATTTGGAAGAAAAGAGGGCTGAACTTCAAAGGTTGGAGCCTTCATCTATTCTTTTTAGAGATAATGTATCATTCTTAAATCTTGTGGACATAAAGCCTAGTAATGGTTTATATACTTGGAATAACAAGAGATGTGGTAAGGACTCAATCTCAACGAGACTTTATAAGTTTTTGGTTTCTTTCTTTTGGATAGGTAGCAACTAGGCAATTAGTTCTAAGATATTAGATTGGAGGGGTTCTGATCATTGGCCAATTGAACTCTCAGCTTCAATGTTAGATTCATGGAGTCATGGTAGACTGAGATATGTCACAATGATGTATTATTTATTAAGCAATTGAAGTTTGTAAAGCAACAAATCAGGAAGTGGAATAGGTAGTGTTTTGGTAATATCTTCCATGCTAAGTCAATTTCTTAGGCTTGTCTGGATTCTATTACCTGTGAGATTAGAGACAATGTCCTTTTTGAAGATTCCCTTAAGGAATAATTGATAGCCTTGAAGGATTTAGAGGAATAGGAATTGCAAGAGGAGATACATTGGAATCGGAAGGCCCATACATAGTGGCTTTAGGAAGGTAATAACAATACGACTTTCTTCTTTAATTTTGTCTAGGCCAGAAGGCATGAGAAATTGATATTTTCTCTTGTGTCTTCAAGGGAATAACATCTAGTTTTCTTAGGGAGATCTCTAGAGAGGCTTCACAATGTTATGCTACTCTATTTATAAAAGACTCACCTTATACAATAGAAGAAGAAAATCAAATTTTGGCTTGTATTCCTTCTCTTGTGTCTTTGGAAATGAATGAGTGTCTTATGAGACCCATATCCCTAGATGAATTGGAGGTAATTATTTTTTAGATGAAGAAAGGGAAAGCTCTTGGTCTTGATGAATTTTCGATAGAGTTCTTCCAAGAATTTTGAGAAATTATAAAATTAGATTTATTAGAGGCGGTACATCAATCTTAGAGGAACAAATAGATGTTGAGGGTTATGAATTCTACGTTTATTTCTCTTATTTCCAAATGTGAAGTGGCTAATATCTTTATTTTTTTTAGACCCATAGCTCTTTATAATGTGGTTTATAATATTTTTTCTAGAAGTTGATCACAAAGAGGATTAAGTTGTGGATAATTAGGCTCATCTCTGAAGAGTAAGGAGGCTTTGTGGCTAATAAGAAAATTCTAGATGGAGTGTTCATTGTTGTTGAGACTATAAACTCTATGGTGGATTCAAAGTATAAAGCTATGTTTATTAAAATATACATGGCAAAGCTTACGACAAGGTCAAATGCTCATTCCTCTTAAAAGTGCTTTGTTCTTTTGATTGTGATGAGGAATGGGTAAATTGGGTGATCAGATGTGTTACGTCCACTTATTTTTTTGTGCTTGTCAATGGTGAGATATCATCCTTTTTTGGAACATCCAAAGGTATTCGATAGGGAGATCCTTTATCACCATACTTATTTATAATTTTGGTAGAGGTTTTGGGGAGTCATTAAGAGCCATGCTAATCAAGGATTTATCCAAGGGTGGATTTGGGGCAATGGATTGCCTTCATAGACTCATTTACATTTTTTTGATGACACCACTTTGATGGGTGTGGCCAAGATTAGAGAAGCTACTAAATTTCGATGGATGTTGGACATATATATTGTAGCTTCAATCCAACAAATCAATGAAGGAAAATATTCAATTTTATTCTTCAATACTCCCTTGTTCATGTTCAACAGTAGATTGCTCATATTCTTAGATTCTAGATTGGAAATATTTCTTCCTATGGTCTACCTTTGTGTTCCCCTCTTTGTTGGAACCCCCCTAGGGGAACTTGAGAAAGTATTATGGATAAGTTTCAGGTGAGAGTGAATCATTAGACCCATAGGTAGTTGTCCTTTGCTAGGAGAGTATCAATTCTAAAATTTGTGATTCAGGTTCTTGCTAACTACAGGTGTATGCTCTAGGTGGCTCCTCCAAGATTTATTAAGGATTTGGATACCCTTTCAAAAAAATTCTTATGGGCTAGTACTTTGGCTTCTTCAAAGTGGAGTTTGGTTAAGTGGGAGACCATTTGTAGACCGAAATAGGAGTGGAGCCTTAGGCTAATACAAGCTAGCCTCATTGGTTAGGCATTGGGTACTAAGGTTTATTAGATATGATGCAATAAATAGGACCAATCTTGGGATAGGATCCTCTCCACCAAATACCTGATGGGAGTGGTGAAGGAAGAGGTCCTTCAAGTTTGTTTGTCAAGTAAAGGCTCTATCATTTAGGATACTCTAAAAAAGGGAGCCAATTTGATCAAGAGAGGTTTGTTTTGGAGTTGTAACAAGGGATTTGAAGCTCTTTTTTGGTATGATTATTAGGATGGATTTCCTCCAATCATGACCATGTACCCTCATTTACAAGATATTTTTCATATTGCTTCATGGATGTTGGATGGTCTCGAGTTGCGGACTTCAAATCTAACCAAAACTTGGGGCATGTGGGAGTGTCTATATGGAAGTATCCTATAGAGTGGCCAGTTGGGGGATCTAACCAGGACCATGTTAGAACCAAAAATTTGACCTCAGATTTTTACTAGTCCTCGCAACCTCAATATGACCATTTAATTTTACACCATGGGCACCATCCCTCAAAAACCATATTTTTTTTCTAATAAGCCTAAAACTACCATAATAATAATCTCCCCAAACCTGTTCCACTAAAATATTATTCAAAAATCACCTTCCCCATAGCCACTACCTTAACACATACATCCCCTTAAGTCTGTCACTAGATACACATTTCAGTGAGACAATGCCGTTTCGGGAGAGCTATATTGCAGTCTCTTCGATAAGACGATAGAAAAAGCTAACATGAAATATCGAAGAGAGTACCATGTTTTGAAGGGAAATATTCCAAAGTCTCTTTGACAACTTGAAAAGGATATTTCGAAGACACCTGAGCTTTTCAAAGGGAAATGATATCTTGTCTCTCTGATAAACCAAAATGCAAGATGTCGAAGAAATCCTAATATTTTAAATGTGTTAAATTATTTTGGCATTTAGGAAATAGAAAAACATCTCTCAGACATAACCTGATATTATGCAATAATTAATGGACAACTGTCAAATCCAAGACTTGGATAATGGAGTGATAATTTTGAAGAGACATTGGACTATCAGACTGAGTAATGTATAAGTCCCTTCGACACCCTGAAAACAATCAGAAATAAAATATCAAAGAGACAAGATTATATCGGGAGGACATTGATGAAAGTCTCTTCGATCACTTTGATAACAAGAGAAATATAAAGAACATGACAAAGTAACACCGAGGGAATGTTTTTGAGGAGACTATAGGATATCGAAGAGAAGTAATAGAATGTCTCTTTGAAACTCTAAAATAAAGAATAAAGACAAGAAACATTGAAGAGAGAAGCTCATATCGGGGAGATAAATAAAAGTCTCTCTGAAACTTCGATAACAAATAAGGAAGATCTCAAAATATAAGGAAAGTAGTGAATAAAGTAATACCTAGGATAAAGTTTTCAGAGAGACCATATGATATCGAGGAGAAGTAATAACATGTCTCTTCAAAACTTTGAAAAGGAAACAAGGGCATGAGCATGTCAAAGCGAAAATGAGATATCGATGAGAGTGGAACTATAGTCTCTTCGACATAGTCAAAAGGTATTTCTCAACTAGCTGACATGACCAGTGAAGCCTTCAAAGAGACAACTGACACTAATTCCACCATCGATTAGCATGTTGGCAGTAGCAAAAATTTATGAATCGAAATTGATTGATATGCACCAAATCTTGATATATCTTGCTTGTAAGATCTCATAGTGTTAATGAATTGGAGCTAAAAATTGGAGAATGTGGGATTGCACAATAGTGAGAAGCTTAGAGAAGGTGACATTGGTTCAAGTAAGTATCCAAGACTCAGCTGAATATTATATCAATTTTTTTTGAATTATAGTAGAGCTAGGGTTTTAAAAAGATGGAAGGAACATCAGAGAAACCCAAAGAAAAAAGACAAAAAATAGAAATGAGGCCACTAAACCAAGATTTAATTGAACAATGTCTTGATACTAGACCAAAGTCCAGATGAACAACCCAATTAAATCCTTCAGTTTAGAAATTAGAGGACAAACACAAAATCCTGGGGGATGTATGGACTCCACAACGAGGATATGACATATTCATATACCATTATAGAAAGAAGTATAGACATAAGCCTGTGTCAAATCCATGGAATATGAATCTAGGAAAGCTTGTAATGAAAAATATGTTTATCAGTGTGGAATTGATCAAAGTAGTGGCCAAAATATATAACCCCAAAAGAAGGATGATTCATTCAGATGATGGGTCACACTTTCTCCCCATCACTAGATATTATATTTCTATGGTTTTTCAATTGGATACATCTATGAAAATTCCACTAAGAATTAGAGATCTTTTGGAAGAATTTTTCACTATGGAAATGAGTTACAAAAGATGGAAATTACCTTTGCATAGACCCAGAGACATAAGGAATCAACTCAAAAGATTCTCCAGTAATGAACGACCTCATTTTTATGTAGATTTGTTTGAAGAATATTATCAATAATCTATTACTTGTCTAGATAAGTATTGGGAATCAATGTTCATGTTAGATTGCTATAGCTCCTTTGGTCTTAGTTGCAGACATTTAGAACCAAGATGCTAGACCTTTCGACTATGCAAAATACCTGGTAGAGGTCATAAAAATGTCACTTGTTTCCATAAAAAACAATAGTGATGCAATTAATTTCAGACAATATTATTTTCTTATGCATATGATCTTGTATGAAGGACAATCCATGAGGATTTTGGGAGAAGAACTGAGAATTAAGGACTTGGATGAGGATGGGAACATAAGGCTAGTACAAATATGGACTTCAATTTGAGATAGTAGATGTGGGAGGTCTCATTACTTGTACTTTGAAGAATACTTTGTGAAGCCCTTGTACAAATTGTTTGGTCATCATTATGATTATAAATTGTCCCCAGAGATATAGAGATTCCTTAGACCCAAGGAGAAGAACCCAAAAGGAAAGGTAGAACTCAACTAGGAAGATTGGTATACATATGAGGATTGCACCATGATAAGAGTATATAGGTTTGAGGAAACTCCACTCCTTCTACCCAAAATAGTCCTTGACATAGTTGCTCACTTGGAAATAATAAGGCAGTTGGCTTATTCTAATTACATGCATCTTAAAAGCTATGGAAAATAATTCCTCATGCTCAAAACCTTATGTTTTGGTGATTTTACTATTGTTTCCAAGAAGGGATATGATTCTATTGGTAGTAGGTTAGATTATTATAGCATGTCACAAGGGAATAAGAGAGAAAATTTTGATCCTAAGAACTTCATTCACAATACTAAAATGACATAGAAATTGAAGAAATATGAACATGAATTCTTTGCCGATGATGTGATTAGAAATTGTGATGAAGCTCAAGCTACACAAAGGAGAGTTACATACAATAGGGTAGTGATGGCAGAGAGATGGAAAAAAATCATAGTTCATCATAATATGTAGAGGCCTTCCATGAAATACAAGACCCTATGGAGAGAACTGATCAATTGATCCTCCATGAAGATGACTTGAAAAAGGATGTGACTCTCAAAGCCTTTGAGAAAAGGAGATACATTTTTTCTAAAAGAAAAGATGAGAATATAATGCCTTTAAGTCATTCATCTCCATAGTCAACTCCAAATGTAAGCTTCTTAGTAGATACTCCCATCACATGTGAAGATGACATTAAATAAGAGGATGAAGTTGCATAGGTAAATGATCCTACCATCCCACAATATGAACCACCACTGGAGAGGAGTGTAGTTTCATTTGAAGCCTCAAAAAAACTTTCTGATGATGTGAGGCACCATGGGCTAGTTTAGATTTTACTTCAAATAATGCATTTGTTCAAACTTCTGAATTCAAATCAGTCATTTATGAATATAAATGAAACATAATAAGGGAAAAGATGAAAGAAATTAATTTGGAGCAAGAGGCTGATGCTCTATAAGAATTATAAAAGGAATTTTACAAGGAGATGGAAAATATCACCCCTAAAAGAGGATGATAACTGTTATAGGAGGCCGAGGTCATGCTTCTCCTAGGACATTAGCATGGCTATATTTTTTGAAAGTTTAATGAGGGAAAATAAAAACTTGCAATTGACAGATGAAGCTAGCGACAATATTTATACTAGCTTAGGATATAATCTAGATAATGCCACTCTATATATTTGGGCTCTATACCCACTAGGGAAGAGGCCCACACTTATTGATGATCTCAATCAAATCTTTGGCCACCTTTTGGTACAATGAGTAGGAGATACAAATCCTATTGAGACAACTGAATTGAATATTAATGTTGCTAAATTTACCAAATCTAAAATTGAAAAATTGATAAGAGATAACAAGGGGCTTGCTTTTGAAAATGAAAGATTAAAACAAGAGGTGATTAACTATAGAGATAAGTTGCCTTCCTCCTTTGGCCTTTATTCTCCATTGGTAGATTGTGATAGAAAGGTACTTGAAGCCATGTCTAAGACCACATATTGGAAGTGAAATAATGAAATAATTCAACAAAAATATGAGGAATTGGGAAAGAAGTTAAAGATCACTAAATTTGAAGTGGCTTCAAAATTGATAAGGAAGAGATTTGACAAGGTGCTCAAGAAAATTGATAAGGTTTGGGTGATCCATAGCAAGAAATTTGTAGCCTACCAAGAACATAATAGATTACACCACATAATGAAAGAAATAAAAGAACAAATAGAAGCCAAAGAGATTTTTGGTGAGCAATTGTTCTAGGAGTACAAAGAATTGATGAAGATGCATGATAATTTCCACACAATACTGACACAAGAACTTAGTGATTTCAACCAATCCTTGAGTATGGCTTTACCAAATTTCTTCGATGATGAAGGGGAGTTGAAGGAACAAGATGTATGGAAGGATGAAATTCCTCAATATTTACTAGTGGCCCTTGATGAAATCATCAATGGAGAAAGGGTGATGGAGAAGGCACATATACAATTGGAACAATTTTTTCTCTTGAATATGCCATGAAAGATATCATTAGAAACACTAAAACTTATGCCAAAACAAGATATATCGAGCACTTGTCTAAGGTTAATTTGTTTATCGCTTGAACAAAGTGAGAAGCAGGGGTCATCAAAGTCTCGAAATTATTTGATGCCTTATCTTGGAGAATGGACCTTGAATAGATCTTCAATGATCATGGGTACCTGATGAAGACTAACATATTATGGTGCATCACAAATTGTTGCAGACTTCTCAATTATTTCTTGTTAATTTTAAAAAAACACAATTGTTGAGGTTTTAGTTAAGAAACGACACAAATTCTTGCAAAGGCTTAAAGCTTGTAGCTTCTCGTACATAAGGGAAACCAAGGCCAGGTTGAAAAAAATATTATATTAGGATTATACAATAGTAGGAAAAATTTTCAATAGCAATATCATATAAACATATACAAGACTTCTGATATGTATCGAATCATCTTTTGAAGAAATACAATGGAAGATAAAATTTGAAATGGTGGCCTAATTTCTAGTGTTCAACTATTGTGTTGATATTATTTCTTATATTTTGTTTGGATGTCTCCGGAGTGGTCTACCTATGTTATTCAAATTAAGTATATCAACATATATTTAACTCATCAATACACATTTGTTGTAATTATGCGATTTTGTTGATTGGTTTCTGTGCGAAAGAATTAAATCCCTTTTGAGAGATTGTCTTTAATAGGTTCTTACTCAGGATTAAATCCCTTTTAAATTGATTATCTTGACTGGTTTCCTTCATATGAGAATTAAAATCCTTTCAAAAATTCATAGTAGCTTAGGGGGATATCACTAGGATCAATAAGAAGAGCCCAAATAACTTACAAACCTGCATGTCATACAACCTATAAACATCTAAAGTTCCCAATAGTTAGAGTTAAGCTAGGAAAATGACCCACACATTATCCACCTCTCAACTCTATTTAACCAATTAGATTAGGCACTAGTCACATTTATTTCAAATAATATACTTCACAAACCTTGTTCATACATTTAATTCTCAAAACATTTACAGTAGGAATCAATCATTAGCCTTGTATCTATTTCACTCCCACATGCCAGTGTGAATAGATTGCCCAAATTAGAGATCACACACATAACTTTAAATCTTCTCAATCATTTAGGTACACCCGCCTAGGTCTTGCAAAGTCCAAAGTGTAGGGGGATATTAACCATATCAATTAGCCTCGTTCATTAGCCAAAAACATTCCCCAAAGATCTTAGCATCCTCTCAAGGTTTACAACCTGCATTTTTGAGACCTAACAAACCAAAAAAAGTTAGGAAGGATTTTAGTCAAGGTAGAGATTGTCGTTTTCTCAAGGAGAGGGATATCCTATCTTGGAACTTCCAGATCCCAAGGGGGTTTATTCAATGACTATTGGATATCAATAGTTGAACCTTTAGAAATATGGGGGATGGAAGTCATGTGGTGGAAAAATGCATGGAATAAATTTTCTTGGCCTAAGTGTAACTGTTTCTTATAGATTTTTGCTTGGAATAGGTGTCTCACTTGGTATAACATTTGGAAAAGTGGTTTTTAGGGACCATCTATATGTGTCCTTTGCAAAAATAGTGAAGAAGATTCTTCCCATGTATTTTTTCAATGTTCATTTTCTAGGGCCATCTAGCATTTTCAGTGGGGAATTTGGAGGTTGACTTGTGTTCATGCTTCTTCTTTGATTATTTTTTAGAGAAGTTTGGGGAGGCCTTTGACACAAGCTTCCTTTCTCTAGGTAGTGTGGAACATAGGCCCCTCCTATATTCTGTGGAAAATTTGGCTTGAAAGGAATCATAGGATCTTTTGGGGAAGGAAGTTGATGGTTCAACAGTTGTGGTAGAGGATTGTAGGCATGGTTCGAGAGACTATGAATGCCAAGTGTGAAGTGTTCTTCCCCTTGGATAAGGAAGATGAAGAGATAGTGAATATATTGGGTTTACAAGGCATAGAGCCAATGTCCTTTCATATTAAGAGGAGCCACCATTCCATAAAAAAATCTAGAGGGAAGGTCGATGGTCCCCTCCTCCAGTTGGTGTTTTAAAGATTAATACAAATGGTTCTTCTAAGGGAAATATTGGGCATGCTAGGATTGGTGGAGTTGGAAAAGACAACTTGGGTAATGTCATTTTTATCTTCTCCATCTATAAGGGGTAGGAAACTAACAACCTCATGGAAGGACTGGCTATTCTAACTGCTACTAGAAGAGCTTGTGCTCTTGGTTGGCATAGGATTACTTGTGAGTTGGATTCTCAAATTTTAATTAATATGTTGAATGAGAAGATATTGGATGGAGTCAATTGACATCTTGCCTTGATGGCTAGGTAAATCCTTAGATTGAGCTCCATAATAGATTTTGTATCCTTTATTCATATCTTGTAGGAGTGGAACAAGGTGGTTGATTGCTTGGCTAAATGGGCTTTTGAGAATGTTGGGGAATGATAGGTTGAAAATTGGAAGCACTTATCCCAGGATTATTCCCAAGGTCTAGATAGGCTGGTTATTAAGGATATGGCTAGGTAATGTACTTCAATTAGTTGGTTTCTTGGGGGTTTTTCCCATTCTATGGAAGGGTGGTTATATTTAGGACTTTTGGTTTCTCCCTTTGGGTGCCTCATAAGGGCCCTATGATGTATTGTTTGATTTCTTATTATTGATTCAATACATTTTTACCCTTTTAAAAAAAAAAAGGTTTCCCTCATTCACATTAATTAAATAGTTTTATAATTATTTAATTAATTCACCATCTTCTCTTATCCACATTAATTTTTTTTTTGATACATAAGAGTCATATTTTATTAATATTAAGACTGAAATACAAACGTCTGCCATGCAGGTAATAAGGAAAATTTAAAGCATGCTATCCACCCATCCCAAAATTCGACTACAACAACCATCTGAATTCCAAAACAAGCCACCAAGAACTTCATCCAAAATTATCCCCATTTAAAACATTTAATGACAATTAAGCAGACAAAAATATCAAAGTTGAGACGAACTAGAAACTAACGCCTATGAGCCAAAAAGAAAGCCACCACCCAACTTACATAAATTTATTCAACCTTGCAAAATCTTCAAATTCTTCCTTCCATTCCTCACTATTGACCACCATTAGCTCAAATAACTTTTTAAGAAAAACCATAGCAACCGTCATAATCGCCCGATGCCACATCAAACCAGGTCCATTTAGGTCCAAGAGGAACGAGAATATCTTCACCATATCCTCTAAGCTCACCATCTCCACGTTGCAAGGCCTTGTACATCCTCTACCTTCAACCACCACACGAAGAACTGTGCCCATCCCTTCAACCAAATCTAGTCTAAACATTTTAATCATTAAGATTTTTGTTTTCACATTCGACACCAGATTATCCAACAGAGAGGCTACAAATCGGGAAGAGACCTACACATTGTCTCTTCCATACTCTTTGCTTTCCAAATGGTCGGAACACAAAACCATTTTCACAGCCACTAGCACTAGGGGCTCATAATTCAACAATATTCACTTAATTCTTTGGTCTGTGACTTCCCTAAAAGAAGTCTACCTCTCCGATGACTAAAGCGAGATGGGGGTGTCGGCCCCAAACCGTGCTAAGCCCGCCACCAAAACCTCAATGATGAATTAGGAAGACTTCGCCATTTAGCTCCACACTGAAAACTCTCAGCAGAAAGAAGAGAAAAACACAAGCACCGCACAAATGCAAAGATCACTTATACCAAAATAAAGGCCTAGAAAGCAATAAATGAATTCGGCCCACGAAAACGCCACCAACCTCCACAAATGTATTGCCTCCTATGTGCGAGTTGTCTTAGCAAAGAAGAGTGTTCACTTCCCATGAAAAATGATCATCACCTTTTCATAGAAACAAGTGCCATAGTTGTCCTCCCCGTACTCCCAGCTTGTCGAAAAGACAAGCCCTTGCCACCTTGCCTTGCTGCCAACTAGGATCAAGATCCTCCAAACCTACCGCCAACATGGCAACTCATGCCACCTCCCTCCACCACCATGGAGGGACGCCCACCCTACCACCCACTCTCTTATCCACATTAATTAAATCATTTTAATTCATCAAATTTTCCTCTCCACATTTATTAAATAATTTTTAGTTATTTAATTAATTCATTTTTTCCTCTCCACATTAATTAAATATTTTTAACTATTTAATTAATTCATCAAATTCTTGTATCCACATTAATTAATTCACCAATTTATCCTTTTCATCCACATTAATTAAATAATTTTTAATTATTTAATTAATCCATTCATTTAATTATTTTCATCCACATCAATTAAATAATTTTTAATTAGGGGTGGGGGCCCTAGCTCAGTTGGCTAAATCTTTCCTATTGTAGGAGGTTGGTCACGAGGTCTAGTCTCCCCCACCCCCATGGTACCGGAGGGCATGTCGTGCCAGCGTTGCCAGTCACGTTAAAAAGTTTACTAGACGCACTTCAGTTTATAGGGGGTCGTGCTACCCGATTCCTGCAGTCTAATATTTTTTATTTTTATTTTAAAATTATTTAACTAAGTCATCAATTATTTTCTTTTTATCCACTATAATTAAATAATTTAATCATTTAATTAGCTAACATTTCCTCTACAATTGGATGAATTATTATAGTTTGTTTAATTGTTTTTCTATTTTTATTTCCTCTAAATAAATAAAATTAATATTTTATTTATTTTCTAATAATATCTTCTCCTCATGCACATGAATTATATATATTTATTTAAATTTATCAATATTCTCCTATCTATTAATTAAGTGAGTTGAACAAAAACACACATCAATTCACTAGACTCACTCTCACTTCACTCATCCATGCAATCAATTAACTCATTAATCAATCCCTTTACAAGGACACATATCACTTGTACATTCCTCATATCCTCACAATAAATCTCATCCATTGATTTTTTTGATCACTCTCCACCGTTGATTTATGTCAGGTGAAAGCTATACATCAACCATCTTCCAAGCCATCAACGATCCATAATATTTTGAGAAACTCATGCTATGATCCAATCCATTTGTTATCACAAGGCTATGTTAGAAAGAAGAGAAATCCACATATCATACTGTTGAAGCATATTGAAGATCAATTGAGTAATATGAGGCTTTATAGAGCTAACATTGTTTATTTTTTATTTTATTATTGTTACTCACACTCTATTGTAAGTGATTGTTGAGTGTTGAAATAAGAACTTTCACGATATTGTCATTATTCTATGGTTTCATATTTCATCATTCCACAACTACCACCAAGGACTTCAATTGATTAGGCTCTAATACCAAATGAAAGAAAATGAAAGTGAAAAAACACTTCCTATGCTAATCTAAGAAGAGAGATGAATAAATATATAATCTAAAATAATTTGTAGGAAAAAGCAACATAATGAAATCATTCACCATAATATAATTATATATCCTTAGAAAACCATTTTAGATAAAAGATGAGCCTCCAAAATTTATTAAAATATATTAATAATAATATTAGTTATAATATAATCTAGGTGAGGAACTTTCATAAGAGACAACCCTAAAAATCAAATTTAGGACAGTAATGATAGCATAATAATACATACAAAATACATTATATAAACTCTATTTCAAGAACCTAATGAATAGAGAAACCAAAACATAAAAAAATCAAAGGAGAATTACAAAACCATTAGCTAATACTAACCAAAAGTGGTGCCCAAATCCCCTAGTCTAATTCCAACACCCACATCTAAAGAGATAACATCTCATAATTGTTGTCGCTACTTGGGTCTTCCAATTTATCTTATTTAATCCCTTCAAATATATTTTATGATAGTCATAATGGCATGTCATAGGTTGGTGAATATCCTTGATCAACATGACATAAATTTATCTTACAACCCACCTAGATACTCTTACATTCTTCATGTGGGAGCCTAAGTTTTGAAGGCCATAACTTCTAATCTTGCAACTTAATTGAGCCTATTTTTAAAAATTAAATCTTTTCAAGAGATCATTACCATAATCCATTTTAGTTAGTTGAAACCTATTTCAATAATTTTCATGGCCAAAAATAACCTTTGTAGCCCAAAATTATATTTAAGCATTAGGATGCCGAGACACCTAAATTAAAAAATATGCATAAGAAACTCTAAATTAGTATGTTAGTACAATAATTTTCAATGTAGTTGTATTTCATGAAGCAAGATACATATATACATATTTATACACATATACATATATATACATACATATATACATATATACATATATATACATACATACATACATATATACATATATACATATATACACATGCATATATATACATATACGTATATGTATGCATATGCATATGTATACATACACATACACATACACATACACATACACATACACATACACACACACACACACACACACACACATATATATACACACACACACATATATATATAGTTATTTATGCAATAATTTATTAGTAAGTTTTTTTTTAAATGTAAGTTATAGAGGATGGGTATTTATGGAAGTGATCATTAGCTAAGCCCTCAATAATATTTTGATAAGTGTTATGTTGGTCTTGTGTGTATTTTATTTCAATAGGAATGTGATAGGCGTTGAACCTATATGGTGTCACTTGTAGCATATATTACAAGGTGGTACCAAGTGTTGAACTTGTATCATGCAAATTGGTCATTAGAATCATATTGCATATGCACTATATGTATTAGATGCATATGGTTCCAAACTAATCATAGTTAAGTGAGAATTTATATGTATCCATAGATAAGGCCACATTATATAAGTGATTAGTGTTGTGTAAAGGTACAAAATGACTTAAATCATAGTAGTGACTAAAGCTATGCTTCATGGTACAATGATACACAAGGTTGTGTTAAAATTGCATGAAATATATTAAGTGGAGACAAAAACAAAAAAAATATACATATGTATAAACCAAGGATTTGAATGTGGTTGTACTTACATCAACCTTAATAAGTTTTAAAAGAGCCATGAGCTACTTAGGTTTGGGTTGGTAATTTCAATCAAAATAACATTGTTGAATAAACTAGCCTAAAAAGAATAATCAACCATAAGGAAGCACACAAAATCATAATAATTCCAAATGTTAGCATGCCTAATATATATTACCTCCTTTGAGAAGTGTTAAAAGGGAAAAATCATAATTGAATAAACATTCTTGGAAAGTTAATGATGAAAGTAATTGTATGAATAATCAACCTAGATTTAGGAGTTCAGACTAAAAACCAATTAAATGGTAGATTAATTATATAAATTATGAAAATATAGATATAATACTTAGGGTGAACCCACAAAAGTGGTTTACAATTCGAGTGAGGAAGGAAAAGTTTCAAAAAATGACCCCATGCGAAAAAAATGGTTTTTGGGGGTTCAAACGAACTTATGATTCAAGCGAACCCAAATGAAGTTCGATTGAATCCCCCTTCGATCGAACCCATTTAATGTCAGGTCTCACATTTCCCGAAAAAAATAAGCCAAAAAAATGTTTGTGGAAAGGGAGTTCAAATGAACCCCTAGGGGTTCGCTAGAACCCCCCTTTTCCCCCATTCTCCCCTCTTGGCACCAAAAATCTTCTGAATTTTTCCCTTTGAAGTTCAGGTTGAGGATGGAAATGGAGGAGACTTCATAGACCCAACTAAATGATGGTAGTCCTCGGAACGATCTATCCATCAAATATAATTTTAATATGTTTTGGTTTTAAATTATGTATTTGTTTTTTTAGTTTGATTAAACATAGGTTTTTCACCGAAAATTAAGCTCTCTATTTTGCACATGTGAAAAAATAGCAGATTATCAAAATAAAATTCTAAAAAATATGTGCAGGCTAGGTATTGATGTCCTTGATCTAGTAAAAAAAAAATGAATTTTGATACATACAAAAAAAGTTATGTTGTATACAGTATGCCTATGTCTGAATTATAATTGGTTTGACTTTGAAACTTGATTAAGGAAAATAAATTCAATAAAACACTATAAAACCAAATGAAAGTGTTAGATATTGTAGTTACAAATCTAAATTTGAAAAAAAAGAATTTTATCCTTCATACAAAAAAAGTTATGTTGTATATGGTGAGCGTCGCTTCTTAAAAATGTTGTTTTTTTTTTTAAACTAGTTTTCGAAGGAAATGGAAAAATAAGTGCAATCTAATTCCAAAAAAAATGAAAAAAAATATATTTAGAATCTATAGACAAAATGTCACAAATCACTAGTTTTCATCATCTTCAAACTCCTCATGGTTTAGCTGCTATAGGAACCCGAAAGTGAAGATTTAGTTAAAAAAAAATAGTTTGGTGTCCAGTTTGCCCAAAAATTGCAAACCAGTATTGTGCAATCACCCCTTAGATTAGGATTTTGATGATGGAAGATGATGTTAGCAAAGCAAGGAATATATTTACCAATACATTGAAAAATTAGGGCTATACCCAAATGAGTGTCTTAGGATCTATAGGTTGATTATGTTTCATTTTATTATAGATTCACCCATCCAAATAGTGCCTAGGAAAATGGGTTTGTACATAGGCACCTAAACTTATACCCATAGGAATGAACACACAAAAATCAAATAATTGAAACTTGTTCATCTTGACCTTTTGATATTTAAATTTAATAAAGATTAACAATGGACATCTAACAAATCATGAGGGTCATGTTTTCATTGGTCAAATCCCTATTTTGATTGATCGATGACTTGGAGTAAGGAGTGAAGATAGTAAACAAATGTGCAACTATACCTAAGATGGTGCATAAAGGTGTATTACTTTAGTAATCTTATTATGAATTTCTTATTCCCTTTGTGAATCATACTCTAAATGTGCTTAGTAAATTTCTTTATGATTTCAAAATGCGTGTTAAGTTGGTTCACAACAAATTATAAAAAGATCAATAAGATGTGATATTGAGTTTTAAAAATTTAAGATTTAAACGAACAACTATAAAAATGACCTAAATAAAATTTATACTTATAAAATATTTTTCAAAATAACAAACAATAAATCTAAACATTAAACATTAAAGCAATCTTTACTTTATAAATAATTTTTCAATTCAAAAAACATTAAATATTTAAAATTTAATAAAATGGAATTGAAAAATATTAATATCACAAACTAAATAACTCAAAAATTTACCAATTATAAATGTTAAAAAGATTCTCTTCAACGTAAAACATAAAGAAAGGGAGAAAGGGGCATAGAATAATACAATTTCACCATTCTTACATTCAGGTACAATATGAGACATGGATCATATAAAGATATTTAGGTCAGTTATGAGGGCACCTTACAAATTGATAACCCAAGTATCTTGTTTGAGGAGTCAAGGTCGGACAAAACGACAGACTACATCATCAAAATCCAACTGATCTCCAACTAAGATCACTAACTGTGTAGGGTCTTTCTCTTGACTGATGATTTCGTGTTGTTCTCGAATCCCCTTCTGTAACCTCGTAAACATTATTAAAATATAATATTTCATTTCATTTCATTATCCTCTAAATTTGAGCAAAACCTGCGCGTAGGGATTTTGAAATGCGGCGGATAACCTGTTACATGCTGCGGAGGCGGATAGCCAGGGGGAAACTTTGAAATTCTTGCCCCGCCTGTGGGGAATATATCAACTTCGTTTCTCTTGCTATTTCAACTCACATGCATCAATTTTAGTAATGGCAGGGCATGTATATGATAAGCTTCCTCGATGTTTCCCAAGTTTCAATTTTCCAGACTTTTGCAGGCCTTTAAATGCATTGAATGGGTCACAGGTGTTGCCCATTCAATTCAATCTGCCCCAGGTACCTCGTATTATTTACTTAGACAGTGTTGACGCGCAGAAGCCCAATGTCCTTATATTATGGTTAAAAAAATATTGAATGGTTATTATTTATTGATAGGTAAAGAGATATTTTTCAAAATTATAATATTGTTATTAGAGTTCAATAACATAGTTTTGGGTCAAATTGATTGATTCATATTTAATGAGTAGTGGTTCTTTTTTGAAAATGAATGATCCATTTAACAATCATTACATTTACTTAATATTTTTAAAGATGAAAAATTGAAACTTTTTGGGAAGTCACTCAACCCAATACAATTCCTATTTAAACACACTTAACTAATTATTATGTATCTTTTTGGGAAGTCACTCAACCTAATACAATTCCGATTTAAACACACTTAACTACTTTATTATGTATCGTACTAATATGTTTTCATTTAAAACAAATACTTATCTTTTACAAAATTTATATATAAATTTTTTAACAAATAATATTAAAAATTAAATCATCAACTCTTGTTCTAATTAACTAGTATTTTTATCTAGTATAACAACATTCATTAGATCAAAAAATAAATTATTATATAATCCCTTAAAGGTACATGTACTCTATTAAGAGATTGTACGGATTGTTGAATGTTACTATTCATCTTGCATATAGACATATTTTATCATTTGAATTGTTGTTCTGAATTCAATTTAAATCATGAGAATTGTAAGGTATATATTGAAATCAAATCACCACTACCTAATTTTTGTTATATTGAACAAAGCAAATACAAGAAGTACAGTTGTATCCATGCATTGTTGGCTAATTATTGTTAGTGTCTTGGATCAACTTCAACTTTTAAAGAGAATGTGTTACTTTTCATTGGATGACAAGTAAGATGTTCAATTGGCTCTTTGTTTCATTCTCTCATACCATTACCTAACTTATGTTGTCCTTGTAATTTTTGTGCATCTTTGGTAATAAATGAATTAACATAGATTATTGTTTAATTCTTATGGATAGTAACTTACAAATTAAATCTAGACGGATCTTGCTAGCCATCTAATACAAAAATTATTTTAATATTATATTATAATATAAAGTAATATAGTACATTAAAAGTTAATATAACAAACATTAATAATATAATCATTATATTATTGTGTTAAATTTATCTCCTATTTTAATTAATTAATTTAGGTATAATACTTGTAGTTATAGAATTTAGTCTTGTAAAATTATTATATTATATATTATCAATAATTGATCTATATGTAAATTAACAAATGATCAAATGTTTGTCAAGGTGGACCCTTACATAGAGGCACAAGAATTAATGAATTCCATTTAAAAAAATCATAAATGCATTCATTAACAAGTGGAACAAGTGAAATAAATACTTTTTGTTTCATGTAAAATATCATAATTATCCAGTATAAATGTGTTATTTAGAAAATAAAGTGTTCATCTAAACAAATATTATTGTTGTGTGAAAAATCGCTATTCTTATGCATTAAGTACTTCATATGTTATGTTTATTTTTATTTTTTTATCGTGATATGTGAAAGATTGTCAAATAGTTTTATGATTATATAAAATTGAATAGAAGTTTTTAAATAATAACATGTTGTTTTTGTAATAGGGCCACTTGTGTTGGATATGAAGCTTATGGAATACAATATTTATGATTACCAAAATATATTGAGATTATTTATGTAGCATATAAGTTATACTTTAAATAAGAATGTGATATTTTTCTAACAACAAATGATATTTTTTTGTTCAATTACTAGGGATTCATGATTAAGTTTTGGTCAAATCTTTAAAAAAGTATTTTAAGGATATTTTCCACTAGATGTGTTGATGTAGTTCAAGTTCTGTGATGAGTCACATCTTCAAACCATAGTTGTAGATAAATAAGAGATCATTTAACATTTCTATAAAAAAATGGAGGTCATACAAAAAAATAAATTGAGTTGTTTATTCGAAAAATAAAAGAAAAATATGGAATTAAATACATTAGTATTTAGTTCTAAATTTTATAAATATTTCTACAACATACAAAAGCTCTTTATTTTCCAATTGATAATTCCTAAGGACTTCATTAACCACATAAAATCAATTTCAAATTCCCCATACCTGCATGGATCTACACATGCCAAAGAAATGTCTAGACATTTAAAGGTAAACCATTACTTGGGAAAGCAATGTTTCAAATTCTAATAGAAGTTACATGCATGTGTATTGTAAGGAAATGAATCATAAATATGCTAATTAAAAAATTATCTCCACAAGACATATAAATCATACTTTCTAAACATGTTTCTATCACATAGCTAAACATAAGAAAAATGATGCAAAATACAATGTGTATTTGGCATCAATGTCAAGATATGCAAAAGAAAAGATAGAGCTCTCACCACTTATGTGGGTAGATTACATTCCAACTCATGTGAGTTCAAAAATAAGAACTACAACTTTCCAAATGAGAACTCCAATGCCCAAATTATGCATTTTCTTTAAACTACATAAAAATGACATTTTATAACATTAGAGCATAATTTTTTTTTAATGCACTCATGGGCTTCTCCATAATATTCATGGTTCCACACCACCCAACCATGTAGAACCCTTAGGCTTTCTCCTTTGTACTAGGAGACAATTGGCTAAGTAATAACAACTAAAAACATAACAAGGAATATATAGCCACATGCATGTCATTCAATACATAAGGAACATAAAACAACATGCATGTATGAGGGTTCTTAATGTCATCACTACATGCCAAATAACACATATATGGAATACTAAAACATATGCATGTATGAGGGTTCAACAATACCATAAATGCACATGCAAGGTGTCTCTACATGTCAACTATAAAATCTAATGAAATAATAGGAAGAGGATCTTAGATGTAAACCAAAGAGTGTCATTGCAAAACCATGATGACCATGTAGAATGTTGAGTAATATTCTTATATATGATAGGGGTACCCAATGAGATTCATTGATCTCAATGACTTTTGATAGGTTCTTTACAACCAAGTCCATAATTCTCATGAGACATTCAAAGCATGGCGTAATTAATCTTATTTATGGGTATACTTTATTGATCCCCATTCATGTTATGGTTTAACTTGTTTAGACATTCATTTGACTATATTTGTAAGTTCCTTTTAAACTTGGGCAAGCATTGAGAGACTACTCCTTTACACTATACCTCATTCCTAAGTACTCAACATAACAAAATAATAAATTGATCAGGGAATGAAAAATAATGCAAAAATTCATAACATTGAGTCTAACGATGGACAATCATTATTCCTCAATAAGACTCACACATCCCATAAAATAAAAAGATCTAACATGATTTGAAAATAAATTTTACTCTTCTAAAATATCAAACCCTATTAAGATTCCCAAATCTAACATTAATGAATCCTATAAAATCTTAAATTTCCAAAATTTACAATACTCAAAATAACAAAATTATGATTATACCCTCGTAAGCATAAAATGTAAAGTGCCACTTTTTCCACTCACGTATGATTTTTTTGAAAAAAATACAATAACTTAGGTGATTTTTTACCGCTTATAATATGACAAACTAAATTAACTGAAAATTTTACCACTTATAAATGTTAAAGATAATCTTCAAAGTCAAAACATAAAAGAAAGGAGCTGAGGTATACAATTTCACATCACAACTAATAAGTAAACAACGTAATTAGCTTTTTAATATTTCACAACCTCCATAATAGGCGGGCCGCGTGCACCAAAAACAAAACTGCTTTTATAAGTAGAAATTATATTTGTGTCATGGCTGGCCTCATATGCAGCTACAGTCCCACTTGACTAAATTCTTAATAGTATTAATAAAACCCTTACAACGTAAATCCAGGGATAATTATTGAAAACAGCCATTGAAATTCGGAAATGCCCCCATCAAACAGAAATGATATTTACGGTGGGATCATCTTGCCATGGTTGGATAGACAGGAGGTGCCATGGCGTTCCCCATCCCGCGCTGTTGTCTTTGCTGGTTCCCAATCCAACCTGCAACAAGGCAAAAGAAAAATCAACTCCAAAACCAGCCGAACAATTCCAAAACTTAAGATCTAGCGACACAAATGTATTACCGAGAGAAGGATCATATCCTCTAAATTTGAGTTCTCTGTATTCCTGGCACAGTGCGCATGGTTCGCAACACCAATGGACTACACAATCTGCGCAGGTCTCCGCCAAGTTAAATTTGGCCCGCATCTTTGTTCGGTACAAGCACGCATAGCAGCACGCACACCCCGTCAGATACAGCAACGCAGCATACACCGCTCCACTTAAAGCACATGCTGCGTCAAGTTTAACCATTCAGCCCTTCCATACAATGATAATATCAAATGGATATAGATTGCTTGGTTAGGCGCAATATAAACTATTTATGAAAGTCTTACACGTAGAACCCTCATCGACTATCTCCGCTATCTGCCCAAAAGTGATGCAAGGGCACCAGCATGTGAGGCAACCTGCACTCATACAACATTTCCATTATCATTATTAGAAGTAGCATATAATCAAAGATTTTGTATGACGAGAGAGATGAGGAGGAGAGTTATACAATTGGATTGATCTTCTGTGCAGGCGAAGAGGTTTGAGGACCACTGTGTCGGACGAAGGGGGCTGCCTTGAGGGCCCTGAACGTATTGTACCTGAGCGTAGGGATTTTGAACTGGCGGCGGCGGTTGCACAAATTGCACCTGAGGCGGAGCGTAGGAACTTTGAGATGGCGGCGGATACCCTGTTATATGTTGCAGAGGCGGATAGCCAGGGGGAAAACTCTGAAATTCTTGCCCAGCCTTTGGGGGATACATCTTTTTTCGTCTTCTCCTGCTACTTCAACTTACATGCATCAATTTTAGTAGTGCTAGGGCACGTATATAAGCCGGAGAGCTCGTTCCTCGATGTTTCCCCAGTTCCAATTTTCAGTCTTTCGTAGAACTTTCAACGCATTGAATGGGGAATAGGTTTTGCCCCAGGCACCTCGCATTTAATGATTTAATTAGAGAGTGTTGACGCGCAGAAGCCCAATGTGCGGCTGTTTAAGTGGGAAGAGGCGCACCGTCATTGCTGTGCACAGCATCTTAAGCTCCCCTCGGAATTCCATCCTCCCATAAATAACTTCTATCGATTTCTGTGTTGAACCTCCATTTTGACCTAATTCAGCTTCAAACTTCATCTACCACGAATTGCATTATCATACTAATTTAAATCAATTGACTAATCACACAATTACATATGCACACGATTAATATGTATATTTTATTAGTATTAATTAAAAATAATTATATTATAGTAATGAATTTATTGAATGGTTGTTATTTATTGTTATTAGGGTTCATTTGTATATTTTTAAGAATTCATTAGTTACAATATATCAATATAAAATAACATTAGTTACAATATAATCTAGGTAAGGCACTTTCATGAGAGACAAACCCAACACTCAAATTTAGAGTAGAATTGATAATATATTAATACCTACATAATACACTATATAAAGTCTATCCCAAGCAAATGAGGGATAGAGAAACCAATGAATAAAATAACCAAAAGAGAATTACCAAACTATTAACTAATACTACCCAAAAGTGGTGCCTAAATCCCCTAGTCTAACTCCATCACTCACATCTAAAGAGATAACATCTCTTAATTGTCATCCCTACTTAAGTCTTCCAATTTATCTTATTCAGACCCTTCAAGTATATTTTATGATAGTCATAATGATATGTCATAGGTTGGTGAATATCCTTGGTCAACATGACATAACTTTATCTTACAACTCTCTTAGATACTCTTACATTCTTGAAGTGGGATACTAATTTTTGAAGGCCATAAATTCTAATCTTTCAACTTAATTGAGCCTATTTTAAAATTCAAGATCTTGACCATAACCCATTTTTGTTAGTTGAAACCTATTTTAATAGTTTTTAAGGTAAAAAATAACCTTTGTAGCCCAAAATTATAATTACTTGCATTAGGATGCAATGTTGAGACACCTAAACTAACAAATATGTAAAATAAACTCTATATTAGTATGTTAATACATGTCTAAGATAAGGTACATATTTTTTAATGTAAATGTATTTCATGAAAGAAGATCTATATATTTTTATGTATGTAATAGTTTTTTGGTAAAAAAATTTTTATGTGTAACTTATAGAGGATGGGTATTTATGCAAACTATCATAGATAAGCCCTCAATGATATTTTGATATGTGTTGTACATGTATTGAGTGCTTTCTATGTTAATAGGAATGTAATAGGTGTTGAACCTATATGGTGCTACTTGTAGCATATTAAGGTGGCACCAAGTGTTGAACTTGTATGGTACAAATTGGTTGGTAGAATCATATTGCATATGCACTATATGTATTAGATGCATATGGTGCTAAAATAATCATATCCAAGTGAGCATGTATGTGTTCTCATAGACATTGTCACAATATGCAAGTAGTGTTGTGTAAAAATGGACATGGGCTCAAATCATAGTAGTGTATAAATTTATACTTCATTGTACAATGATGACAAGGTTGTGTTAAAAATCCATGAAATGTATTAAGTGGAGACAAAAATACAAACTATACATATGTATAAACCAAGGCTATGCATGTGGTTGTTTTCATATCAACCTTAATAAGTTTTAAAAGAGTCATGAGCTACTTAGTGTTGGGTGGGCCATTTTAATCAAAGTAATATTGTTGAAAAAACTAGCCTAAAAGGAATAATCAACCATAAGGAACCATATAAAATCACAATAATTCCATATGTTATCGCATGCCTATATATTAACTTCTTTGAGATTTGCTAAGGGAACACTTGCATAAAAAATCTAAGAAAGTTAATGATGAAAGTAATTATATAAATGATTAAATTAGATTTAGGATTTGGGACTAAAAAATAATTAAATAATAGATTAATTAAAGAAATTATGAAAAATTTGGCATAATACATAGCTTAAGATTTTGATGATGGAAAATGATGCCAACAAAGCAAGGAATACATTTATCAATACTCTAAAAATTAGGGCTATGTCCAAATGAGTGTCTTAGGATCTATAGGTTGATTATGTTTCTTTCTAATTTAGATTCACCCCTCCAAATAGTGCCTATAAAAATGAATTAGTGTGTAGGCCCTTAAACTTATACCCATAAGAATGAGCATGCAAAATTAAATCATTTAAAGTTAAAATAAGAACTAAACAATATTTAAAAGTACATTTAGACATCTATAAAATGTGCAAATATACCTAAGATGATGTATAAAGGTGTATTACTTTAATAATATTGTTATAAAAAATTTATTTCCTTTGTGAATTCAATTCTAAAAATGCTTTAATAAATTCCTAAGTGATTTCAAAATGTGTGTTTAAATAAAATCAACACAAATATATACTAAATTGACTCATAAGAAGTAATGTAAAGATCAATGACATGTAATATTGAATTTTAAAAGTTTAAGATTTAAATCAACAACTATAAAAATGACCTAAATAACATTTATACTTATGAAATATTTTCTAATAACAAATAATAAATCTAAAAGTTAACATTAAATATTAAAAAATTAATAATAATAGAAATAATTATATCACAATCTAAATTAACTGAAAAATTTACCAATAATAAATGTTAAAGATTATCTTCAAAGTCAAAACATAAAAGAGAGGGTCAGGGCCAGGGTTATACAATTTCACATCACAAAAAGAAAGCAAACAACGTAATCAGCTTTTTAATATTTCACAACCTCCACAGTAGGCGGGCCGCAGGCACCAAAAACAATACTTGGAAATTATATTTGGTTTGCCTCAAATGTAGCTAGAGTCCCACTTGACTAAATTCTTAGTAGTATTAGTAAACCCTTACAACGTAATCCAGGGATAATTATTGAAAACAGCCATTGAAATTCGGAAGTGCCCTGATCAAACAGAAATGATCTGAACAGTGGGATCATCTTGCCATGGTTGGATTGAGAGGAGGTGCCATGGCGGTCCCCATCCCACGCTGTTGTCTTTGCTGGTTCCCAATCCAACCTGCAACACGGCAAAACAAATCAACTCCAAAACCAGCTGAACAATTCTAAAATTGCAGATCTAACAACACAAATGCATTACCGAGAGAAGGCTCATATCCTCTAAATTTGAGTTCTCTGTATTCCTGGCACAGCGCGCATGGTTCGCAACACCAATGGACCAGGCAATCTGCACAGGTCTCGGCCAAGTTAAATTTGGCCCGCATCTTTGTTCGGTACAAGCACGCGTAGCAGCACGCACAACCCGTCAGATACAGCAGCGCAGCATAGATCACTCCGCTTACAGCACATGCTGCATCAAGTTCAACCATTCAGTCCTTCCACACAACAACAAAATCCAATAAATATAAATTGCTTGTTTAGACCGACGATACAAATTACTTATGAAATTCTTACACGGAGAACCCTCATCCACTATCTCCGCTATCTGCCCAAAAGTGACGCAAGGGCACCAGCATGTGAGGCAACCTGCACTTACATGACATTTCCGTTATTATTAGTAGTGTATAATCAAAGATAGTTATATGATATAAGAGATGAGGAGGAGGGTGATAAATAGATAGTTATACAATTGGATAGATCTTCGGTGCAGGCGAACAGGCTAGAAGACCATTCTGTCGGACGAAGGGGACTGCCTTGAGGGCCTTGAACGTATTGTACCTGACCGTAGGGATTTTGAATGGGCGGCGGCGGTTGCACATATTGTACCTGAGGCGGAGCGTAGGGTCCTTGAGGTGGTGGTGGATACCCTGTTATATGCTGCGGAGGCGTATAGCCAGGGGGAAAACTTTGAAATTCTTGCCCGGCCTTTGGGGGATACATCTTCTTCGTCTTCTCCTGCTACTTCAACTTACATGCATCAATTTTAGTAATGCTAGGGCACGTACATAAGCCCGAGAGCTCGTTCCTCGATGTTTCCCCACTTCCAATTTTCAGTCTTTCGTAGACCTTTCGACGCATTGAATGGGTAAATGGGTTTTGCCCCAGGTACCTCGCATTTAATGATTTAAGTAGAGAACGCGCAGAAGCCCAATGTGCGGCTGTTTAAGTGGGAAGAGGCCCACCGTCATAGCTGTGCACAGCATCTTAGGCCCCCCTCGGAATTCCATCCTCAATAAATAACTTCTATTAATTCCCGTGTTAAACCTCCTAGTTTGACCTAATTCAGCTTCAAACTTTATTGTATTTGTTTGAATTAACAATATGAACTTTTAACACAATTTTTACTTCAATATTTGGATCATTGGATCCACTCTTCTTCTAACTCATCTTAATAATGGATCATGGAGTATTATTGAAAATGTTGATTAATGGATCATAGAGTATTATTGAAAATGTTGATGTAAAAATTATCACACAATCAAAATCCAGAAACCTCATTACATTGATATTTATTTGAAGTTGAATGCCACTATTCATCGCCATCAATCTGACATTAAAAAGATAAAATCATACGTACCTCATTTGAATTGTCATTATACATCAAATTCAATCACCAGTATCTATCTTTGAATTATCATTATTCATCGAATTCCAATCACCATTATCTATCTTTGAATTGTCATTATACATCAAATTCCAATCACCATTATATATCAAATTCCAATCACCACTACATATCTAATTCCAATCACCACTCTTATGTTGTACTCGATAATTTTGTGTTTCTTTGATAATAAATGGGTTAAGCCTAGATTATTGTTTAATTATTATGGATATTAACTTTAAAATTAAATCTTGGTAGATCTTGCTAGCCACCTAATGGCCTCCCTTCACCTAATACAAAATTATTTTAATATTATATTATTATATTATATTATAATACTAATTAATATAGTATATTAAAATTATTATAATAAATATAATAAAACAATTATTATATATAATTTTTTAATCTATTTTAATTAATAATATTTGAGTTAGTTAAATAAATATAATTATTAAAAAATGATTAATTTAAATAAGGAAGAGGGGTCAAAAGTTGGGTGAGGTCCTATTGTTGGTGTAGAACTTGTGGTTATAATATTTAGCCTTGCAACATATTTATACTGTATATTTTTAATATTTTAGTCTATACATATAAATCAACAAATGATCAATTTTTTGTCAAGATGGACACATGAAAACTTATAAATGTCATATGAAAAAATAATAAATACTTTCATTAACAAGTAAAATGAGGGCTAGAATTCTTATTTTTGCATGAGCTCTATAAAGAATCTTATGAACAATCAAAAGCATGGATATAAACTCATGATGGTTTCATTCACCCTATGATAGGTTCGATAACTCTCCCACTCAAAGTTGGACGAAAAAAACTAGATGTTTCATTCACCATCATCCCCATGTCAGACCAATTTTGTGTGAAGCTAAGTTATCCATGGCTATGCTCCATGAATGGCATCTCATTGATAATCAAAAAATGCATAAAGTTTCCATTTGAAAATGAAATATATACAGTTCATCATAGTGGATTTAAGCCTATGGCATCCCATGTAAAAATTTTATTGGATTATTTTTTGCCTCAACCTATTGAACCCATTAAGCCTCATGAGGATTTATTTTTCAAATCATATCAAAAGTTTAAAGCTAAGTGCATTACCAGGTTATCCCTTAGTAAAACTCCCCCCAAGGATGATCAGTCTATGATGACTTCTATGGTTGTTCCTCTCACCCCATAGGTCATGGATGAACCCATGTACGAAGTTAGATATCCTCCCAAGTACACCAGGCATATATGTTGTGGTTCCTCCTCTGATATCATATAAAATTCTAAGAGATAACCATGTGATCACCTTTGTGCTACCGAAAAAACAAATTTATAAACCTAAAGATAGGGTGGTTTCCCAACCCTGATGGTCCCTTCAGTTCCTCCTCCAAATCAAGAAAATAGACTAATAGTAGAGAAACCCTCTCTTACCTGGAATCACAAATGGAAACTTGTGCAAGAAGAAGCAAAAGTGCTAAAGAGCATAAGTTGCATAGACATCATGTCATTGCTCGCTAGTTGGCTGAAAAGAATAAAACATTACCTAATGAAAAAATGCCTATCCAAATAAACCATGATGAATTACCACCCTCACCAAACCATGCCATTGAACCTTACATGTGGGTAAAAGCAAGAATTTGGGTCCACAAAGAGTAGAAGTTTCAACAAAAAAATGTAAAAAAGGAATGGGTACCTATTTAGGAATGGGAGCCCGAGCCTAAATTTGAATGAGCACCCATTCTGCTTTGAGTACCTATCACAAAATGGGTACCCATTTCAAAAAGGATTTAAAAAAAACCAACTATTGGTTCATTTTCACCTGCAACTTCTGTGGGCAGAGAGATCAATCAGAGGAGAACAAGTACTCATTTTCAAAGCTATTTACACCACCAATTTGCACCTGCCACCTCCTCCATTTGCTTACTTGATCTCAATGACCTCGAGGTTAGTATTTATGTTTTTTTCTTTATATTTAACATTTTTTGTTTGTAATTATAGTTTAAATTTTAATTATATAATGTAACTTTTAGAGTTTGTAATTTCATGGTTTATAATTTTTATTTATTTTATTTTTTACGATTAGGTTGAATTCTATAGTTTGTAAATTCCATTTGTAAAAAAAATCATCAAAATAGTGGATACATGTAAAATAAACTAAAACCTAAAACCTTGACCTAGAAACTAAAACCCTAAACCCTAAAACCTAAAACCTAAACCCTAATGGATTCATGCCTACCATTATAAATGAATGATCACTAAGAATATGAATGGTCACTAGTATTGGAAAAACTAATCCCTAAACTATGGAATTAAATCACCACTACCACAAGTTCAACCTCTTGGTTAGCATAATACTCCCAAAACCTTGCATAGATTCTAAATACATGTATCTATGATATCATAATTCATTTAATCATTGATTGTATAACCCTAGTGTACATTAAACATGGATTGTCTATGCCAACTCTTGAAAACTCTCTCCTAATAAAATTCCTCTACTTTAAAGGTTTAGAAAGTTCTAGTATATATACATGTTAAGAATGATAAAAGAATTAGAATCTAAATAGAAGGTATACACCATAACAAGAATACCATCTACCAAATTTGATATGCTAGATAACTCTGCTTAATTTAATTGATTGCATATACATATGAAGTTACTATTTTTAAGAAAGTGTTTTACCTTTCATAGTGCATAAGTGAATGATAATAGTATGTAAATCTAGAATTATGCTATATAATTTTAGTGAGAAAGGATTGAGGAGTGGAAAATATAATACATATTATGATAATGCGAAGAAGTGTAGGAGTAGGTATTAGGATAATATCTATGATTGATTATGCAAAAACATGGTTTTAAGGGAATAGGTTTCAAGTAATACTATTTTCATTAGGCCAAGGTATTTTCCTTTATATCAAGAGTGTGCTAATATCTTGAACCCTTTTCCATATAATATTTCAAGTTTATGAGAAGAGAAAGGGGGATATATAGTAATAGGAGCAACTAAACTAATGTCATGATCAATGATGTCTAATTATTATGTGAAAAAGATGATAGGGGATTTGGGAAAATATGATTATTAAATGAATGAAAATATTTATGGGAAGAGGAGGGAGAAGATGAAGGGGACCTTTAGAGGAGGGCAGATAAATTGTTGAAGAAAGGGTAGTTAAATTATAAGAGGGGACATGAAGGGGTATGAATATGAGGAGGTAATGAATTATTGATAAAATTTTAGTTTCATCAATACAACTTGCTACACTAGATATACTACTATATAACTATGTGCAAAATTTTCGATATCATTCTCTTTCTTCCCATATGTACAAATGAGATTAGTGTAAAATAAGAAACCTCAGTAGTAATGTGTGAAGCCTATTTATCCTCTAAGTTTTTAAAAATGTAAGTTTTGAAGAATTATTAGGAGGTGATTTAGGTGAGCCTAAAATTATAGATTAAATTTTAGTAAAGAGGTAAAATACGTGTGACTAGGCAAAATATAAAATTTCATATAACAACTTGACAAAATTGAAAAAGGGATTTATTAACATATATACTATAAATTTTATTAACATTCATTAGTTTTATTTACATATATGAAGTGTGGAAGGATCAAAACACATTCATGGAGCCATAACATCCAAGGAAAATATCATAAGTGAGTTTACTAGTTGTGATAGAAAAAAGTGTGTTTTAATTTTGACATGACCTATTGTGATAGGTAATGTAATATTTTATAAGGCTTGTTGGATGATATCTTTAAGGATTGTGTGGATTGAAATTTCTCCATGAGATTGTATTCTTTAGGGTTATAAACAAAAATATGGGATGAAGGGGCAAGATTAATAGTATTAAAGGGAAAAGAAGTTGGGATTGATACATTTTTATTATTTCATTGAGTGTCATGGGTATGCATAATTGTATAATTTAATGTATGTTAGGGGAGGAGAATTATTTATTCAAAGTAAGAGAAGATGGAGGAAAACCTTATACTATAAGTTTTGGCATGATAGTGGTTTGGACAATAATTTTAGGAGGATAATATGGTATAATTATGGGTTGTATGGGAGAGATATAAAGATTATGTATATTGGATTAGAGGGGTCTCTAAATTTTCCATTGGGTCCTTTAAGAACACACGTATTGGCATGTGTTTGGTTACAAGAATCTAGAGAAGGGGAGAGTAACTAATGGGAATTATATTATGAATTGAGGTTCATGTTTTGGATATATGTGGAGGTTTTTTGATAAATGCACTTAGTATCTCATAAAAGGAATTAAACAACTTTCCTATGAATTAAACTAATTATGTTACCATGTAAAGTATGAGGAATAAAAGACATCATAATATGATAATCATAACATTCATTCATGGTGTTGGTGTTTTTTCCAGCAGAACCTCAAAACTCTCTATGGAATAGCCATCTCCAATGTTCAAGAAATTCCTAGGCTAGTGGCCAATTCAACGAGTAAGAATTTTAAAGCCCTTAACCCTACTCTTTAGGCTTTGTGGGACCAAGAAATGTGTTCCTTATTGTGTGCATTTGATGTTTAATTCCTCAAGAACACTTTCAACACACAGATTTGTTCCTACTAAGTGCAACTAGATATTACTTATTGAAGGCTTGGTAGACCTTTGAGTAAATAACCACCTAATGATAGGAATTAGGAGGAGGAGAAGAAGCATTAAAGCTTCATCTTGTTCATTGGCAAATTATCTCTCAAGTATTCAAGAATTGAGTTTGGCAATCTCATAGGTACTTGGCGAGATCTGATTGGTTCTTAAAAAACAACCAACAGATTGGCGACTCTACTGGGGAAAAACACATTGGATAAATATTTGTTTGCTAGTATGCCTTGTCAAAGTTCACTATAATGTATGGTGGTGTCATTTATAGAGTCGGTCTAGTTGAGTTTCCGCTTACTTTTGCTCAAGTCTTTGCCAAGTGTTCCACTAAAGTTTATGCTAAGTTCCCCATTGCTTTTATATATTAAAAGGCTTGTGTTAAAAGGTTTGACCCAAACTACTTCACATTTTTCAAAGCTTGTCTAAGTCCATAAAAGATCTCATGAAATTTGCATGAATAGTAACACAATTGATATAAATCTATCCCAATCAATTCAGGTGGTGACTCTTAAATCTCTGCACTAGTGCATGCTAATATTTGAAGACATCAAAGAAGTGAAAAGAAAGAACAAAAGAATATTCAAGAAGGTGACAAAAGAAAAGAAAAATCAAACAAAAATGTGAGGAACACAAAGCTAGATGAAAAAAAATCTTGAGCATAAGCTACAACTCGAGCAGGAAAAAGACAAGCAACCATTATGGGTGAAGAAAACTACTGAATCTAGTAAGTTTGTTGAATCCCTTGTTACAACATCTCCTACTTTCAATAATGAAGTAAATAGTGCAAGTACTCATGAAGAGGCACATGGGGTTGCAGTGTTTGGGGAAAATCAAGGAAGTTTCCCTATTAAGAAAGTGTTTGATAATGAGCTGGACATATGAAGAGAAGAAGCTAGGTGGGGATTTTGGAATAGAAGGAATTCCCAGAACCTCCAACTCTTGGAGTTGGGTCTATTTTTCATGGAGGAAATTTTAACCCCAGAGGAGAACCTCCTAATACGGAAACACACTTTCCCCTAAGGAAGATCTAGTTGATCAAACCTTTCATACCCTTGAACCAAGCGAGTATGGAGACTTCTTAGAAAATGAGGAAGATATAGATAAGGATATGCAAGCCTTGGAAGAGGAAGAAAATTGACTGGTTGAGCAAGAAGAAAAGAATAGACTAAAGGAATCGAAGGAAAAGTATGATAGGGTTAGAGCCAAACAACTTGAGAGGGATGCTAGGAGACATAAAATTGAGAAAATGAGAGAGGATGCTACTAGGCGTAAAGCTTCTGAAGAGAATACCACTAAATTAGCAACCCAAATCACCCATGATATTCCTAAGGCGACGGTTTAGATGGGAACCTTTGCTACTAGTATGTATATATGCAACAAGTGTTGCAACCCAAAACCTCTGATCCTTTGGCCACTGCTAAGAAAACATCCTTTGTAGACCATGGGAAGAAGCCCATTGACCAGACCAAGAAGGATACCTTCAATACATTCAACACCAATATCAATGCCCATACTTCATTTTCTAAGACCCCTATCAATTATGCTCAAATTAATCCTATTCCATCTACTGCTCCCCCAAATCCTGACCTCTTGAAGTTGTAGTTGGAAAATGATAAGTTGTAGGAAGAATTGAGGAAAGCTATAATGGAAGCTGCTAATGTAGAATGGCCAGAAAGATTGCTTTCCTTAAAAATTGTATACCAAATCTAGAGCCTTCAAGCTTTGGACAAAATAATAGTGAATTTCAAAAGAATTCTGAAGGACACACTCTTAGCGAAGGTGGTGGTGGAGATCAGGGTGGTAGAGGTGGAGGAAGAAATAAGAATAGCAATTCTTACTCTGAAGATGATGAGGGAAGCAAGAAAAAGGGTGGTAGTAATGGCGAAAGTGGAAGAGGTAGGACCAAAGATAAATATGATAACAAAGGAGATGATGAGAAAAGGGATGCTCATAGAGATAGAAATACTAGGAGTCCACCCCAGATTGATAGGTATAGACAATTATGCTTTGACAACATCCCGGGGTACCCAAACCTTGTCCTGGCTAATGTAAGGAAGCATCTCCCTAAATTGACTAGTAATAATGATTTCACTGGTGAAGATCATTTGAAAGCCTTCCAGACCTTTGTGGAAGATTTTGAACTATGGGATGATGATGTTGCCATGAAATACTTTATGCAATACCTAATCGAAGATGCAAGGGATTGGTATAGGGGGTTGCTTGATGTGAGTATCGATTCTAAAGAGGCCTTCTACAAAATTTTCAGAGAGCAGTATGGGGATCAAATTGATCCTAGGTTCAAGTTGAATGATTTCAACAATATTACTAAGGGGTATAATGAAATGGAAACTGAGTTCAATGTAAGGTTCCAAAAAGCTATGCTTAGAGTCCTTGCCTATTTGAGGCCAAATGAAAATGCCTATTTAGTGGTGTAATACAATGCATATGATTCTAAGATGTGCTATCTAGTTAGAGACAAGAACCCACAACACCTAAGAGAAGCCTACAAAATGGAAATCAATATTGAAAATAACAGAAGAGCATCAGGCCAAGTGGGAAGAAGGGATGACCCTAAGGCTTCAAAAAACCTTAGGGTTTAGAATGAAAAGGCTAGTAAAAGTTCAACTCCTGATGAATAGTTAGATTAGGTTCTCAATTTGTTACAAAAGGTAGCAAAGAATAAAAATCCTCAATTCTAGAGGAAGGAAAGGCCACCAAGGCTGCAGGACTTCTCGTATCACACCAACTGGCATAATGGAAAACATGTTAACAACAATAAAAAAAATGTTCAAGGTACACCTGGCCCTTTGTAAAGAAATTCCACCAATGTTGCTGATGAATTTCCATGGTGTGAAGTGTGCCAAATGCCCCACTCATCACAACAATGTGATTTTGCAAGGTCCTTAGAAGATACCCAAGATGATCAAGGAGGATCAGATTCTCCTCATGACCATGATTAGATCGAAAATGTATTTATGACCAAATCAGACCTTGACTGCGTTGAATATTCTTCTAGTGATGTTGTTGATGTTGTTGATGTTGTTGATGTGGATATGCAAAGGCAAGAAGCTAGTATGCATCATCAACAAGTTTTCTTAGATGGAGAGGGAGAAAATGATTGTAATTTCTATACTCTTGAGTCAGATAATGTTTCTTTGATGAGACCTTCCAATGAAGAAATTGAAAAGTATACAGTTGCCTTGGCTTCTCAAGAAAGAAGCAACCTTTAGTTGAGAAACAAAACTATAAGTGGTAACCAGGGTTACCCTGGTAGTATGTTTGTCAAGGAAAATAATGTAGCAAATAAGGGGACTGGCACAAAAAATAAGAAGGAAGATACAAAGCCCAAAGAAGGTAAATAAATAAGAATTTGGGCTAAGAAGAATAGTAAGGCCAAGATTGATGGTGATGTTGTTCCCCAGGCTGTGAAATCCAAGGATCTCAAGCTAAGTGCTGAAAAGAGTGAAAAATAAGGTGATAAGGTAACTCCTAAAGAATTGATACTCCCTGAATTACCCTTGTATTCTCTTGTATACATGTTCCAAGTGTTGTCTCAAGTTAGAGTTACAATTCCACTATTAGAAATAATTAGAATTGAGGAGCATAAGGAGAAGACAATTGCTTTTATCAACAGTGTTTCCTTGGGTGGTAAGGATAAGATGGTCATTGACCAACCTGAATCAAGTAAAAGATAAGATAAGAATGTAGAGGTGTAGGAAGTGATAAATGAAAACTCTGAAATATATTTAGGAACTACTATTACTGCAAACCCCAACCAAGTTAATCCTTTCTTTCTAAGCTTGATCAATGATGCGAAATTGCTTAGGAACTGCATGATCAATTTAGGGGCCTCAAATAGTGTGATGCCGGTAAAACTAATGGAAGAAATGGGACTGAAGGTTGATAAAACTTATGGGAAGTGTTATGCTATGGATTCAAGAGAGGTCCCTGTCATAGGAGTAATTAACAAAGTTCCATACAAATTGGCAGCTTTCCCTGAAAAGGAATTGTTTATGAGCATCACAGTGTTAGATATGCCACCAACCTATGGGATGTTATTATCAAGACAATGGAGTGCTTCCATGGGTGGGAGTATATAGTGTGATCTATCATTTTCCATTTTTTCTATTGATCAGAAGGATTTCAAGATTATGAGGGAACCAACAATCTGTCACATGATTGAATATGTGGAGGAACTAGAGGAGCTAGTGAGGATCAATTTTGTAAATACTGGTCTAGATACTTTTTGGGTTGAGGAAGAGGTGCCAAAAGAAGAGAGGAAACCTGCACCAATTTGTCAAGAGGTTTTGGATCATCCCCAAGGAGATTCCCTTTGGACTATGTACTTTGATGGAGCCTGTTCCAAGGAGGGCTCTGGTGCAGGAGTTATCTTGACTTCACCCCAAGGTAGGACATTCAAGTATTCTTTCTTATGAAAATTTTCTTGTACCAATAATGTGGCCGAGTATGACGCTCTATTGTTGGGTCTCAAGATAGCTTCAAGATATGGTATTAACATGCTAAAAGTCATGGGAGACTCCGAGTTGGTGGTATCCCAGGTTAGGTCTAAATTTGTTGCCAAGGATAAAAGGCTTAAGCAATACAAGAATGTTGTACGGGATATGATTGAAGCCTTTGATGCTTTTAATATAGATTGGATAGAAAGAGCTAAGAATGTAAAAGCAGATCTGTTAGCAAACATTACTATTAGATTAGATGATGTTACCTTTGATGGTGTTTCAAAGATAGAGGTATAGACCCAACCTAAAGTGCCAGATAACATTTGCAACTAGAAAGTGTTTGATGATGACAATGATATCCTTAAATTTTTGCATTATATTGATGAATATGAGAGCCAAAAAATTGACTTCGGTTCATTGGTAGTAGAAGTTGATGGCAAGGAAACATTGTTTGGAAATGAGGTGATCCAGTCGAAAACCAATAAAATCCCCAAAGGATTGGTTGCATTAGAAAGGGTCTTTGATGGCCTCAAAAAATAAAATGTAAAACATACATGTCTTCCCATAAAGAAGACCTGGAAGAAATCAATTTGGGAACTGAGAATTCTACAAAATTGGTCTACATAGGAAAGAGGATGAAGCTGCATGTAAGAACTATTCTAATTGCTTTATTGATAAAGTATATACATGTATTTGCATGGTCGTATGATGACTTAAAGGCTTATAGGGAGGATTTGTTTCAACATGAGATACTGTTGAAGCCAAATGCAAAGCCTTTCAGGCAAAAATAGAGGCCAGTCAACCCTATTTTGCAGCCAAAGATGCAAGAGGAACTTACAAAGTTGAGAGATGTAGGGATTATAAAGCCTATAAGACATTCATCATGGGTTTCAAATCTAATTCTAGTCAGAAATAAAAAATGGAGACTTGAGGCTATGTGCAGACTTAAAAAATTTAAATGTGGCATCTCTAAAAGATAATAACCCTTTGTCCAATATGGAGGCAACGCTGCAAAAAGTGACAGGATGCGAGTTGGTCTCAATGATGGATGGATTCTCAGGTTATAACCAAGTCATGGTGAAGGAGTCCGAACAATATAAAACTACATTTACAATGCCATGGGGGACATATGTATATGTAAGGATGCCATTTGACTTGATTAATGTTGGTGCCACATTTTAGAGAGCCATGGATGTGGCTTTTGCTGACTTTATTGATTTTTTTCTTTCCATTTATCAAGATGATCTTATACCCATAGTAAGGAGGAAGATCACTATGATCATTTGGAAAATATATTTGTTAGAGCCTTGGAATATGGGATCTCCTTGAATCCCAAGAAATGTCAGTTTGGAGTTAAAGAAGGGAAGTTGTTGGGTCACAATGTGTCAAAGGATGGGTTCAAAATTGATCCTGAATGGGTAGCAACAATTGATAAGATCCCACAACCAAAGAATGTCAAGGGAATTCAATCTTTCTTTGGTTAGATTAATTTCCTGAGGAGGTTTGTCACCAACTTTGTAGAATTTCTAGGCCAATATCAAAAATGTTAAAGAAGGGTGAGAAGGTGAACTGGTCAGAAGAGCCATCACAAGATTTTCAAGCCATTAAACTAGCCATCAAGGAAGCACTTTTTCTTAAGTCACTTGATTACTCACAACCTTTTCAATTATTTACATTTTCATCATTTCACATTGTTGGAGGGGTGCTTTTACAGAAAAATGGTGAAGGATATGAGCAACCTATTGCTTTCTTTAGCAAGTCACTACAACAAGCTGAATTAAAGTATGATTTGATAGAAAAATAGGCTTATGCCCTGGTAAAGGCAGAAAAAAAAATTAGGCCTTACCTCATGGGAGCCAAGATAGTAGCATATGTGCCGAGTGCAGCGGTTAAGGAAATTTTCACCCAGCAAGAGACTACAGGGAGGAGGTGTAGATGGATTAATAGAATCCAAGAATTTAACATAGATATCCAAATCACCAAACTGGTTCGAGGCCAAGGTCTTACTAGATTAATGGTTGAAACTAATTTAGAAGCTAATCAGATTAATCGGTTTGACCATTTGAAAGTATCTCCCATTTGTGATGTCCAAACATGTGATTGGTATGAAAATATTGTGAGGTATTTGCAAACTGTGCAATGCCCAGATGGTATGACAGAGAACGAAAAAATGACTCTAAAGTTGCAATCCATTAGATATGTTATTATTGAAAATGACTTATGGTGGAGAAATCTAGGTGGGGTCCTATTAAAATGTGTCAATGCTTCACAAGCTTTGAAGTCATTGGATGAGATGCACAATGGATTTTGTGGAGGAAATTATATGGAAAAACCACAACTCACAAAATCATTAGAGCTGGTTTTTGGTGGCCCACACTTTTTAAAGATGCAAACAAGTTGGTAAGGACATGTAATGCTTGTGAGAAATTTTGTAGAAAATTTAAGTTCTTAGGTAATTTACCCTTGAGACCTGTTAAAGTCCAAGCTCCTTTCCAATTGTGGGGAATTGACTTTATTGGAGAAATAGCTGACAAATCAAGTGGGGGACACTCATGGATTCTGGTGGAAACAAATTATTTCACTAAGTAGGTTGAAGCCATCCCCACCAAAAGAGCGACTAGAAAAGTTGTTATTGATTTTGTGTTGGAGAATATATTGATCAGATTTGGTGTCCCTGAAAATATTGTCTCAGACAATGCAATGTGTTTCAAGTTTGAGGAGTTTATTGAATTTTGTAATAATCATGGAATCCAAGTGTGATATTCATCCCCATACCATCCACAAGGGAATGGCCAAGCTGAGTCAAGCAATAAAATCTTGATGGAGATTATTAAAAGAATCATTGAGAAGAACAAACGAGCATCGGACTCTAAGTTGAGGTTAGCTTTGTGGGAAAATAGAGTGACAATGAAGAAAGCCACTAGTCATGCACTATTTGACCTAGTGTATGGTATTGTAGCAAAGTTGCCACAAAATAATTTGCTAAAAATGTATAAGCTTGTACAAGAATACGACGATGATAATTGTGATGAAATGCAATGCAAAATTGAAGCCCTAATTGAACTGGATGAAACTAGGAGAGAAGCTCGCAATAAAAACATAAAGTTGCAGCTTCAGGTGAAGAACTTATATGAAAAAAGGGCTACAAAAAGGAAATTTGAGTTGGGAAGCATGGTTTTAATGTGGAATGCAAGAATTGAGGATAAAGGTAAACATGGGAAGTTTGACCCTTTATGGTTAGGCCCTTATCTAATTGATGATATGCATGGAGAAGTCTCTTATTTCTTGCATCCCCTGATAGGTGAAATTCTTGAACTGCCAGTACATGGACAATTCTTGAAACCCTATTTCTCTTGAAATGGGTTATTTTTCCATGTACATTGTATAGTATTGTAAATTCTTTATATAGGTTTAGTGTGTTTCCTTTCTACTGTGTTTGTTTGTCTTGTCTGGAAAAGTTCCTGGGTTTTTGTCTCTATGTGTTGGTTTGCTTCACCATGAGATCTGAATTCTCACCATACCTGCTAGGGGTATGCATCCCCAAGCTGGAACCACTGGTAGAGCTAATAAAATATGGATAAATTTTAGTTGGTTCCATGCATTTTAATGGCCTTTTGCTTCTATGCTTGATAAATTTGGTTTAGGGTTTTAAGGTCTAATACCTTTGTTTCAATTTTATCAAGTCTTAAACCCTTGATGTTATATTTCTGCGTTGACCTGCTATACTCAGTTTCTAGTTTTCTTAGTTACAACTTAAGTCATCTAGCCCATTATCTTTATCGAACCCTTTCCCTAAGCCCGTTGGTCATTGTGTGCCTTTCATTATTTCAAGTTTTTCTAAAGTTGGGCCAAAATATTTCACAATTTAAAGACTTAAGTCCTAATTCTTTAATATTTTTTCCTAAGGGTCATAACCCATCAACCTAGTCATGGCCCCACTTTATGACTAACTTTAATTGCATGTGCAAAAAATCAGGTCCATCAGATTTAAAGATCAAATCCTACCTGTACGCGCACACCACACATGATTAAAAGACTCATTTTCGATGAGTTGCGAGGCCCGCACGCTTGTGACATGTTTCCTCCTATAGGATGTGGGACCCAAATTCCACTATGGCACCCAATGCATTTAAGCTAGTGAATCAACAATTGTGATGTGGTGACAAGATCAAATTTGGGTCGTTGCACACACACCGCACTTGAGGTCTAAAATATTATTTTAAAACCTGTTGTAGGGTCTATGCGATTGTGACACGTGGATTCTTCTTCTGGTGAGGAAAGGAAATGTGGGGCCCTCCAACAAATGACTTGTCACCCGAATGGAAAAAAAATCATCAGTCGATAGACTGGCGATTGATGGTGACATGATTCCAAACGGGTTTGACTCATTTTGAGGAGTCCGATGTGCCACTTCATGATCTGATCGATGGATATGATTCAAAATCAGAATTGAAAATGTGAGAGTCATTACCTTTTGTGTGAATGAATAGTAATTGCACCAAAGACACCCAAAGCCACTAAACATCGACTTAAATGCATTGTAAACTGAATTTTCCATATAATTGAAGTTTGCCAACGATTCAGAAGGATCCTGGAGATCGAGAAAGCACATTTCATAGTTTGTCATGATTAGAATTAGGGTTTCATGCTAGCATAAATTTGTAAGTAGAACGAATACTTTCTTTGTGTCGTATTTGAAAAAGATTGAGTTAGGGCAAACATCTATTGTTAGAATTTGTTTGTATGCTTTTAATTGCTTTATTAGGGTTTGGGTGTACATCAAAAGGTTGAAGGCCTTGTCAAATTATTTGAAATTGTATCTTTTAGGTTGTGCCATAGTGTATGAATAGAGGTGCTAGGTTTTGAATATCTCTTTGACAAAACCGTAGATTGTTTCAATTTCTAATTTTCACCTATGGCACCCAAAACTCAAGCATTTAGTTCAGGAACCCCAACTAGATCTCTCTCCCAAGATATAATTGATCAATTGAAACCCTCCACAAAAAAAATATATGAGGGAGTGGATTTATTCTATGGCTATTAGATTCAAGAAGGGTTAACAAATAAGATGCATGTGGTATCAAGGACACCAATTTACCATTTTTTAGGTGGCGACTATTTCAAAATTGGTTTGGGAATAGGAATTTGGGTGTCCTTGTTTATAACCCTTGGAGGTTAGACTTGGGAAAAATGGTGGTGCCAAATGTGTACATGGATGTTGATATGTTGAAGGACATTGCTTCAAGATACAAACTTGTTTCAAGAGTAATTGGGGCATATGATGGTAAAGAGATGGTCAAAATAACCAGAGAGGAAATAGAAGATATCTCCAATCTGAATGAATCCAGAGTGAGGGCATGATCCCGATTGACCTCAAAGTCTTCAGGGAGGAATATAGGAAGACAAAGGTTCTTTTTAGAACAACATTGTTTCCCTTTCATACTGCAACTATTGGGATGGGGAAGAATAGGGAGAAAATCAAGATTGGTAAAGATGAACAAGAGCCTTTCCCCATGAAATACTTTGCTAATTATTTCAAGAAGACAATTTTGTCTTTCTACCAAATCCTTGGCATTGATGAACCATCTACCATGGCCAGAGACCTCATGTACATGGCAACACATCTCCAATATCCAGCGTATAATGCAGTTTATGACTATGCCACATATCTGTCAGATAGGATGCATAAGGGTTCAATTACACTCAAGGTAGGAAAGGAATCAATGAGCTTTGGGTGGTATTCTTTATTGATGCATATGTTCCTGTATAGAGGTGAGAAGGTTTTTGGAAAAGACATGGCATTAACAAAGAGGGAGGGTGATATTGATTTTCCCGTCCAGTGTTGGATCCAAATCTTGGATAAGGATGACCCCAAATTTGATTATGTGGTCTTCAATAATGTTTTTTCCTCAAAGCTGAGAAGATTTTTTATCCATGACCCGCCAAGAATTCCTAAGGAGATCTATGAATTTTTGAGGCCCATGGAGAAAAGGCCTGATTTGAATTTGAATCACAACTGGGGTGATATAATTGCTTACCCTCATACAACTGTCTTTAGAATTTATGGCACTATTATAAATCCTTATGTATTCCCAAGGGATGTGCCATTAAGAATAGGATTTATTGAGATTATGAGACAATTAGGAGCATCATAGATGGCACATCTACAAGAGACACAAAAGAAGGGCTCGTTCTTCACCGAGTGGACAACCTTTGTAGATTTTGTGATGGTGAAAGGATGTTGGAAGAACTTGGGACAACTCCTAGCACTCTACTATTTGAAGACAATATGCCCAAGGAATCATGATCCTGAGGGTTTTATTGCTGCTTTGAAGGCACACCACAAGAGTGGTGTCTTCATACATAATTTTTACTATCCTGAGGATGTTATTAGAAACATCATGGATTTTCTTGAGAAAGAAGAGAGAAAAGAAAAGTATTTGGCCTTCAAAAAGATGATGGAGAAAGCTAGAAGGAGAGATCCTAAGTATGACCCTATGCCCAACATTCAGGGCGAATTCAATAGAGTCATGCATGTTCTTCAAAATTTTGAGGACATAGTGGGTATGTTAAGGGTAGAACATGCGGTTGTAGACAAAGGAAAATTAATGGTGGTAGACCAAGATCCCAAGATAGTACTTGACAAGAGACTGTCTTATCAGCCAGGATCAAAGTTAAGAATTTATTCCAGAAAGAAAGAGAGGGTAAAGAAGCAGCAAACATTGCCAACCCCTACTGCATCAGAGGGATCAAGGGCAGCCTCCCCTCATAACTCAACACCATCACCTCCTAGGTGGTCCTCCCTATCATAGTTGATGTTGATTCACCTCCTAGGGAATATTTTCCATCAAGTCAGCCACCGAACAAGAAGTAGAAAGTTGAGGTGTGCAGGGTTGTTGATTACCTTGATTTTGACGAGGATGACATTTTGGTAACACCTGAAGATATACAATAAGGGATTCCTTCTCCCTCAAGAGAATTTTCATCAAGCTCTGGAATAAGTAGCCTTAGGCTAGGTAAAGAAAACTTAAGTGGCTTGAGTAATGCCGATGATTTGAGGCAAGATGCCTACAAGGAATTTATGGAAGATGAATCATTTATTGAGACTAAGGAATTTAAAGGTTTTATGTGGAGATAAATTATTTAGGAATACTATGAGAAGGTGGCTAAGGAGATAAGTTTACACCCCGATCTTCTAGAGGAGTTGTACAAGCTAATGTAAGGGGTGAAATGAAGAAGCAATTTCAAAATATCATAGTTGATGAGGCTAGGGAACTTGTACAAAGGAGTGGTATTTTATTATTGCTTGAATGGGATATAGCTAATGTTGTTGTCCTTGAAACAATAAGGAGAGTTGATAAAACCCTATTCCAAACTGAAGATGAAGCTAAAATGGCACTTCAAGGGTCAACTTTTAGTGAAGAATGGGATGCTCTAGCTATATGGTCATTGTCTCTTGGTTCTAGGAAGCCTATAGTAGTAGAACCAGCCCACTTCAGGAGACAACTAATTATAAAGAGAGTTTTTGATACTCCTACATTAGAGGTGGATGACATGACAATCAATATTGCTAAGTTTACAAAGGCAACAATTGAGGGCCTTACCAAAGAAAGAGACATGTACATGAGTAAACATAATGAGCTAATTATCGAATATAATATGAGTTAGCAAGGGTTTTTCAAACTTGAAAAAAAGATAGCATCGTTGAAACAACAAGTGGAGACTCTGAAGTCTCAAGGACCAACTAGTTCAAGTCATGTAGTACCCACCTCTCCTGTGACTCATCCTCCATCTCCTCCATCTGAGCAAGCATTGTCAATTGTACCTTACAAAATGGTCCATGAGACATTGGAAGTTGAGGAGCCAAGCACATCAGGTGCAACCCCATCAACTGAGCCTACCAAGGAAGAATTACTGCTTCAAGTTGAAGAATACAAGGGACTACTTCAACAAGCCTAAAGCACCATGTATGAGGGTAATTCTAAGATTTTTCACAGGGTTTTGAAGCATATGAATAAAAAGATCCAGAGTACATTAAATGGTATTCATTCGAATTATTCTTCAATGATACTTGAAGCAATAAGGTTATTTGAAAGAGATAAAGAATTGGCTACTCCACTGCTGGATAAATGGATTCCTAAGGTTGAAAATTTGAAGCTTATGGAAATTGGGGCTAAGTGCATTACCAAGTTATCCCTTAATAAAATTCCACCCAAGGATGATCAGTCTTTGATAACTTCTATGGTTGTTCCTCCCACCCCATAGGTCATGAATGAATCCATGTATGAACTAGATATCCTCCCAAGTACAACAAGAATATATGTTGTGGTTCCTCCTCTAATATCATATAAAATACCAAGAGATAACCATGTGATCACCGTTGTGCTTCTGAAAGAAATTTTTTTTTATAAACCTAAAGATAGGGTGGTTTCCCAACCATCGATGGTCCCTTCAGTTCCTCCTCCAAATCAAGAAAAGAGACTAATAGTAGAGAAAGCCTCTCTTACCTGGAATCACAAATGAAAACTTGTGCAAGAAGAAACAAAAATTCTAAAGAGCATAAGCTTCATAGACATCGTGCCATTTCTCACTAGTTGGTTGAAAAGAATAAAACATTACCTGATGAAAAAATACCTATCCAAATAAACCATGCCATTGAACCTTACATGTGGGTAAAAGCAAGAATTTGGGTCCACAAAGAGGTGGAGTTTCAACAAAAAAAATGTCGAAAGGAATGGGCACCTGTTTAGGAATGGGAGCCGAAGCCTAAATTTGAATGAGCACCCATTCTGCTTCGGGTACTTGTTACAAAATGGGTACCCATTTCAAAAAGGATTTAAAAAAACCACCTATTGGTTCATTTTCACTTGCAACTTATGTGGACAGAGAGATCAATCATAGGAGAACAAGTACTCATTTTCAAAGCCATTTACACCACTAATTTGCACCTACCACCTCTTCCCTTTTCTTACTTGATCTCAGTGACCTCAAGGATAGTATTTGTGTTTTTTTCTTTATATTTAATATTTTTTGTTTGTAATTATAGTTTAAAATTTAATTAGATAATGTAACTTTTAGGGTTTGTAATTTCATGATTTATATTTATATTTATTTGAATTTTTATGATTAGGTTGAATTCTATAGTTTGTAAATTCCATTTGTAAACAAATTCATCAAAATAATGGATACATGTACAATAAACTAAAACCTAAAACCTTGACCTAGAAACAAAAACCCTAAACACTAAAACCTAAAACCTAAAACTTAAACCCTAAACCCTAGACCCTAATGGATTCATGCCTACCATTATAAATGAATTATCACTAAGAATATGAATGGTCACTAGTATTGGAAAAACTAATCCCTAAACTATGGAATTAAATCACCACTACCACAAGTTCAACCTCTTGGTTAGCATAATACTCCCAAAACCTTGCATAGATTCTAAATACATGTATCTATGATATCATAATTTATTTAATCATTGATTGTATAACCCTAGTGTACATTAAACATGGATTGTCTATGCCAACCCTTGAAAACTCTCTCCTAATAATTTTCCTCTACTTTACAGGTTTAGAAAGTTCTAGTATATATACATGTTAAGAATGATAAAAGAATTAGAATCTAAATAGAAGGTATACACCATAACAAGAATACCATCTACCAAATTTGATATGCTAGATAACTCTACTTAATTTAATTGATTGCATATACATATGAAGTTACTATTTTTAAGAAAGTGTTTTACCTTTCATAGTGCATAAGTGAATGATAATAGTATGCAAATCTAGAATTATGCTATGTAGTTTTAGTGAGAAAGGATTGAGGAGTGGAAAATATAATACATATTATGATAATACGAAGAAGTGTAGGAGTAGGTATTAGGATAATATCTATGATTGATTATGCAAAAACATGGTTTTAAGGGAATAGGTTTCAAGTAATACTATTTTCATTAGGCCAAGGTATTTTCCTTTATATCTAGAGTGTGCTAATATCTTGAACCCTTTGCCATATAATATTTCAAGTTTATGAGAAGAGAAAGTGGGATATATAGTACTAGGAGAAACTAAACTAATGTCACGATCAATGATGTGTAATTATTATGTGAAGAAGATGATAGGGGATTTGGGAAAATATGATTATTAAATGAATGGAAATATTTATGGGAAGAGGAGGGAGAAGATGAAGGGGACCTTTAGAGGAGGGCAGATAAATTGTTGAAGAAAGGGTAGTTAAATTATAAGAGGGGACATGAAGGGGTATGACTATGAGGAGGTAATGACTTATTGATAAAATTTTAGTTTCATCAATACAACTTGCTACACTAGATATACTACTATATAACTATGTGCAAAAGTTTCCATATCATTCTCATTCTTCCCATATGTACAAATGAGATTAGTGAAAAATAAGAAACCTCAGTAGTAATGTGTGAAACCTATTTATCCTCTAAGTTTTTAAAAATGTAAGTTTTGATTGAAGTATTAGGAGGTGATTTAGGTGAGCCAAAAGTTCCAGATAAAATTTTATTAAAGAGGTAAAATACGCGTGACTAGGCATAATATATCTTTAAATACATGACAACTTGACAAAATTGAAAAAGGGCTTTATTAACATATATAATATAAATTTTATTAACATTCATAAGTTTTATTTACATATATGAAGTGTGGAGGGATCAACACACATTCATGGAGCCATAACATCCAAGGAAAATATCATAAGTGAGTTTACTAGGTGTGATAGAAAAAAAGTGTTTTAATTTTGACATGACCTATTGTGATAGGTAATGTAATATTTTATAAGGCTTGCTGGATGATGTCTTTAAGGATTGTGTGGATCTCAATTGCTCCATGAGATCGTATTCTTTAGGGTTATTAACAAAAATATGGGATGAAGGGGAAAGATTAATAGTATTAGAGAGAAGGGAAGTTGGGATTGATACATTTTTATTATTTCATTGAGTGTCATGGGTATGCATAATTGTATAATTTAATGTACATGTTAGGGGAGGAGATTTATTTATTCAAAGTGGGAGAAGATGGAGGAAAAGCTTATACTATAAGTTTTGGCATGAGAGTGGTTTGGACAATAATTTTAGGAGGATAATATGGTATAATTATGGGTTGTATGGGAGAGATATAAAGATTATGTATATTGGATTAGAGGGGTCTCTAAATTTTCCATTGGGTCCTTTAAGAACACACGTATTGGCATGTGTTTGGTTACAAGAATTGAGAGAAGGGGACATTAACTAATGAGAATTATATTATGAATTGAGGTTCATGTTTTGGATATATGTGTGGGTTTATTGATAAATGCACTTAGTATCTCATAAAAGGAATTAAACAACTTGCCTATGAATGAAACTAATTATGTTACCATGTAAAGGATGAGGAATAAAAGACATCATAATATGATAATCATAACATTAATTCATGGAAGCCATATGTAGTTTATAATAGATCATTTTTTAGAAAATATAGAGAATATCATAGAATTGAAAAATGAAAAACAAGACACATTCTACATAAGAAAGGATTACTAGTGAAAACCTTTCAAATTAGTAAAAAAATCCAAGAAGAGTACGCTACTCATATCTCATTAATATGCTACAAAGTATTCTCCATTTTTATCCTTTACAAATTATTCATTAAGAGTTACAAAAATAAGATTCCTAAATAGTTTGGAAGAACTTATTTCTCTAAAGTAATGTGTTAAGTTATAGGACATTGTCTCCAATAAAATGCATGTAATACTTGTGACCAAACAATATACACATCAACTCCAAGACATCTTTAAAATATCTAGAAAAGATGTTAATCAAATACTGTGTCAACCTACTATATTGAGGCACATCCACCTTATATCTCTAGACATGATCATATAAGTGAAAACTTCTCTTTTTTCCATTAACTTCAACATCATTATCACATTTAGGAAATAGGGAAAATAAGTATACATACCTAATGATGATCATCATGTATATATATCCCTCCATTGAAGAAACTATTTATTAGGATGAAATTCATGATTAATAAATGATGTTAGGATAAATTAATATCAAGTTTTGGGAAAACTTGAAATGAAATTCATACTAATTTAATTATCAACCACTAATGGCCCAAAATTTCATGCGACTACTTGATATATGACTATGGTGTACATTTTCTGCCTTCACTTTTTGAAACTCTAATATCTAACGGTGAAGTAAGTTAAACAAATTTGCCTTATTTTTGAGCCAAAAAAATATTCTTGAACAAATTGTGCAATATTTTTTCTACTCCAAGATGAGTATGAGATGGTGTTTTATGTGCCTCATACATGATTATATGCCTTAAATTTTTATTTTATATGACATAAATGCATCCCTAATATCTTGATAATCTAGTTACATCAAAATAATTTCCTCATTTTTTTCATTTAAAATTTATCTATAAAGTACTAATTTTCTAATAAAATGAATCAAAATTCTATTATTTGAAACAATATTATTTGTCAATTCAAATTGTAGACTAGTTATTTTAGGCACATGTTATAATTGTTTTCTAGTAGATCATTAGAATCATTTTTTTTCTTTTTCTTTTATATAAGAGATGTCAATTTATCAAAATCGCAAAGTAATTATAGTTGAATGTTCACTTGATGTCACATGTGGTCTATTTTTATTTGTTTAATTTTAATGTACAAAAAATTATAAATTAGTTCAAATTAATGTTGTACATTTATGCTAAATTTGAATGTGTCTAAATGTTATATTTTTGAATGCGTGTTCAGTGTGATTTTTTAGTTCAATTTGTACATTATTTAATGATCTCTTTGAAACAAGTATCAAAACTTATCTTAAATAATTTATTTAAAAAAACAACACATTCAATGCTTCATATTATGTAATTAGTTTGTTGATATATTTTTTTTCTAATTGTTTAACATGCATTGGCTCTTGATAGAGCAATTACTATTAGCTGATGAATTTTCTATAGATGATCTTTTGCATAACGAGCAGCCTCAAAACCCCTCACCTCCACCCTCTCCACATCATAGCCCCCCACCTCAAAACTCCACACCTCCACCCTCTCCACCTCCTAACCCACCCACTGCATTTGATGAGGTTCAATTGCAAGCAAACAACAATTCAAACATAAACATTATTCAAGAAAAAAATAATTTGATAAAAAATGAGTCTAATATGTCCCCCACCTAGCATGTTTTGCATCTTCGATGCAAATTGTTGTCGACTCTGTTCGATCTATCGATGTGGATTTAGATAGTTTCTGCCGATGAAAAAAGGAGGAGAGACAATTCTTGCCCTTCCTTTGAGGGATGTGTCTTATTGTTGTCGACTCTCTTCGATCTATCGATACGGATTTAGATAGTTTTCGTCTATGAAAAGAGGAGGAGAGACAATTCTTGCCCTTCCTTTGAGGGATGTGTCTTATTGTTGTCGACTTTGTTTGATCTATCGATACGGATTTAGATAGTTTCCATCGATGAAAAGAAGAGGAGAAACAATTCTTGCCCTTCCTTTGAGGGATGTGTCTTATTATTGTCGACTCTGTTCAATCTATTGATACGGATATAGATAGTTTCCACCGATGGAGAGAAGAGAGGAGACGATTCTTGCCCCTCCTTTGGGGGATGCGTCTTATTCGTCTTCTCCTACTACTCCTGCTGGTTCAACTTACATGTATCAATTCTAGTAATGGTAGGGCATGTATATAAGCTTGAGAGCTCGTTCCTCGATGTTCCCCAGTTTCAATTTTCCAGGCTTTTGCAGGCCTTTCAATGCAATGGATGTTGACAATTCAATCCTATCTCCCCTGGGTATCTTGAATTTAATGATTTAATTAGAGTGTTGATGCTCAGAAGCCCAATGTGCGGCTGTTTAAGTGGGGAGAGGCCCATCGTCATAGCTGTGCAAAGCATCTTAGGCTCCCTCGGAATTCAATCCTCAGGTAAACAAATGCTGTTAATTCCCATGTTGACTTAATTCAGGCTTCAACTCCATCTAGAATTGCATATATCATACTATTTTAAATCGGGTAGCAAATCACACAATTACATATCAGACGATTAATATGTATACTTTAAACATTTGGTGTGTAACGTAATGAAAATCTTATAAAGAAATCAGTTGAAAATATATATTGAACAAGCGTATTAATATAGAAAGCTGTATTTTAGTTTTAAATTTGTCTTTCATTGTTCTATCATATATAAACATGAATTTCGGAAATTCACACTTTTAACCTAAATGTTAAATAATTGTAAAAGAAAAAGAAAATTTTCTTTATTTTAATTTAGACTAATTAAATAAGATTTATCCTCTATCATAAATAGATAGTTTGAAATTAAATGTTGAGATTAAGACAAATAGAACAAAATAGATAATTTATACTTCTCTAGGTTTTGTGATGAATATTCTTGATGTAACTCTAAAATTAGGTGCTTTGGGATTATAAATGATGGATATTTATATGTTTATATGTTGGATTCTTTATAGATCTATGGGCTCTTTTTAGGTGAATTTGCAAGTCTAAGTTGATTCTATAGGTCTAGATCTACTCTACTTGCTACACATTTGATCCTACAATCTATGAGTTGAACTACTTATTTATTAGCTCAATCACCATTCTCTATTTTTCTTTGAGGACTAGTAATATTTATGAATACCTTTGGAGAGTTGCTAGAATTGCTATGGGACACCTTGTCTAGGTTAACCCCCAAAAATAATGCCTTTGAATTTTGCTAAAGATCAAAGGTAGTAAGCAAACATGCAAATTTTCTATGATGACCTAAAATACATAATTAGATTCTCTTAGTTACTTTAGTTGAAGTGTTCCTAGCATGCTCCTTTCAATGTGAATGATTTTTCAATGATGTTTGGTGATGAAGAGGCAACAAGAATATGGATTCTAGAAACACTAAAAGGAACACACAAAAGAAAATGAGAGAAAGACATAGAAATAAGAATATGCAAACACACATAAGAGAGAATCTATCAAGTAAGGAAAAAGAGAGAAGTAGGGGCTTGAAGATGGGGGAAGGTAGGAATGAAACCAAATATAGAAGGTGAAATGGGAATGTATAACACAAAAAAATTATATATAAGTAAAAAGGCCAAAGTTTAATAAGCAAAGACAAAGTGAAAATAAAAAAATGAGGCTTATTATATGGTCTATATAGTGATTTTCATGCATCATCAAAAAATTTAAGAGGATCATCATCATCATCATTATCATCCTAGAATGATTAGCATATTGTTCTTAATTTTGTCTTGAATTTTCTTTTTCACTATTTGCTTCTTGTGTCACATGTGTCTCTTGCTAATGAGTCTTTACAAATTTATTTGTAATTGGTTGCAAAATAGGTGGTTTCTCTGTTATTTCATGTATAGCATCATCATGGTGTATTCCAAGCACAATCTCTTTAAATGACATTTTTTTTATATGATTAACCTCATCAAGTGATAGAGATGTAAGATTATGAGTGTGCTCAATGATTATCCCTTCTTAATCTATGAGATCTTGAACTTAATGTTTGACTGAAATTAATGTATATATAAATTATCCATGTATGTGATGATAGGAACAAAATTACTCAGGTTATGTGGTACAAGTTTAGAGTTATCCATTAGTTTGGCAAGTGGTAGGGTAGCAAGATTGTGTTTCTATAGTTTTTCTAATACCATGTGTGGAGGCTTCTCTAATACATTAATTTTTTTAATGTTTAATGATTGTAATGGTACATGAATATAATCACTAGAATCATCCTCATTGCATGTATTTTTTAATTACAATAAAAGATAAAAATATATTAATATAAAGTGGGATTATTTAATACTACATAATCATGCATACATATAGTAGTACAACTATGAAAATGAATGATGAGACATGTGTAGCATCGAAAATTGCCACCCTTAACAATTTTGCACTACCTTGAAACTCTATTTTGCTTATAACTTTAATTATAATTATAATTTACCAATTTTAGGCCTAGATTAATAAAATACATTTAAATCCTCTTCATCCCTATAAAGTTGGCCCAAAAAGTACCCTACAGACAAAATGATTAATTAAAATGTACATATAAGCATATTTTCCTCTCATTTTCAACATAAAAAAATATTTTTTAGAGAGTGAGATCAATTAGAAGCCACATCATGAAGTTGTATTAAGTTATCCTCTACATGATAGATGATAGCTTAAAAAATATATGGTGTATGTGAGCTAACCTTTTGCACGTCTATCAAGCAATCAAAGAATACATCAATAAATTTGTGTGTGACATCTCTTCGTTAAGGGTTTCCACATCAAGGTAACATTATCATTTGTCATTTTTCAATTTTAGTCAATTATTGTTGTTTTGGCCTTTTCCCAACCTAGGGCATGCCCTCTTTATCATCATCAATCAATGTATGTGGAGGTAGAAATACTGGTCAACACGAGGTTTTGTTAAGATTTCTAGCAATATCATAACAATTAAAAACCTAGTACTTCCACAAAAAAACTTACACCACACAATGATTCTAATTCACATTATCAAAGAGATTGATAAAAGAGTTGATTAAAATGTATAATATGACCTTGCATATATAGGAAAGGAAGAGAAAATCCACCTATCATGTGGATTGACAAGCGCCCCATGACATGTCATAAATAAGTAGGCAAGTTTCCTATAGGTGTTAACCTTTGGATCACTTGGAATGTGCAAACCAACCTATTTGACCAAGTCATCAACATTTGTGACAAGTGTACAAAAGTGACATTTGAGGTGAGATGGAAAGTATTCCAACTTCAAAAGGTATGCACATGAGGTTTACCAAATAGCTAGGTAACCTCTAGAGGCATAAGAGCTCACACATTCAGTTAGACAAGATGTTGTCTAACCTCATCAATATAAGCACACTTAAAATATACAATGAATAGATACATTATTCACTCTAACACCCCCCTTAAGTGATACTTAGGGAGATCACAAAATTACAATAGATACAAAGAAATGGTTCCCAACTATAATGCTCGGTGAGGTACCCATGTACAATGCAATCTCTCATAAATAGAGAAAGATAGAAAACCTAGTGCGAAAAGAACTATCCTCCAAAAGAGAGATAAGAAGAGAAGAATAAGATCTCTTGAAAAGATGTCCCATGAGAATAGGAACATCTTGATGAATAAATCCTAAAGCATGTTGAAGTTGTAAACTCTGTTGAAGATGAACTGGTGTTTGTTGGAATCAACGAACCTCCAAGAAATGTAGATCAAGATAAGAGATACAAAACACTACATGAGTTAACATATAGAACAATTTACTCAACCATGAATACACAAAGACAATAAAACTCTATGAAGTTGAAAATACAGATAGTACTATGATTCTAGAGTACTAGAATCTCACAAAATATGATCCATTGAAATAATCCCCCATACGAGAGATAGAGATAGAAGGTTCCTCCACTGCTCCATTGAAATAAGCATTAGCATACCACTATTATAATACCCCATTAATGATGAAAAGAAGAGGTATAAGAAGACTAAATGAAGGGTATGTGTAGGATCATGATGGGCCAAAAAGTGGCAATATGTTAGTGATATGATGGCCCATGTGGTTGACGACTTTTTTTTACCCAAAATTGATGAAACGAAAAGGGTTTTTAAAGGAGATTCTCAGCTTTCCATCAATATAAATTATGCTTTACTTTTAATTTAATAAATAATTATTATTCATTTTCTATTTGAATTACGACTAAAGTCCTGATTGATAGGCTGATTGAAAAACATCTATAGCTTTCAAACAGTATCACATTTTTTGAATCTGAAACATGCGTCACATTCTATGCTTCACATACTATAGGATTAAAAAAAATTGAATTTTATAAAATTTTGACCAAGTTAAGGTGATGAGACATACAAGTTTTTATATTTTTTAAAAGTTGTAATAAAAAAATTCATAATTAATTATTTACTTGGAAAAAAATTACAAAAAAATATGCATCACATCGGGACATGAGTCCTCTACTTATATCTAAAACATTATAAAAAAAATATTATCATTTTATTGTGGTTAGGGTGGTCAGACAAACACCTACTTATTTTTTCCCTGAAATTTAAGTACTACTGCATTGAAATTTCAAATTTTCACCAAATAGATTTTTGTTTTTTAAAATAAACCTAGTAGTTTAGAAACTAAATTCAATTTTCTATAGATTCTATTCTTACATATTTTTGAAATAATATAGATAACTTATTCAAATTTTTATGTCAATTTGTCTAACTCTAAATTTCAGAATTTTCATCGCCACTTAAGGGTCCATTTTTTCCATGATGATCCTGCGCATACCCTAAAATTGAGCATAAAGTGTGTACAAGAAGTTAGACCTAGAATTATGTCCAAAACATGTATATGAAACATAAAAAGGGTTTGCATCAAGGCACACATACATGAGGCAAGAATCACAAGGATCTATTGTTGTGTTGGAAAATCAAAGAAAGACACACATGACGCGAGAATCATGAGGATCCATTACTACGATGGGAAATCAAGGCACTACACAACCCCCCATTACACTTTATAATTTAGTGTAAATAAAAAATTTCTTCCCTAAGGAACACACATTCAGTTGTTGTGGCACTTTATATGAGTGCATAAATACAAACTTATTTGTTGTTTTGAGTCCTTACAAGTTTATGTCATGAGGTAGAAAAAGAAGATGCGGATTAAATATGCCTTTCAAACCTCAATAAAATGACAAAAATAGAAAATAAAAACCCCCATTATGCAAAAACTGACCACCCCCATCTCCCATTTGCAAGTTATCGCAAAACCAAAAAGAACTTATTTTTGTTAATTTATTGTAAAATAAAAATGACCCCCCTTTCAACACTTAATAGTTTATATAAACCATTAACCATTTAATTAAATTATATAGTTACAATGAATAAGTACAATAAATAATCCAATACAAGAGTATGGAGGTGGAGTTAAATAATTTGAAGGAATCTTTAATAAATGCAAACCATGATAAGGTGAGAAGTCTTTCTCAAAGTTCAAGACAAAGTCAAAAAAGGGTGAGATCAAAGGATCCAAGCTTGAATCTATCAAAAAATGTTGTATTTGGCGCCACGTGAAGATTGAGGGAGCCACTAAAGAATTGAGGGCTCTTTTTTGTTATAAAAATAGTGTTAGAATCTACGAGTTACCTCCAAACTTCGGTGCACCCATCATGCTCCAGAAGACATGCTTTGAACAATACTCTACAAGATCTACAAATCTTGATGCCCAAACCATAGCACCCCATCATTATTTACCAGGTTGTGTGGTTTTCAAGCATAGCTTGACAAAAGCATAAGACCAGAAGGGGCATCACAAGGCATCACACCATACATTGGTGCCTCTGATTGTATATACCAACACCATCACAAGTGGGTAGTGGAATAAGTGAGTCATATGGACTTTCCACAATTTATATCATCCACGTAACAAAAAATAAATGTCAGACCCAAAGCAAAAAAATAAGGCATTGCTATGTACATGGAAGGTTGAACAAGTTGCAAGAAATGGTGATGTAAATTTCTATAAAGCACATGAACTATGTGTAGGTCACATAGATGAGAGGATTCCTTGTTTTCAAATGATGAAGCCCCCTTTACTTGCCATTATGTAGAAGCCACAATTTGTGTGAGGTTGGGCATGGTGCTAAGAGACTGATAGGCCAAATTTTTCACAACCAATGATAATAATCAAACAAATAAAAAATTATGAACCTTAAAAATTATTAATAGAGATCAGAAAACTAATGACTACACTCCTTAGGAATGTGCAGCAAGCTCTACACAACAAACTCTGTAAACATATGATGACCATAGACAGTATTCCCATGTTTTTGCTTAGATTTGGGTGCCTGGAATGACTGCCTTGTTGCTATGATTTGCCTACAAATTATTAGCACTGACATAAACAACCAATCTAACAAAATATAGTAGTTCATCCAAAAACTAAACCCCACAATGGAGATCACTTTTACATGCAAATCAAATTACATGGAGCTCTAGTTAGACTTGATGCAAGATTTTGGGAAGGGTTTTATATGCATGGCTCTATAATGATGGAAATAGGGTGCTCCACCTTTTAGGAGATGAAGCATAAGGGGGGATATCCTATTTCTCTCTTATTACATTCACAGAAACCCTAGAGATCTCAATCCAATGATAGAATTAAAGAGAGAGATCTGCTAAAGGTTGTCCCAAGATATGACTAATGACTAAAAGAGGGTTCACCACCAATCTAGAGCTTGGAAAGACAAATGACATGTAAGATCTAATTATGAACCTTAATGATATGCAAGACTACAACAAATGATCTAGAAATGAATGCAAAACAAAATAACAAACTAAGAGATCAGGGGTGTACACTTGGAAATCTGTAGGAGCTTGAAGGAGGTTTGAAATGCTGAAAATAATAAAATTAATGCAAAATAGGAATCGTATGCCAAACTAGGTGATTTAGTCCTAGATTAGGGTTTCTAGGCGGGAACATAAATCTGGAACTCTTGAAAACTACAAATTTGACTGTACTAGGACTCATATGCTAGAAGTGGCATATCAATCTAGTTTGACTTTTTCAAAGAATCGAGATCTAAATATGCTCTTAAATCTTTGCTTTGTCTTCTTGACTTGGATTTTGGATTTGAATTTGAAGATTCTACTTTGTAGATGTCCTCCAATGATCTTCTAAGCAAGGTGACAACTTGAATGACTTTGAAACTTGAACAACCTCTTTCCAATCTTGATCTTCAATATGTCTTCAACCTAGATATTCAAATCACACATTAAAGAGAGGGAAAATTTTGTTTTGTTAGTGAAAAGGGGTTTTCCTTGGTCAAACCCCATTTTGGTAATCAAACCTTGTAATGAAATCAAATGAGATAAAGGAATGATGAATGGACAAAATATAATGAACATGCAACTGACCAAACCCTAGTAATAAATTGCTGCAAACATGTATGAAGTGGCTCCAATGGATGTAGATCTTGAATATTGTTTGAATGATATGGATCTTGAATTGAATGCTTTCTTGAATCATGAAACCCTACATCTCAATTGTTAGCTCAAAAACAAACATGATGCATGATGAATTTGACATGATTCTTGATGCTTGAATAATGCTCCAAAATGCTTGATAATCACTCTTGAAGGCTCTTGTAATCACTTGAATTCTCTCATGAACTCAAATTCACTATAAGGAATGCTCTCATGAAAGTATTAGATTGAAGTAAGTGAAATAATCTTGTATTTATACTTGTTTATGCCAAATTTCTCAAAATTACAACACTACAAGATGACATAAGATCTAGGAGGATAAAATCTCGCTAAGAATTTGAATTAAATTTAATTTTGGGCCACATGGGACTCATATGCTAGAAGTGGCGTATGAGTCCTATTAGGCTAGGCTATGGGACATATTTTTCAAGAAAAGCTTAGATTCATGTGAAATCTAGATCAAGGCCCAAAAACTTAGGTGGGAATCATATGCCCAAGGTGGAGTATGAGTCCAGATCACTAAATCTAAGCCACACAATCCAAAAACACTTGAATCATGATTGGATGTTGGTTCATGTCGGGATTATCCTTAGAAAGATGCATTAATTAAGGCTTGTGGATACAAAATAAGGCCAAATAAGGTATAAAGAAGCCCAATTAATTAATGAAAACCCTATATTAGTGTGAATGTGTGCTACAACACTTCACAACACCTTAAATAAGGTACAAATAGGTTCATTTAGTTCACAAGGGCCCAAGACCTAATGTGAATGCGTTAAATACATTACAACACTAAATTAATGCAACATATTAGGGAGTACATTTTTTCATCATTACATCTAGCCCCCACTTTAGTGAGACGAGGAACTTGCTTCAAAATCAAACTAAAGTAGATGAAATTGAATCAAGAGGGGTTCAAAATGTGCCAATTCTAGTTAGACAGGACGACAACGATCAAGAGGGATGATCAAGCCCCCAAGATCAAGATCCCATGGCGAACCAACATAAGCACAAAGGAACACACATGAAAATGATATAAGGAGCAACAATCAGGCACAAGCATACACTACCAAAGACACAAAATAAAAACAAAACAAAATGGCTGGATCAAGCTTCAAACATTTGTCCATCGTGATGTGGATCTGATCTAGGCTGTTTGTTTGAAAAATGCATGCTCACTCTGAGGCAACAAAAATCTAGGCTTTCTATTAGGTGAGTATCCAAAGAGGTGAGACACACACAAACATGACTAGTATGCACTCACACACAAGAAAGTGGCTATGGGAAATTCATGCCTAAGTTTGGCTTCTCGTACAACTAGACCAAAGCAATACCTCTTGATAAATTTGATAAGACACCAAATAAAAATGAACTTCGAGATTCATGAGGAAAATAAAGTTTGGTATGCTTGAAATGTTGGCCTTGCCGTTGCACCAAAATATCGACCTGTCAATGCCCGATACAAGTGTCAGTTAAGATCCATGGGAGGCGGTTAAACCATGTCATGAACCTAAAGGGAGATGTTGGAGGTTAGTCCAACAATCCCCCCCTCAGCATCACCTGAGGGGTTCAAACCCGTGACCAGCTCTGATACCAATTGTTGGCCTTTCCGTTGCACCAAAAGATCGACCTGTCAATGCCCGATACAAGTGTCAGTTAAGATCCACGAGAGGCGGTTAAGCAATGTCGCGAACCTGAAGGGATATGTTGGGGGTTAGTCCAACATGAAACTCATGAACAAACAAGATGGATCCACAGGTATGGAAAGTGTATTATGCAAGGTGGTCATATAACCAAAATTGCAAATGCAATGTAGGGAACATTCAAAGGAGTTTTTCTTAATTCATGTTAGGTCTTTAACTTAGGGAACAACATGCCTAGTGTCTCCAAGGGAGGACCAATAGAAGAATAGAAGATTCACAACTTAGGGGATGCAGTGTGTCACATCAAGCCACTAAGAGGAATATAATATGGTAAGAGAGACCACGCTCTTGAGGTAAATCACACCCAACGTCACCACAAAGCGAAAGACACATCACATGAAGTAAGAAGACTACACAATGAAACACGAGAAATGCAAAAAGAATAATGCCAATGTATGCCCCCACTTTAAAGAAATTTCTAAACACCATGTTGTGAGAAATTTCTTTAAATTAGAAAATGATAAATGCTAATAATAAAGAGGACATGAGAGCTAAATTGGAAATCTCTATGCCAAGCCATATGTTTTCAAATAAAGCTATGTTATGAAAAAGAAAGGTATTTCCCCCAAAATAAAACTCCAAACACATGAGGGATCTATGGATTTGGGGTTAGTATCTTATTTGATACAATTTTGTTAAGAGAGCTCGAAACTGTCATCATTCCCCAAATACTCATAGAACTAGAAGAATGCCACAAAGAGAGTCAAAACAAAGAAAAACCTTTCGGTTCAACGTGGAAGAGATATGAATGTCTCAATGCCTTATGTCATCCCCAAAAGGAGAACACAAGATAAAGAAAAGATAAATGATTTTTTTTTGGGTCAACATGGAAGAGATATAAATACCTCGAATCCTTGCATCATCCCCAAAAGGAAAACACAAGACAAAGAAAAGGATAAAATATTAATGATATAGAGAAGAATGTAGGTACAAATAGAGGAATGTCACAAAGAGAGAGAGATACATCAAACAAAACAACATATGGGATCATGCATTACACACATTCAATCACACAAAATGAAAAGAAATAATGCAAGAGACCAGTAAGGAACATGCAAGTCAACCTATTAGCAGGTCCTTCACATCCCAATCATAATCATCATAGATAGAAGGCAGACAACTAGCCAAAGGGACAATGGAAAATGCATTACTAGGACAAGGCTATCTAATTCTTGTCCCCACTACATGTAAGGCAAGAATGAGCTAAGGTATGTGATGGGAAAGAGCTCCTTGTATTTGGAAAAGATTTGAAATGAATGCAAATCATGTAATAGTGAGAATACTAGGATCTTACAAATGTTACATGGCAAGGAGCGAAAGTATATTTTTTAAGGGAGGAACTCAAATATCATCCTAAACTCATCCTTTACCCATGTTTAGTCGATTTTTAGATTTATGTAGATCTCGATACCCATTTGGCAGATTCCTATTCCTGCATAGTTTTCCAGAATCTAGACTAATTTGTACAGCTTGGCGAATGAGTCCCAGTCAACATTAAGATCAAATATTCTAGTTTGCAAGAGCTCCACTCAGCCATTTCTAGATTTCTAGGTGCACACATTATGTTTTGCAATTTTTTGTTTCATTTCATTCACTTTTCTAGGTCATTTTGTAGGTCATTGCATTTAATTAGGGTTTTTGCATTTCATTATATTTTCCAAGTTTTTACTTGGTGTTGAACCCCTTATTAGATCATATTCAGCCCCTAGGGCAACCCTATTGCAAGATCTCTTTCTCAAGGACTTTGCATTGAGATCTCTAGCGTTATCCTTGAATGAAATTGGAGAAGTGGGCATGCTCTATGTTCTAAACCATATATAGCATCCATCCCACAAATTCATCTTTTCATTTTGGTGAACCTACATTTAGAATACCTTCTTTTCTAATTTGGAGTCCATCATCATCCTAGATGTAGCTTACATTGACTTTGCATTAGGATTTGTATTAGTTAATTGGCATTCTAGGGTTTCTAATTTTGCAAATTAGTGAAAGTTCATTTTTGCATCTCATTTCATTGAAATTCATACAAAATTTTTATTTGCACTTAGGATTCAAATCATACAAAATAAAAAGCATAAAAATCAATTGAAAATATTTGAAATTAAAATAAAAATCTCCATTGGGACTCATTCACCACCTTGGGTGAATTAGTCCCAGTGCACCCATGAAATTGCCTTTTATAGCATTTAAAACCTTGTTTTTGCACTTTTTTCCCCTTCCATTAACTATTTGTCTCAGTTGGTTGAGTTTCTATTACATTCATTTCACTAAATCTAGCTTAAAGTGGTTCATTTCATGCATTGCTCAATCCCAAATTTGCATTTATAACATTTCACATTCAGATTATTACATATTGTAATCAACAAATTACCTTGTTTCAAATCTAAAAAATTGCAATTAAACATTTCGCTTTAGGTCATTGAATTGCACTTTAATTACTTTTCCATAATAGCATGTTTTCTTTCAAGAGATGTGGCTTTGATATGGTTAAAAATGGATTGCATAAGTAAAACATCCCCTCTTATGGTTTTAATTTAGATTACAACAATGAGGTCATTAAGAAACATGTTATTCGTCCTTTTACTATCTTTCATAGTTATGAGAAAATATTAGAGAAGGGTAAGTGCATGGACCTATGACATAATTTTGGCTCTTAAGATGCCACTTTTTTCTTTTTTTCTCTTCTAAAATCAGTAAAATCTGATTTTCACGAGAAAATGAAGATAGTTACACTCAAAATTTCAAGATGTAGCAAGAACAAAAGTTCAAGTGCTTTGAGTCTAGTTTCTAAGCTACTAATTATTTTTGCAATTAATGAAGATTAAGGGTCTCAAAAAGGGGGAGGGGGAAGGGGGGTGGGCGGCGGAATAGTTCTTGTTTATATAAAAAAATAGCATAGCGCTTGAGGGCTTCCCTCTTTTTGATTAACTTTTGTTTAGAATCTCAAAAATCCCAACAGTGAGAAATTAGCTAACACCATGTAGTTTATCCTCCTTTTGGATTTTTTTTAATGAATATATAATATTTTATGAATTTTGAAAGTGGACACATCTTGAAAAGTTGAAATTTGAGCATGCTGCCCCCCTCTCTCCCCCCCCCACCCCTAATTTTTTTGAAAACTAATCGAAAATTGGTTTTTTTTCATCATGTGTAGAATGGAGTCTAGTTTTAAAAAATGTAATTTGTTTCACATTTCGATGAACGAGTAAAAATCTATCCTAAAACTAGCACATGTTGGTTTTTGACCAAAAAATGGAGGCATTTACAATAGAAGCTATGGATCAAAACCTTAACTGAATCAAAATGAAAAAATAATTATATATTTAGATAGCTAAGAGAGAGGTTAATGCTATCACAATTTTTTTATAAACTTGCATTGAAAGACATGCATACGTGACAGTGAGCATAGATAAAAATATGAGGAAATTTGGCAAATCCTGTCAATTAAAATATCCAAAGCAGGTCATTTGGTGAGTGCCAAATGACCTACTTTGAACAAAACCTTAATTTCCCCTCTCTTTGGTTGACGACTTTGATAATGCTTAGAGTGTACAGTTTATGATCATAGATGGATAGTTGAGGTTTTACCTTTCATACACTCTCTAACTCATTACCCTAACTAGATAACTCTCTATCCCTTTGAATTCTCTCTCTCAGGTCTCACTCCCTCCCATGCTACCTAGACTACTCTCTGTCACTCAAATCCCCTCTCTTAGGTTTGTTCCCTCCCACCTAGGTACCTAAATAAATCTATCTCACTCCAACCCCGTTTCTCACTCTCTCCCTCTCTCTCTCTCTCTCTCTCTCTCTCTCTCTCTCTCTCTTTCCCTTTGGTATTTTTGTCTCTCTCACTCCATCTCCCTCTCTTAGGTCGTTATCTTTCTCTCTCTATCTCTCTCTCTCAAGTATCTCCCTCCTACCTCCTCTCCCTCTCTTAGGTCTCTCACTCACTCCCTCTATCTCTCTCCCATTCCCTCTCTCTCTCTCACTCTATATCTCTCCCTCCCTCTCTCTCACTCTCTCAGGTATCTCCCTCCCCCCTCTCTCTCTCTCACACACACACACACTCCCTCTCTCCCACTCCCTCTATCTCTCCTGTGTCTTCTCCCCCACTCCTCTCCCTCTCTCTCTCTTCTCAATTCTCTACCTCTCCTCTCTCTGAGTCTCTCCTCTCACCCCTCTCTCTCTCTCTTTCCCACTCCCTCTATCTCTCTTGCACTCTGTCTCTCTCCCTCTTTCAGGTCTCTCCCTCCCACTCACTCTCCCTCCCTCTCTCTCTCAAGTATCTCCCTCCTACCCCCTCTCCCTCTCTGGGTCAATGCAGGATCATGGGGTCCAAACTAGGCCTCTAAGTGGCGATGAAAATTCAGAACATCATAGTTAGGAAACTTGACATAGAAATTTGATTAGGTTATTAACATAATATGGAAAATATGTAAGAACAGAAGTTGTAGCAAATTGAATGTAGTTTCTAGGCTACTATTCCTTTTTTGGAAAAAGGTTATTTGTTTTGAGAAAATTTGAAATTTCAATGCAGTGGTATTAAATTTTTAGGAAAAAGATAAGAAGCAGGTGTATGTCTAACCACCCTAAGTACAAGAAAAAAACATATATTTTTTTGAATTTTTCAATATAAGTAGAGGACACAAGTCCGAATGTGTCAGATTTTTTTTTTGTAATTTTTTTCCATGTAAATAATTAGTTATGATTTTTTTATTAGAACTTTTCACAATTATTAAAACATCTATGTCTGACCACCATAACTTGGTCAAAAAATTATGAAATTCATTCTTTTTTATCCTATAGTATACGAAGCATAGAATGTGGTGCATCTTGTAGATTCAGAAAATGTTAAGTATTTTGAAAGTGATAGAAGTTTTTCAATAAGCCTAACAATCAAGACTTTAGACGTAATGTAGGTAGAAAATCAATAAGAATTACTTATTAAATTCAAAATAAGGCAAAAATTATATTGGTGGAAAGTTGATAATTTTTTCTAGAAACCCTTTTCGTTTGATGAAATTCGGGTAAAAAAAAAGTCGTCAGCCACAAGGGCGAACTTCAGAAAACTAAAAAATAAATAAAAAACACGTTTTTTGGGTTGAATTTGCACGTCAGGTAATTTCGAACCAAATCTTGAGCCAATATCCGTTTTGGTTTGGTAATACCAAACCAAAACGGATATTCGTGTATAACGAATATCCATTTTGTTTTCTAAAACGGATATCCGTTACGTAGCAGATATCCATTTTTAGATGGATATTCGTTATTTATATTTACTTATATTATTTATAATACATATTATACTACATATATTTATAATATATAATATTATGTATTATATGTAATATATTATATATTATATTATAGTATGTAGATTATTATATTATTATATTATATATTAAATATTACTATATTATATATTATATAGTATATAGTATATATATGAAATATGAAATATTATATTAATATTATGTGATATATATTATATATTACATAATATATTTAATATATAGTATATATTATATATTTATTGATGTGTGACCAATTCACAAGAGAGAGAGAGAGAGTGGGAGGGACTTGAGAGAGAGGGAGAGAGAAAGACCGAAGAGGGAGTGAGAGACCGAGAGGTATGGGGAGAGGGAGAGAGAGAGATAGTTGAGAGGGAGAGAGGAGGATAGAGGGAATGATATATATATATATATATATATATATATAGTTGAGAAGGAGAGAGAGAAAGATATATATATATATATATATATATATACTTGAGAGGGAGTGAGAGAGAGTGAAAGAATTGAGAGGGAGAGAGGGAGGGAGAGAGTCCAAGAGAGAGACTTGAGAGAGATAGAGGGGGGCCTAAGAGTGAGAGGGACAAAGAGAGAGTTGAGAGGGAGAGCGGGAGGCAAAGAGGGAGAGAGAGAGACTTGCGAGGGATAGAGCGAGAGAGATAGAGTCTTGAAAGGGAGGGAGGGAGAGAGAGAGAGAGAGAGAGAGAGAGAGAGAGAGAGAGAGAGAGAGAGAGAGAGAGAGAGAGAGAGAGAGAGAGAGAGAGAGAGAGAGAGGGGGGGAGGGAGAGAGGAAGCTCCAAGAGACTTGAGAGAGAGAGGGGGAGGGACTGAGAGTGAGAGGGTGAGATAGATAGATAATTGAGACAGACAGAGGGAGGTAGAGACAGAGACACAAAGAGAGGGAGAGAGAGAGAGAGGGAGAGAGGGAGGGAGGGAGAGACCTGAGAGAGAGGGAGAGGGAGAGAGTTGAGAGGAAGAGTGTTTTCCCATGTTGGGACCATCTAGAATAAGAAGTGATACAACCATCAAACAAAACCATTACAACTCAATTCAACATTCATGCCATTAAAACCTTCAAGTTGAATAACATGTCATTCGATAATTCATGTAAAAATTATAAAATGATCATGAATAAAAATCACTATCTTCGGAATCATGATACATAAACAAGAATATTATTTACACCAAAGCGGTTTGAGGCAAATCTCAAACAAAATCCTTAGAAGACATCAAGATACATGTTAATTATATTGTTAATGTTAAATCTATACAATAGTTATGATCAAGAAATAAGACATCAATCAATCATGATGCATGAATAAGTTTACTATATATGCACACTATATATGAACAAACACTATTTAATTAATAGATGATTTAATATTTATTACTAAATTTTTGTCTCATCATTATACTATTATATTCATAAATTCAACACTAAAAATACCCATCCAACCCAATTGTTTATAAAATATCCATCCAACAAAATTATTTATAAAATATCCATCCAAGATCAATTTTTTCATAAAAATAAGATCATTGTCTTAAGAAAGTTTTGGGACTCTTAGCTACATCTCTTCACTTCTTTGTGTTTTCCTCTTTAGATTGAGACTGTCTCCTTTCCTCTAGCCATCATTGATGCTCGTCTAAGTCCACTTCCATGGACCTAACCGCATCAACAATAGTTTTCATTTTTTATGCAAAACGACTCAACAATGGGTGAACACATTCTTGATTTTGAATGGCATTAACTTAATCCTGAATGGTCCTAACATTCACATCGACTTGTTCTCGAAAGTGAGCACCATCAAATGCAAGTGGTGGTGGGGGGTTACGAGGTGGAGTGGATGGAGCTATAGGGTGTTGATCCATGATTTAGTTATAATTTAACCTACATTAAATATTTAATTTGAAAATGTAAGATACATGTTTAAAGATCCCCTTAAACCATTCAATATAAATGACTTGATTGAGTACAAATGAAAAAATGTGTAAAGCTCCTTTATGTTTAAGGCATGTAAATGGAAAAAAAAAATTGTTAAAGTGATGTGAAATCTCATTTAAAAATACATTAAATTATTACCTCACTACAATGTTGAAGTGTTAAGCTCCAAATTGATTCAGCAAAGGTGAAAGTGTTAAGCTCCAAATTACCAATATTTTGTGAGACTTTATACATAGTTAGTAATGGTTAAACAAAACTTGTCCCTACAGCCATAGGGAAATGGGCAAAGTTAATGGGCAATAATCAATAGGTTGTGCAGGAGGCTATTATTTGTATATGATACAATATGATAGCCTCATGCATAGCCCATCGATTATTACCCATTCACTTTTCCCATTCCCCTATGGTTGCAAGGACAAGTTTTGTTTGGTCAGTACTAACAATGGATCCAGACTCACAAAGTATTGGAAATTTAGAGCACTTCCAATAAGGATTGTTTCTCTTTTGAGAGCTGAGGAGAGTCAAAACAATTAAAAAAATTAAAAAAAAAATTGTTTAGCAAAGAATTACTAATTTAAGAATAAGAAACAAAGAAAAAATTTAAGAAAAACATCAGAATAATTCATAAAGATAAAGTGAAAATAGACAATACTGTAAAACAGTTTTAAAAAATGCAAAAAAGGGGTAATGAAGGTTATATTTTATGTTTATTTAGTGTTCTAGGTTAATTTTTTTGCTTTTTTCTAGTAATTAATGTTCAATTTTTTTGTTTGATGTTTTTTTATTTGTTTTCCACTAACTAGGGTTTCAAATTTATTTGTAAGTTTAGATAGAAATGAAAAAATCAATAAAACTACAAAAAAAAGCAAAAAAAAACCTTAAATTAATCACTAATTAACAAAAAAATGAGAAAAAATGCAAAAATCACATGCCTGGAGGTTGTTGGAGGTTGCTTGAAGTCGCTAGAGGTCATGAAAATGAGGTAGGGTTCATGAAAATGAGGAAGATTTCATGTTATAAAGTGCTCAGAGAAACGGATATCTGTTTATTATAAAATAAATTTATTGTAATATACAATAGTATATTTCATATCTATTATATATTATATAATATATATTAAATATAATAATATATATTTATATTATATAATATATATTTACATTATATAATATATATTTATATTATATATATGATATAATATATAATATATAATATATATATTACATATTAAATATAGTATATAATATATTTAATACGTAGTCTACACAACTGATATCCGTTTATAAATGGATGTCCGTTTATTCTATTATTAGTTTATTATATATAAATATACTATAATATATTTCATATATACTATATATTATGTAATATATATTATATATTAGATATAAATTATAATATATATTATTTATATTCTAGATATATTGAATATATTATATAATATATTTAATACATAGACTCCCTTTGAAGTCACCATCTCCCTCTCAGATCTTTAATATATATTTTATCATTATATAATAAAGAGAGGGAGTGATAGAAAGACTTGAAAGGGAGAGAGGGAGAGACAGACCTGAGAGAGTGGGAGAGAGAGAGAGGGGGAGAGGGAAGGAGAGGGAGAGGAGGTAGGGTTTAGGGTTTAGGGAGAGGGAGAGGGAGGAGATAGAGAAGAAGGAGAGGGGAGAGAGAGGGGGATTTAGGGAGAGAGGGAGAGAGAGGAGGGAGGAGGAGGAGAGAGAGAGAGGGGAGGAGAGGAGAGAGGGAGGGAGAGAGAGAGGGAGAGGGAGGGAGAGAGAGGAGGAGAGAGAGGGCTAGGAGAGGAGAGGAGGAGGAGAGAGGGAGAGGAGAGGAGAGGAGAGGAGAGAGAGGATCGAGGGAGAGAGGAGAGGAGAGAGGGAGAGGAGAGGGAGGAGAGAGAGGGGGGAGAAGGAGGGAGAAGGGGAGAAGAGAGAGAGAGGGGAGAGAGGGAGAGAAGATGTTTAGGAGAGAGAGAGAGAGAGAGAGAGAGAGAGAGGGAGAGAGAGAGAGAGAGAGAGAGAGATTTTCTGAGAGAGAGAGAGGGAGAGAGAGAGAGAGGAGAGAGGAGAGAGAGAGAGGAGAAGAGGGAGAGAGAGAGAGAGAGTTTAGGGTTTAGGGAGAGGGAGAGGGAGAGGGAGGGAGAGAGAGGGTTTAGGTTTTAGGGTTTAGGGTTTAGGGAGGGAGGGAGAGGGTGTAACACCCCTCTATTTTGTTCTTATGTTTAGATTATGATGCTTTGTTGTTTTTTGATTGCTATTTATAGAGCGATGTGGATTATATGTTATGATGTGATTTTACTCTATTTTGATGTTATCATTTTGACATGCCTTTGATTAGCATAATGATTATTTTGAATAACATTGTTATTTGCACATGAGTAGATTATATATGTTAGAATTATCAGTTTCGTGATAGTGTATTGGTGAAGGGGAAAAAATTGCATCACTCTCTTGCGAATGTCCTACAATACCACAATTCCCTCTTCATGGTGTGTTCTATTATGATGTTTATATACATGTTCTATATGTGCCTTGTTTACAAGTTTGTAGGTATAGGACATCGCCTCCACCTAGCTTCACAGGTTTGAGCATTTCCATCACCCAATGGTAATGTTGATTGGGAGATAGTAGTTAGGATTCTTGTTTCAAGCCTTTACCCTAGTCTTAGTGTGTCATCAGGTCTAGTCAGTTTTGCTTGTTAAAAGTTGTTTAAATTTGCTTTGAATGATTATGTTGAAAAGTTTGAAAAAGGGAATTTAATGGATTTAATTATCCAAAATGATTATTAAATTAATCTTATTTTAATGTTAGAAGTGGTGAATTAATTAATTAATTAATTTTAATTGGTAAATAGTCTAATCTTAGGATTATATTATTTATTAATTAAATAAATTAGTTTAATTAAGTTCAATTTGAAATGGTAAATATTCTAAACTTATTAATGTTTTTAATTTTAAATATTGGGAGAATTTTATGCAAATTGGTTGTTAAAGATATTTTTTGAGTTTTAACACGTGTTAGAAGAATTTATGAGGTGGTTGGAAAATTTATTCACGGGGAGAAAATTGTGGCTGTGGAAAAACTATTGCAAAATTGTAAATTGGATTTATTGTGAATTTAGATGAACCCAAAAGAATATAGTTAGGGATCTGGAAAGAAAATCTTCCTCGAAATGAAATTTATTTTTCTGTAAAAAAATTTCCTGTAGGTTTGAAGCTTCTCGGGAAATTTTGTGTAAAATTAATTTGTGAGAAATTTTATTGTTCTTTCTTCTTAAAATTGGTTGTCTAGGCAAAGTTAAAAGATTTCTCTATAATTTGGTTGAGAAATTCATCTATAGAATTTTCTCTGTAAAATTTGGCTTTTTGGTTGTTTTTGTAAAAAAATTCTTGTAGATGGCCTTTTTGAAAAGAATTTCCCCAATTAAAATTGCTATTTAAAAATTTCTTATATATAAATTATATATACATATATGTGCATATATATATAAGTATATATATACAAAAAATATATATTTATTTATTGAATTCTGGATATGGAAATGTCTGTTTAATAATTCTTGTAGCCATCTGTACGACATATTTCCATTTTATTCTGGTTGTGATCATCAAAGGTTTATGATTATTTTTTTTAAGTTGAAAGTCTGTGTATTGGTTGGGGGTACTGTGCACACCCCACCACATATTATTATGGGAGGTGTGACTGCCTTGGTAGCGCCCTTCACATATAAGTGGAGGGAGCATTGCCATAGGTAGCACAACCCTCCCCTTTCCTTGGTCGTGCCATCTTTGGGGGTTCAGCTATGCTTAAGCACAACCCCCCAAAGTGTTTTCTTTCTTTTGTAAAAGCAATAAAAACTCCTTCCGCCAATGATTAATGGGTTTCGATTTTGGATTTAATATTGTTTAATATGTATAATATATATATTATATATATATTTAGATTATATTTAATATATATATATATAATATATATATAATATATATCTATTATGGATTTAGATTTAATGGTTATTTTGTTAAATATTTAAGCATATATTTAATGTATATAGTTTGGTATATATATATTTAAATATATAATTAATATTTTTTTATTTTAAAATTGGTGCATACAATAAATGTACTAAAAGAAGAATTGGTTGAGTTAATCTTTCAGTGAAATTATTATTTTAATAAAAGTATTCAAGGAATTGAATTATAGATAACTTAGAATTTCCCTTCTTTGGTTGTTAAGGGGTTTTAATTTTAATTTTATTTTATTTTATTACTTGGGAAATTTCTTTATTGTAAATTAACTGAAAGGGGGAAATCGGATTTAATATATCTGAAAGTAGTTTATTTCCTGTATTATTGCCTTGCATGTAATTTCCTCTGTTTAATTTCCTTTGTTTACTATTTGGGGAAATTGGTTTAGGGATGTTATAAGTCTTCCAATTGTGATAGAGATTTGGGGGTTGTGAACTATTTTAAATGTCAGCCCATTTTGTTACCCTTGAATTAGTGTGTTTCCTTTATCAGTGATTACCCAGTTTCTACGAACGGGGATGTTTTGCCTCCTTTGTATGAAGTGGATTTTGTTATTTGTTTCCTCCTAAGTTTGGAGTGGATTTGTTCCATGTGTTGATAGTAGGAGAGTGATTCTTGATGGGGATCGAGGTCTAGGAAGATTTGTCGAGGTAACCCATGCACCTTTGTGGTGACACTTCTCCTAGGTTAGAAGAATGTATGGTTCACTGGTGTAACTAGTTATTTAACTCTAGTAGCATTGTATCTTTTGAGTTAGTGTTGTTCTTGTGTTTGTTAAGTTTAGTTATGTGTTAGCCTGTCTCTAGAGGTGGTTGGTTTTGGGCTTGGATCCTTGTTACTGTCTCCTAGCACAAGGTGTGGGCCTTCAGGTACCACTTGGTTGGGAGGAACGCGCACCCTACACTGTTGGGTCCCCTTTACTTTAGTTCGTGATGGCAAGGTCTTCCAGTTGGAGAGCTCGTGGTGGTTCCAGTGAATATGTTCCTTTATTTTGATGAATTATTTCAGTTGAAATTTGTATTTAATTTACTCCTTAGTTGTATTCGAGGAGGACTTATGTAATCTTGTAAAACTTTGTATAATCTTCCTCATTTTGGCAATGGGTATTGTAAACCTTGTTGTAAATTAATGTAATCTATGGTTCTTGATGTATTTCTATTCTATGTGATGTAATTCTTAATGTTTTGAATGTATGTACTTTAATTCTTGTTTAGTAATTAATTAAATATTTTATATGAGTTTTGTATACGTCATGGATTTAGATGTGACCTTTGTCTCATGCCTAAGAGGTTGTTGATAATTACTGCACCTTTCATGTTAATATTGCACTTAATAAAAACAAAAAACTGTACGCTTCCTTAGTTGTTACAACTTCCTCTAGGGTTATGTGGCAGGGCATTACACATGGTATCAGAGCCCCAGGTTCATACACTGGGTACTCTAGGTACATTTGAGTCCACTATGTTGTCCTTGTGAATCTGTTAGTGGAGTTGTTATGTAATCACGTGTTCATGGCTTTGACATTTAACATGATGTACTCTATGGAAAAGAGTAGAGTGATAGAAAACTGATAAAAGGTTATGGATGGAAAGTAATCATATGTATCCCATGGGTTATGGAACTATATGTTCCTATGGGATTATGTATGTAGTTGTACCCCCTTTAAATGTAAGGAACTAGTCACTGTGCATTGGTTTAGTGTTGTGAATACCCCATACTTGCTTTGTGTGTCCATGGAATGGTGTTACTTGGTACCCATCTATGGGGAAAAGTTGCACTTTGGTGTGGGATTTACCATACCATTGTGTGTGTTTGCATGTTTTTTACCTGTTTGAGGGCCAACCCATGTGTGGTTGAAACTTATATATAAGAGTAACCAGAAGTTAGTTTCATAGAATTACTTTCTTTTGGTTCTCTAGCCCCTCAATCCGTGAAGGGATAGTAGCAGCCACAAAGTTCTTTGGGTGGTGTGTGTAGCGTACACATATAGTGGCACAAAGTGGTGTCAACTCAATCAATCCCAAGGAAATGTACCCACTACTTTCCCTTATGATGGATTAGGATACTTGATCCATATGTGTTAGCCCAATCCCCACAGAATTGAGTACAACAACATAGGTTTGTTAGTATATGCCTCACCATCCATAGAGATGTTGATCTAGCATTATTGAGTTAACCTCATCCATATGAGAGGTGAAGCTCGATTAGCCCCATATTGATAGTATCATATTGAATTATGTATATATACCTTATTTGCATGTGTCCCAACGTGATGCAATAGATACGATGCCACACCCCACTGATGTTCTAAAATAGTGTTGGTGATGATGTCATGTTACATGATGCCACATGCTTAGACATGTGAAGGCACATTATGAGATTGTCTTTGATAGCCTACTTGTGTGATGAGTGTTATGGGGCCTCAAACACTTGTAGAGGGATACTCATGGCTACTTCGACCATGTTGGTCAGGTAGCATATGAGTAGATCCCAGCCATGTATACCTCTGGCTACAACAAGTTCCTATGTGTGCCTTCTCCATGAGGTATCGCGATGCAGGGTGTGTTTTGCATGTGCCTACTTCCGCAGACCCACAGACACACTGTCGTGTGGCATATGACTAGTACGTGCCTTCTTTGACTGACGTATGACCATGTCGAGTGACGGCATGATGTCATGGAGTACACTCTGGGTCATGTGGATGGCATGCTCACTTTGTATCACATGAGGGATATTAATATAGCCGGACGTTGTTTCCTCCTTCCTTGTTTGGTGGCTAGTATTTAGTCACATGGTGTTGCATTGTGCAATTTTAAAGATTGTGAACTTTCTTTTTGGTTATTAATGATTTTTAGTTGATTGTGAAGGCCATCACCTTGTTATATTTGATTGTGAAGGTTTAGCCACTACTTTTGATCTTATTTGCTTATAAATCTAGTGGTTATATATTTGAATTAGTGTTGAAAATTATACACATTTATTGCCTTATTGTTGAAATTGAACTTTAATTTGTTCTTCTTTATGACCTTTGTGGCTAAGCTAGTTTATCTTTATTGTTTTAAATGTCAGCAATGTGTCGTAATGTTAATCCTCTCAAAGGACATATGGGGCAAACTTGGTGAGTGTATATGAGGAAGTAGATGCAGAGAACCTTGAGGATGGGGGTATGTGAGGTTGTTATGTAGTTAGGACCCACTACTCACCTATGTATGATGACTATCTCTTGGAGACTAATCACCTTATACAACAAGAGACAAGTCAATGTGGTCTTGTTTGGATGGTCTCACCTTATGTGTGGCCTAACACCATCAAGCCACTGATTGTGATGTTTGGTTTTTGTGAGATGGATTTTGGCTCTTGGTTCATGGATTTTTGTATCATGGATTAGTATGTTGCTTTCTGGTGTCCAGATGGACCCATGTGTGGCCTTGTGTTGTGATTTTTGGTGATGTGTATTGGTGTGTATGTGTATTATGTATGTTTAATCATGGGTATGGTGCTTGATAATATTACTTTTGAAGGTGATGATGACCTATGTATGAATTTTGTTGATGAAATGAAAAGTGAATTTGAAATGTCAATGATAGGAGAACTGAAATTCTTTTTAGGATTGCAAATAACTCAGTTAGATGATGACATTTTCATATCTCAGTCCAAATATGTAAAAGAGTTATTGAATTTTTTTGGCATGGAAGACTCAAAACCAGTTGGTACACCCATGGTAACTAGATGCAAGCTAACATAGAGTGATGATTCTCCTAAGGCCAATCAAACAAGATATAGGTCAATGATTGGTGGATTGCTTTATTTGACTCTGACTAGACCAGACATTATGAATTTTGTGTGCATGGTTGCTAGATATCAAGCTGATCCGAAGGAATCACATGTGACTACAATAAAGAGAATTTTTAGATACTTGAAAGGAACAATTGATTTTGGTCTTTGGTATCCTAAGGATGATGATCTTACTTTGAATGCCTTTACAGATGCAGATTAGACAAGAGATGAGGATGATAGGAAAAGTACAAGTGGTGATGCATTATTCTTGGGGAAGAAGCTGGTGTCTTGGCTAAGTAAAAAGAAAAATTCCATTTCCTTATCTACTGCTGAGGCAGAATATATTGTTGTTGAAAAAAATTATACTCAAGTGTTGTGGATGAAATAGATGCTGAGAGATATCAGATTTGAGTATGATGAGCCTATTTCTATATTTTGTGACAATTCAAGTGCCATAAACATTTCTAAGAATCTAGTGCTACACTCAAAGACAAAACATATATCTATCAAGTTTCACTTTTTGAGAGACAAGGTGAGTGATAAAGAAGTCAGATTGGAATATGTGCCCACTAAGGAAAAAACTGTAGATATCTTTACTAAAACGTTGCCTAAGGATACTTTTGAGTATCTCAGAGGCAAGTTAGGGGTGATTTCTCCTCCTAATCTGAACTAAGATGCAAGTCTTTTCATCAATCTATGGACTTACAGTTAGATCTTGTTTTAGATTGATGTTGTGGTAGTTGCTACTCAGGGGGAGTAGTCACATGATTGAGATGATATGTGGTTCAAAGTGTGTGTACCTTTTACATTGATGTCAAAGGGGGAGAAGTGTAATGTGAAAAACCATGTACTATAAGGGAGAGAAGTGTAAAGAGCAGAAGAGTATTGTGTGAAGAGCTAGTTGTGTTGATGGTATTTTTCACATCATGTGTTGCCATCAATGCCAAAGGGGGATATTGTTGGATGTTTTGGTTGTGTTTCTAATATGTGGTTGTCATTGATGTCAACACTATTAGCATTGGTGATTCTAAAGGCTAGATATGTCGAGGATATTGAGAAAATTGTAATAAATATGTTGTAGGTAGTATGTGAAGCTGAGAAGGTCAGAGTGATGGAAAGTTATGTACGTTAATGGTCAGAAGACATGCATTAAAGGGTTTATTGCTGAGCCTATCTAGTATGTTGTCCAAAATTTTCAGAGGTGCGCATAAAGAATTGAGAAAGTTAAGAGCTTTTGTGTTCCTACAGTTATTCAGTTACTGTAGTAGGTGTTTCTTGAAGATGTGATTGCAATTCCGATGAATTGAGTCATTGCATATGTTCTTGAGATGTTCAGTGATGTTTCTAGATCATGCTCTATTAGTGTGGTACGTCTGCATTGATCCATGTGTTCGTGATCAAAGATTTTTCTTTGTGTGCTCGAAGTTTTCATGTTCTTGGCCAACATGATGGTGGTAGCATGTTGTGGATCCTTATGGATTAATATTCTATTGTTTGGCATGTTCGAGGATGTTAATTTAGGTACTCACTATGTTGTGACTGACTTAGCTTGGTGTGCATTAAGATTTGTTCACGAATTGGGCCGATAGTTGTAATTTATTCTTTATTTATGGCCGACAAAGTTGTTGATGTAAATTCATGTAGCGGATATATAAGAAAAATTGTTTCTTCAATTTGGAGTGTGTAAGAGTGTGTGTGAGTGCAAGTGTGTGGAAAGTATGTGAGATGTGTGAATAAAGATCAGATCATTTGATTTCAGAGCAGAGTGTGAAGAAGATTGAGCAAAGTGTGAAGAAGTTTTTTTGTGCCTAACCAGAACTATCATCAAGCTTTTGTAGAAGCTAATTCCTTAGTTCAACTTCATCAAATGAATTTAATCTGATTGTTTTATGTAAGGCAGTGAGCATTCCCTTTGAGTAGTGAGCTATAGGCAGTGTGCCTGAATGCATGTGCATTCCCTATTTCATTATACCTCTAACAAGGTATAATCTTGTGGACTAACATCCACCGTGGTTTTTCCCCTAACAGGGTTTCCATGTATAAAATCTTGGTGTTCATATGTCTCTAATGTGTTGTTGATTTATGCTTGCATTGTTAGTTATCAGATATGAGATTAAAGGTTTTTTAAGGTTTAATAATTTTAATTTCTATAACAACTGAGAGGGAGAAAGAGAGAGAGGGAGAGAGAGAGAGGGTTTAGGGAGAGAGGGAGAGAGGGAGAGAGAGAGAGAGAGAGGGAGAGGGGGAGAGGGAGAGGGAGAGGGAGAGAGGGAGAGAGAGAGGGAGAGAGAGGGAGAGAGGCTTTAGGGTTTAGTGACAAGATATACTATATTTTTACTATATTAAATATATTAATATCATATTAATATATATATTAATATAATATTAATATATATTTTAATATATATATTAATATATATATTAATATAATATTAATATAATATTAATATATATTAATATATTATATGTATATTAATATATATTATATATTATTATATATATTATATATCAATATAATATTAATATATAATATATAATAATAGATTTAATATATAGTAATATATAATAAATATATATATCATATATGATAAGAAATAATAATTCTTCAATATCAAATAACAGATATCCATTTAGAACGAATATCTGTTTTGTTTTATTGGATTGTATCGTCTTGTAGGTATGTAGGCTTGGGTTTGTTAAGTGGAAAGCATAATGTATATTAGTTGTGGATGGATATCCCTTATGTCTAGTTATTCGTTATTGTTTTACGGGGACAAACAACAATATATATTAATACATATATTTATTAAAATATAGTATATATTAATATATATATATTAAAATATAGGATATATTAATATATATTATATAATAGTATATATTATATTTATTAAAATATAGTATATATTATATATTAAAATATAATATATATCTCGATATATATTATATATTAATATATTATGATTTTGTAATTTATAATAGTGTGAGTAATGGATATCCGTTTTATTCTTGAAGATTGCACACATGTGCGGCCATGTAGACCTGCGTGCATGGCAAATGGAAAACATAACGGATATCCATTTTGTGAGTTATATAAAAAATAAAAAAGGGACTATTTTGATTATTTCAACGGTCCCTACATGCTTTCTATTGCGAAATTCTCTAGCTTTTTGTCTGCATCAGGAAAAATTTATCTTTTCAAAGATTCTCTAACATTGTTTTTAGAATTCCAATCATTTGTGTGTGCATTTTTTATTGAGGAATGGGGAGTAGCAGTCGACAAAAGAGAAAAGGTAAAAGGAAAGTTACATCGCATCAAATTGAAGCATATAGAGAAAAAGATAGAGAAAGTCATAGAAAAAGAAGATAAGGTATGCAAAATATTCAAATTGAAGCTTCTTCAGAACCATTAAATGTTAAATCAAGTGAAGATGAAATAGAAAATGAAAACATTAAGATTGAAAATGAAAATGTGAACAATATTGAGAATGAAAATGTTGAAAATGTTATTGAAAATGTTGAAAATGAAAATGTGGTTGAAAATAAAATTGTTATTAACAATGAAAATGTTGTTCAAAATGGAATTATTTTTTATAATGTTGAAAATAGTGAGAATGAAAATGTTAATAACATTGTAAATTCGAAAATGAAAATGTTGATAACATTGTATTCAAAAATGAAAATGTTGATAACATTGAAAATATTGAAAATGAACCTTATATAACCCCTATTTACAAAATAACCCCTAAATGGTTGGTTGAAATAGATGACAACATAATTGATAATCTTCAAGGAAAAAGGTCACAACGAACGGTACGTTTGTGGGCTATGAAAATGCTCAATGAATTCTTCTTCGATAAGACATTAATTGAACAATGCCAAATTTTTGTGCAATTACTTAAGATTTACAAAATGAAACCATTATTAAAAAAATTGAAGATTCATCTCACAAAAAAATTAGAAAAAAATAGTCTTATTGTGAAAAATCAGTTTAATGCTCTAACCTCTATTGGAAAGACTAGTAAGGAAAAATATAAAAGGGCTGCTCGAAGAGTGATCACAACCTCCCTAGTAAGCCATCATTTGAGAAATGATCATTTAATGAGACAAACTTGTATTTATTTTGAATTAAATCGTAAAACATTGAATAGAGCACTCTTAAGAAGAGGAAGACTCGATAATGATCTTCAAAATGATACGTGGGATTTTAGTGGGAGGCTTCCACATGTTGATAAAAAGCTAACCGATAATGTAAAGATGAAAATTGAACAATATTAGAATTCTAACTCTAGAGTATCACCGAATGTAAATGATGTGTTAAAGTTACGAATTGGTAATTGAGATCGTACACCGCATCCTAAACATTTTTTGGAATGTAGCCAAATAATTTTGTCAAGAACATCCACATTTGCAAATATTGCAAAGGGATTTTGAGTCTTGCAAGCCATTTTATTGTCTTCCTATGAAGGTTCGTAATACATGCTATAAATACCATGTTGAGTTTTCAATGTATCATAAATTGTTATGCCATATTCTTTCTACTATGCATATTGACAAAATGTTGCAGGAGCGTCATGCAGTACAACTTCCCAAGTCTTCCAGGGAGTTGTTAGATTCATTTTTATGCATTAGAGGTGATGGTTGTGTACATTATAGAAATGATTGTTTAAATGGAATGTGTTTGTAATGTGGTGGTTTATCGAACTTTGTAACATGCTTTCATGAGGGTAGCGATCATGATTTTGGTAAAAAAATTGTTGAGAAAAACAAGTATGAGATGGTCAAATACACATTGAAGAGTGGAGACGAGGGTTCTAGATGCGAGTTGGTTTCAACAAAGGTAAGTACATTGCTGATTTTATTTCATATTTTAAGAAAAGCATTTTCTATAAGTATGCGAGGCATAGCCACAGGTCGCAGTGGTTGGATTGACAATTCAAGATGTGTAAGGTCTCTTTCCCCATTGGAACTATAGTATCTCTAGTTGATTTTTTTGAAAATTATGCATTGCAACCGCAAAATGAAGTTCAATCACAATATTATAATTTTATTCAAATTGCTATTTTTGTCCACATAACATATAGGCATGCCTCTGATAGTACAGAAGAGGTCAGGAAGATAATCAGGGAGTACCATTTTTACATGAGAGATGATAGATCTCATTCATCAGAGTTTGTACAACATTGTTTTAAAAAAAAATTTGAGTTCTTGTTGGAAAAAGGAACTGGAATGGTTCAACACCTAATTTGGTCAGATAACTGCATAGGGCAATTCAAGAATGCTCACATGTTTTATTGGTTGAGCAAGATGCATATAGAGAGGGGTGTACCACATAGATGGAGTTTTTTCGAAGCAGGGCATGGAAAAGGCAAGCATGATGGCATAAGTGCATGTGTGAAGAGAGATTTGGTTAAGGAACAACTAAAGATTAGAGGTGGTGCAAAATTCAATGATGCATGTTCTATTATGGATTGGTGTACTTATGCACTATCATGAGGAGGGACACTTGATTCATGAGTGTGTAGGTTCTTTTGGTTGGTTGAGGAGGGCTCAGTGGGAGACAAAATGGAATGTCAAACAATTAGAGAATCTTCAAAGATGCATTCATTTCGAAGCTCAAATGTGAGTGCATGGACCATACGAACATGAGAGATGGATTGTTTTTGTCAAAATTATATTTAATTTGATTGGGATCAGTGTGAGTTAAGTGAGGGTAGATACACGGGTTCTATAGTACCTAACCCCTGTATCTGTAGCACAATCCTCATTAGAAGATGTAATAGAAAGTTCACTTGACTATGATCATCTTTCAGATATTGTACAACTAGGACATGTCTATATTGTTGTAGCACTACAAGGGAATGAAGAGGGATCAGACTATTGGTTGGCACGATGTGTACAGGGAAAGAAAAAGCTAACACAACCGATGAAAGATGATGATGGGTTCATCTATCCTACATGTTCAATTGTTCTTTCTCGAACTTCATTGCATTACCATTTCATCATCATTTAGGATGTTTACAATAATATAGATTTGTTATTCTAAGCATCTATGAAAGTTTGCATAACCATTTCATCATCATTTAGGTTGTTTAACATAATATAGATTTGTTATTATAAGTATATTTATATGTTGATAAAAAACTTATGGTCACACAGGTTCAGTTGTTGTTTTTAGAACTTGGTTGCAAACATATATGAATAGAAATAATGGTGTACCTACATTTCAAGACTGTGAGAAACACAAAACCATTCTCATGTATTCGCACCTTGTTATAGCAACAAATGTTAAGTTATTGAGACATCATGCTAGACCAAAAACAAAAAAATATATGGAAAATTAGTAGTGTTGATCATGAAGCATTACTGGAAACTTTGAAGGTAAGAGATGACCCTTCAGGCACACTTGAGTAGTGGATCATTTGTTGTATGGGAAAAGTACGATATTGTTCATAACATTTTGATATTGTTTATCTACTAAGGTTGATTATTTAGGTTGTTTAGAATAATATAGATTTTCTATTCAAAGCATCTTTTCTAGTTTGCATTACCAATTCATCATCATTCAAGTTGTTTAGCATAATATAGATTTGTTAGTCTAAGCATCTTTTCTATTGTGACCATATAGATTTCTCATTCGAAGTATATTGTGATGATCTTGGCATGATTGATCATGGAGCTACTACAACAATAGCCAACTCTGATTCATTGGTAGAGGTATGTGACATATTAGAATAATATAGATTTCTTATTCTTAGCATCTTTTCTATTGTATGTAGTTTAACTACTACCTTGATGGTTTGTACAGGTGCTTGTCACTCCAGAACGTCAATATGCTACTATTCTGGAAGACTATGTTGACTGCGAAGGCAACACATGATCTATTTCCTTCCCCTACTAGGAAATGACTATGTATTAGGGTCGTTTGTTGTATGCCTACGTGGAATTTTGTAAATCATATATTTGATAGAATTTATTGAATGATAATATCATGCGTATTGTGTATACTTTATGTGTATTCAATTGTACACTTTACAATTTATGTGTATACTTTGTCACTTATCAGTATTCCAAAGTATATTTTATGACCTACGTGTTTTAATGTGTATACTTTTTATTCATGTGTGTGGTTCATGAATTAGGTGTATTTGACTAAATGAATCACTTTTTCACTTACTCACAAGGAACAAAACAAACCCTAAACCCCTGTGCACCTTTACATCACATCCATCTGACCCTTTTTCCATCAACTAAAAAGTTGACACCATAGGCAAACGCCTTAGAGATATCAAAAACTGAAAGAGGTAATTGTAGAGGGGCCTTACATAATCTTGTACACTCAAATGGATTGTTTCTAGGTAACACGATTTTTGAGAAATAGCCTTTCAAAGATTGATACCTTTTAATACTTTGGACTCTTAAGGGAAACCGTTGGTCTAATGTAGCTCAGAGTCATTTAATGTGTTTGGGTGCAAACAAGAACCATGCCTACCATAAATGTACCCATCTAGATGTGTTGGAACAATCCATTTGGTCATACGAGTTGTAGAATGAAAGTTGCACCACTTTGCAACTTTACACTACTTGCATTTGACAACTTTTTCCTCAACTGAAAACTCGTCACCACGAGATAACACCTCTAAGATAGAAAAAACTAAGAGAGGTTATTGTAGAGGGTCCCAACACAATCCCATAGCCTCAAATTAAGAGTCTATAAGCTTCACGGTTTTTGAGAAATAGCCCTTCAAAGGTTGTTGTCTTTTAGCACTTTGGATTCTTATGGGAAATCATTGGTCCAATGTAGCTCAGAGTCATTCGACATATTTGGGTGCAAATGAGAACCATTCTTAGCGTAAACGTACCCATTCAGATGTGTTGGAATAGTCCCTTTTTTCATATGAGTTGTAGAATGAAAATTGCACCACTTTGCAACTTTACACTACTTGCATTTGACAACTTTTTCCTCAACTGAAAACTCATCACCACGAGATAACGCCTCCGAGATAGAAAAAACCAAGAGAGGTTATTGTAGAGGGTCCCAACATGATCCCATAGCCTTTGATAGAGAGTCTATAAGCTTCACAGTTTCTGATAAATAGCTCGTGAAAGATTGTTACCTTTTAGCACTTTGGACTCTTAAGGGAAATCATCGGTCCAATGTAGCTCAGAGTCATTTTGTGTGTTTGGGTGAAAATGAGAACCATTCCTAGCATAAATGTACCCATACAAATGTGTTGGAATAGTCCATTTAGTCATACGAGTTGTAGAACGAAAGTTGCACCACTTTGCGACTTGACACTATTTGCATTTGACAACTTTTTCTTCAATTGAAAACTCATCACCATGAGATAACACCTCCAAGATTAAAAAAAAAGAGAGAGTTTATTGTAGAGGGTCCTAACATGATCCCATAGTCTCAGAAAAATAGTCTATAAGTTTCACGGTTTTCAAGAAATAGCCTTTCAAAGATTGTTGTCTTTTAGCACTTTGGACTCTTAAGGGAAATCATCGGTCCAATGTAGCTCAGAGTCATTCGACATGTTTGGGTGCAAACGAAAACCATGCCTAGCATAAACGTACCCATCCAGATGTGTTGGAACAATCCATTTGGTCATAGAAGTTGCAGAACGAAAGTTGCACCACTTTGCAATTTTACATTGCTTGCATTTGACAACTTTTTCTTCAATTGAAAACCCGTCACCACGAGATAACACCTCTGAAATAGAAAAAAATGAGAGAGGTTATTATAGAGGGTCCCAACATGATCTCATAGCCTTCAAAAAAGAGTCTATAAGATTCATGGTTTCTGAGAAATAGCCTGTCAAAGATTGCTACCTTTTAGCACTTTGGACTCTAAAGGAAAATCGTCGGTCCAATGTAGCTACGAGTGATTCGATGTGTTTGGGTGAAAAAGAGGACCATAGCATAAAAGTACCCATCCAGATGTTTTGGAATAGTCCATTTGGTCATATGAGTTGCAAAACAAAAGTTGCAACACTTTGCAACTTTACACTGCTTGCATTTGATAACTTTTTCCTCAACAGAAAACTCGTCACCACGAGATAACGCCTCTGAGATAGAAAAAACCAAGAGAGTTTATTGTAAAGGGTCCCAACATGTTCCCATAGACTTTGAAAGAGAGTCTATAAGCTTCATGGTTTCTGAGAAATAGCCCGTCAAAGATTGCTGCCTTTTAACACTTTGAACTCTTAAGGAAAATCTCTGGTCCAATGTAACTTCAAGTGATTCAACGTTTTTGGATGCAAAAGAGGACCATTCCTAGCGTAAACGTACCCATACGAGTGTGTTGGAATAGTCCATTTGGTCATACAAGTTGCAGAATGAAATTTGCACCACTTTGCAACTTTACACTACTTGCATTTGACAACTTTTTTTTCAACTAAAAACTCGTCACCACGAGATAACGCCTCCGAGATAGAAAAAACCAAGAGAGGTTATTGTAGAGGGTCTTAAAATGATCCCATAGCCTCCAATAGAGATTCTATAAGCTTCACGGTTTTTGAGAAATATCCCTTCAAATATTGTTGCCTTTTAGCACTTTGGACTCTTAAGGGAAATTGTCAGTCCAATGTAGCTCTTAGTGATTCAACGTGTTTGGGTGCAAAAGATGATCATTCCTAGCATAAACGTACCCATCCGGATGTGTTGGAATAGTCCATTTGGTCATATGAGTTGCAGAACAAAAGTTGCACCACTTTGTAACTTTACACTACTTGCATTTGATGACTTTTTCCTCAACTGAAAACTTGTCACCACGAGATAACGCCTCCGAGATAGAAGAAAATGAGAGAGGTTATTGGAGAAGGTCCCAACATGATCCTATAGCCTTCAACAAAGAGTCTATAAGCTTCACACTTTCCGAGAAATAACCCTTCAAAGATTGTTTCCTTTTAGCACTTTGGACTCTTAAGGGAAATCGTCGATCCAATGTAGTTGCGAGTGATTTGACATGTTTGGGTGCAAAAGAGGACCATTCATAGCATAAACGTACCCATATGGATGTGTTGGAATAGTCCATTTGGTCATAGAATGAAAGTTGCACCACTTTGCAACTTTGCAACTTTACACTGCTTGTATTTGATAACTTTTTCCTCAACTAAAAACTCATCACCACGAGATATTGCCTCAGAGATAGAAAAAACCAAGAGAGGTTATTGTAGAGGGTTCCAACATGATCACATAGCATTTGACATAGAGTATATAAGCTTCATGGTTTTTGAGTAATAGCCCTTCAAAGATTGTTGTCTTTTAGAACTTTGGACTCTTAAGGGAAATCGTTGGTCCAATGTAGCTCCGAGTGATTTGACATGTTTGGGTGAAAAAGATGACCATGCCTAGCATAAAAATACCCATCTGGACATTTTGAAACAATCCATTTGGTCATATGAGTTGTAGAACAAAAGTTGCACCACTTTGCAACTTTACACTGCTTGCATTTGACAACTTTTTCCTCAAATAAAAAATCATCACCACAAGATAATGCCTTCGAGATAGAAAAAACTGAGGTAGGTTATTGTAAAGGGTCCCAACATGATCACGTAGCCTCAGAAAAAGAGCCTATAAGCATCACGGTTTCAGAGAAATATCCCATAAAAGATTGTTTCCTTTTAGCACTTTGGACTCTTGAGGGAAATCATCGGTCCAATGTAGCTCTGAGTGATTCAACATGTTTGGGTGCAACAGAAGACCATTCCTAATGTAAGCGTACCCATATAATATGCCTTGTCTTCTTATTGATGCATTATGGTTAGCAACATTCATTGTTGTGCATTACGATAATAAAAATTGCATGTCCAAGGTTAAATAACATACATGTCATGGAGTTGTATTAGGTTTGATTAATGGAAGTATCACATTCATATGGTTTGTTTAATGGTTGCGTCATGGTTGAGTGATGTCTTAATTTTTGATCGTGATTATTGTATAGATTTCACATGAAGAATCTAATGAACATGTATCTTGTTCAGTTGTAGGGACTCTATTTGAAGTTGCATCGAACCCTTATGGTTGAAAGATATTGATTCTTACTCAAGATGATTTTTCTACATTTTACATATTATTAATATTGAATGAACATTGAGTGACATTGATTTTTATCAAGATGATTATATTAATTTCGAATGAACGTTGTACCATGACATGCATTTCATTAACTTGTATCCAATTTTCATTAATTTTAACTTCTTATGAAATAAAAATCAATTGCCCACTTCATTACATGAGCTCGAAAAACAAAATAATGTCAGATGTAAATTCATTCAACAAAGCTTGAAATCATGGGTATTCTCAAATTGAGTGTTTGATATAAGTGTATTGGTAGACATGTATGGAAAATGTGGTATAATAGAAAAGACAATGAATTATTTGAAAAAACTCCTCAAAGAACTAGATGGATTACATTAAAGTGAACTATTAAAATGTTATTTCATTAATCTATAACATACATTATCAATCATAACTTTAAATCATTCTAAGATAATTATACATTCTATATGAAAACTCAAAGTAGAAAGACATGCACATGAGGAACAAATTAGATCTGATAGCAATTCTTATATATCAAGCTATAGAATATTTCTATTTGTGCATATAAAAATTTGGCATATGCCTACTTAGAACAAGTTTTACAATAATTTTTACAAAATGTGGAATATATGCCATCTCAAGATCTATGAAACCCTAAGTACATATCAATCTATATCATATCCTAATCCTATGTTGGACCATCAAAATTGAGCCTTCTTGAAGAAGTTAGTTGCTTTAAAGTTTCCTGCACAATAACATTTCAAACAACAAATTAGATTAATTATGTGAATGGTTGACAAGTTAGACTAGTAAATAGAAACTTATATACCATCATTTACAAATTATCAATTTAACATCAAAATCAATATACATGTACTATATTATATAAATAATTCAATTCTTGTTTACCTCAAGTCTTACTCTCTTTTCTGCAAGACGGTCTGCATATGATTGTCCCTTAGGATGATCGGGAGTCCTCCTATAAAGTAATGGTCTCACACTCATCACAGTGCTGAGTCGGGCGGAGGACTATAGCAGATAAAATAAAAATGATATAAATTAACATATAATTGTTGACAAATAATCATATCTACTAATCACATATCTACTCCTATCAAAAAGTAAATGATCTGCAATATAAAATAAACACATACCTGCTATGATCCAACACTATGACACTAGATGGGCTGATAGTGGATGAATCAGCTAAGATGGTTTCCTATATACAAAATTACAAGAATGTAAATGCATGTCCAAACACAATTATAATATCAAGAACAAAAAATATATATACATGTTGTGCAAATTCATCCAATGGGTCAGACCCAGTCAACAAGGTTGTATAAGAACTAGGTTGCTGCATAAAAATACAAGATTGCATCATACTATCAATATATGTAACTTACATGTATTTAAACATAATAGATTTCAAAAATTAACATCTAAAATAACAATTTAAATATTTTACCGTATATTGATTCTCCAATGCAAATGAAATGGCAGTATGCATAGCCTCCTATACTTCCAACATCTACTCCTCTATCAACAACTGTTAAACATTCTAGCACATGTAAACATGTATCATTACAAATATATCTCATAAAATATGGAAGAATTTACATAAATCACACAATGAAATTACTTTAAGTCTTATCGGTCCTCCCATATCATCCCTGGCAGTCGATGTCTATCCTAGAAATGGTCCACTCCATGCTCTATCAACTCCTACATCCGACATATCATTAATCTCATAGTTGGATGTGTCTATGGAGGCCTCAGTGGACCGTCAGAGAGGTCCCAAACATAAATTGTTGCACGCCATGCAACGATGAGGCACACAAATATGCCCCGAAGAGGATGGTGTACCAATGTGAGATGATGACTATGTACCAGTGGGAGTTGCTATAGCAGATGCACCACCATCATGCTGGAATGGATCAGGTGCAACACCACCATGATGGGATGCACTGTCAAATGGTTGTGCAACATGATGGTTCTGTGTGACCAAATGATCACTCAACGAATGTAACACATAAATGCTAAGAGTCCCTGCATCTACAACAATCTTAGGGTAAGGTAGTGGATTTGGAGCAACAATAGGTGGAGGAGGACGAACAAGGATGACTTGGCATGGTTTAGGTCTATCCTGTGGCATCCCTCTACCAACCCCCTGAAAATATCGCATGTCAAAGTAATTGACATGTCTCCCTAGCACAAACTCAACATATAATTTTTGGAGAAAATACTAAGGGACATCAAGATTGTTGTTGGGTGGTTTATCAAAAACCATCCAACAACGTCTCCAAAAATTATCTAGTATGCCTCTATGGGTGCACCATTTAATTGAAATTTTTGGTTTTCGCACATTAACAAGTTGTCCTATTCTTTGATCGATGAATAATCGAGCTAATTGGTGTTTCTCAATATCAAGTACTTTCACCTCATCATATGATAATCCATTAGTATAAAATTATCTTTGTTCCTCTCGCCATTGTGCAAATCTATTATGTTGAGTTGCCAAATTTTGAACATTTGAAATGATTGTTTGCAAAGTGTTTTTCATCTCTGATAGCTCATCTAGAGTCTCACAGATTCGACATACTTTTCTTAATTGATCTAAATTTCTATGAATAGACTCGTGTATTGTTGGCACATTCATTTGTAAACAATGGTTTCGGTGGAGGATTTGGAGGGTATTCATTTTCTATGGGATTAATGTTTTCATTTTGTGCGGGGTTTTAGTTTTCATCTTCTATAGGGTTTGGGTTTTCATGTTGATCCATTTTAAATTTGTTAATTGATAACAAAATTCAAAATTAACAATGGTTTTAATGTAATGAAAAATCTATCAAATTTACCCTATTTTTCACTAAAATTCAAAATAAAAACAATGTAAAATGAATAAAATTTGAACAATCCACAAATACTTACAAATTTTAGCTGATTATCCTCATGAAAATGAATATCCAAGTTACCTTCTTGAATAAACCTACACACAAACAAAACAGTGAAATGAGCGCTCAGATTTTCTTATTTGTTTATAAGACAGGAAACAGATATCCGTTTCAAATTGGATATTTGTTTCCTAAATTATAACTTTTTAAATATATGGTCAGGTTCGGGACCCAACCATATTCAATTGGAAGTGATTTTTTTAAAACTATAATATAAACTATATTATAATATATATATTATTATAATATAATCTATAATATAATATAATATAATATAATATATATTATATTATATTATATTATATTATTATGTATATTATAATATTATATATATAATATTTTATAAATATATTAATTTTAATATAATATATATATTATTTATAATATATTATATATATTATATTATTATTATTTTTGTTTATAAGAAAGGAACTAGATACCCATTGTAAACTGGATATCTATTTCTTGAATTATAGCTTTTTAATACATGGTCGGGTCCGGGACCCGACCATATTCAATTGGAAGTGATTTTTGTAAAACTATAATATATATTATTATAATATATTTTAATATTATGTATAATATATATTATATTAATTTTAATATAAGATATATATTATACATAATATTATATATATATATTATAATATTATATATTTAATATATTATAAATATATTAATTTTAATATAATATATATAATATATATTATAATTATTTTTTTAATAAGAAAGAAAATGGATATCCGTTTTAAAACAGATATACGTTTGCTGAATTATAGCTTTTTAAATATATGGTCAAGTCCGGGACCCGACCATATTCAATTGGAAGTGATTTTTTAAAACTATAATATATATTACATTTATATTATAATATAATATATATTATCACTAATGGATTTGACCCCAATTTTCGACGGCAGATTGTCAGAATTTCGACGATCTATTGTCGATTGACCGACGAATCGCACAAATCAGTGCCGTCGCTCAATTTTCATCTATACCCCGACGGACAATAAAACGTTGCCCTCCCGACGGAAGCTCATTAGAACAACGATGCCCATTTCGTCGATCTCGTGACGAGTAGTGGCTAGACCGCTAGCGGAACACCGTCACCAAAGCGTCGGAACAACGTCATACATTCGTCGGAACCATGATGATATTTTCGTCAGTCTAGAGACGGAAAATGTCTGGAGCACGGGCGACATACCGTCGATGTAACGTTGGAGCATCGACATACATTCTTCAGGATAGAGACGACTATATCGTCGATCTACTGATGAACAGTACCCAAAGCACGTGCAGCATACCATCGTTGAAGGGTCGGAGCAGCGACATATAGTTGTCGATCTATTGACGAACAGTGCCCGGAGCACGTGTGGCATACCGTCGCTGAAGGGTTGGAGCAGCGACATATAGTTGTCGATCTAGCGATGAACAGTGCCCAGAGTAGGTGCAACATAAGAGTGTCAAACATGCGACGCAATAGGAAAGTCATTACGGTGAAAGTTCATCGCATTCGTGACGAAATAAGCAAGTCATTACGATGAAAGTTCGTCATTTACATAGCAAGGTTGTTGGGCATTTTTGTGGTTCGTCACAATTTCGATGGAACATTGCAATTTTTTTTAGAAAAAATTAAACTATTCTTTGAAATGTAGGCATATCGGGGTGACTCTAGGCGATATATAAAATTCATGTAGTAGGCTCCAAAGTGCATCCATAGGGATAATGATAGGACATAAGGTCAGGTCAATTAAAGAGAGAAAGTTGATGTGCCAAGATGATGAGCATTTAATAGGGGTAGTAAAAGACAAGATGGATTGTCATCAATGCTCAGATTGGAAGACTTCATTACGAAAATTTAGATCACAATATGATTAACCTTGTTTAGACAAATGCAATGACATTAGTGTCAAGAGTTAAGAGGCCATTCAACTTTGCATTTCAATAAATTATTCTATGCATTGAGTAAGTGTTCACAAGGTAGAAAAAGGACAGTCATATGACTATTTAAAATATCAAAAAACATGTCAGTTGTTGTGTTTAATTAGGTTTATAGAGACAAGGATTTATCAATTTTTGCATACAATATCTATAGTCCAAGCTCTAGGTCTGCATTATTTGGATACTAAGTATGAGAAATGAGAAATGAATAATTGTAGAATATGGATGCTATGGATTATATTATGATGGCCACATTTGATGTTGATCAACAATTGGAGCAAAATATAATACCTATGATATGTCATGAGATCAAGGGGACTGTCATGGACAACAAGCACAACCTACGAACTGGATTCTAATTTTGCTAAAAAAGAAAAAATCAAACTAGTGAATATTAAACTACACACTAGAATCTAAATTTGTGGAAAATGAGCAATTTGGTGAGAAAGAGTACCTGCAGTGCATCTTGGATACTTAGCTAGTGTATTAAAAAATAGGATTGCAAACCCAAAATTATTCTCTCTGGAAATTCAATAGAAAAATAAAGAATGTTATCCTGGATACTTAGCTCTTAGACAGTCAATAAAACAATAAGAGCATGATTATGAATGGTTTTACCTGGTCCCACTCTCGATCTCTCCATGTTTGAGAGCCTTCTCTTTAAGACCCCATGAATCCAATTTGATCCATTGCTGCCAAAAGAGATATTAATGTGTAAACAAGGAGCCACATTTAGACAAATTGGTTGTTGATTTATTCTAAGAAATTTAGAGACTACAAAAAGAAGATACCTGATGGGGATCATGTGGGCTTCCTAGAGAAAGCACTGCAATATGGCTTCAAACAAAAATGAAAAACTTTGGATTAGCTTCACAGTAAATCCTAACAGCATGACATTGAAAGTTGCTCAGGTACTGGGTCCTCTCCCCTAGATTAAATTAAGGAAAACATTATTGTAAACACAATATGTATAGAAGAATATGAATGTAAAGGAAAATGGATATTAGAAAAACATAAATGTAAATAAAAGTAGTGTGAGCAGAAAATGAATCTAAATTGGTCTTGAACAAATAAAATCATACCCAATTAACATTAAGTTATACTGACCTTGTACTCATTGCCATTGTCAATCTTGAAGGTTACTTTGATGCCTTCTACAGAAACTCTCTAGCCATGAGGCAAGAGAAGGCGGGAAAACCAAGTGTATATTGATGACTTCTTGACAATCAAAAAGAAAGAAGCAACCAGTCAACCCTATTAGAATAGAATAATCTTATGAATTGATTTTATTTGTTTTACTGGCTAATGGATAGTGGACCTAGTTCTCTTGAATTGAGATACTACTAAGATGTGTTGACTGGTGATTTTAGACTACCAATATTCTGCTTCAATCTCTATAAGTTACTTTTGTCTTAAATATATTCAAGATAACTCTGCAAAAAAATTCCCTGATCTCTTAGAAATTATTCAAATTAATTTGTTAATACTTCTCCATTTTGATATTTTCTTTCAAAAATTCATAGAAAGATATGTAATGCCATATTTGAAACTTACATATTTTAATTTTATTACATATGCTAGACGAATGAAGTAAACTATGCAATTGGCAGGTGTAAAGCCAAATTCCTTAACCCTTGCCAGCATCCTTCTTTCCTATTTTAAAACATGTGCTTTGGAACAAGGCTTGAAAATCCATGTAAGTATAATGAACAAAAGATTTTTGTGATCAGATATTATACTATAGTAAGTTGAATGAATGTAAGTAGAGATATTTTAGCATGCCTGCAGATGGTACAAAATTTCATGGTTAAGTGGAAGCCTCCCATCAACAAAAAGATCCAAATATCTGTGTATCTATCTCAATTGAGCCTTTAAACCCTTCAGTGCTGTCAAATTTTCCACTAACCTGTTATGCACAAAAGTAAAATTTTAGAGACCACTAAAATTTTAAAAAAAAAAATTACATTATGATCCAAATCCACACACAACACAATGTTTATAGTGAAAAGTTAGCACTTTCTTTTATCTTTGCATATTGATTTGATGCTTCAAATGATGCATTTCTTATATTGAAAAGTGCATTTTTTACCTTATTGAGCTTCTCTTTGTTTTGAGAATAGTTTAATATTTTGTACTTAACAGGGCCAACCACGTGAAGGTGGAAGATCATTTGGCCCCTCTCTCCCCCCCTCACATCACTCTCAATTCCCCATACCCGATCATATAACATTAATCATTCATTCATCCATTAATAACATAAAACATTTGTTCACTCATCCATTAATAAAATATAACATTCATTCATTAACATATAACATTTATTCATTAACATATTCACATTCACTCATTAACATATAACATTCATTTTTTCAATTTTTACATATTATCAAAAATATGGTTGTCAACTTGTCATAATATGATTACAATCACTTCTTTTTTTGTTTTTTTTTTGCAGCTAAATAAAGCTAAAGTGGAGTATCATTTTCAAAATCATCTGTCCCCCCTTCAGTTGTTCCGAGCTCTACTCGTGATCTTAATGTATGCCTAGTCGTGTACTCACAACGTGGACGTGGCTGCAAGGGGGGCTCTACTGCAATAGCAAATAAATGTTAAATTGATATGTTTTATTATTATTGTTACACGTATTTCATTAATTAAAAGAACATCAGATTGGTGCTCTTTACCTGAATTGGCCACATCATGTTCCTGATATTGTCTTATAGCCTCATGCTGAACATGTTGAACACCCTCTAAATCCTGATCTAGAGTTGAAACACAAAAGATTACATTAATTAATACACCAATTGCAATTAAATATGTTTAAAAGAACATTAGAGTGGTCCTCTTTACCTGATGGAGCCACATCATGTTCCTGATCTTGTCTAGCCTGATCATGCTCAACATGTTGATCACGCTCTACATGCTCTAAAGTTGAAACACGAAAGGTTACATTTATTAATACACCAAATGCAATTAAAGATTTTTAATTGTATTAATCCATACTGCGTTTTGTATAGCACATGAATACATCCAGTACCAGGATGCACACCATGGCCTTCATAGGTAGGTTGCGCTCCACCATCACTAGGTTGCATTCCAGTGTCATGTGCAGTATTATCATTGCTTATCTGTGTAAAAAAAATAGGCACATTATTATGGTAGAAATTAATATTGAACAGACTGCACAAGTATTCAATTTGAAATAAACTTTATTGAGTTTATTTACCTGCATGTTGGAGGCAATGGAAGATTGTGTTTGCCCAGTCGAGACTCTTAGTTGTTTAGTCAGGACTCCATAGCCTTGGTGGAAGGCAATCTTTAGGTCCTCTTCTGTGGGCACTCTGTTGAAATCAAAGCCCTGCATTTTTGTATGCAATCATGAATTTTGCTTCCATGGTGTGATAAAACTAAAATTGTTTGCAATTTATTATTTGGATGCAATATTTCATTTATTGATACTTACAAATAGTGCGGTTCTTTTCATATAACCACCAGAGCCAAGTTTGTGCTGCCCGTGTTTTTCTAGTCTTTCCTTTGTTGCCTTTGATGTGTCAAGCAACCTATGAAAAAATTGAAATACATTAGATTATGTAAAAAGAAAGAGTAATCAGTATATAATTAAATTGTTGATAGTATCACATACCTTGCTTGGCCCAGTGGTGTCTTTCCTTTCTTCTTTTCAGCCTTCTCCTTTCCATCCGACACCAAGTCCTTCCACTCCCTTTCCAAAATCATGGGGGGACGCTCGTACTTTCTGTTCTTCTCTAAATGTGACCTATATTGGTCCCTCACATACTTTAGATAGGTACCAACTTTCTTAAGGACCTTGGTTCAATTGAATATTTTATCACCGAACAACACAACTAAATTGTTAATGAGCTCATCCTTTAAATCTTGATTTTGGGCATTCTATCATGTACGTATGGTGGGCCCGAAGAGCTCCAATGTAATATCACTTAGATGTTTATAAAAAAAATCATTTCTTGCAAAATTATCATGGGATCATTAGTCTATAAAGAGTGATCAATAAGTAAATTTCAATTGGATTATATATAATAATAATTAAAACATTTCAAAGTACCTGGGACCTTCTCTATCTTTATGGGAAGGAAATCCTCAGTCACCACAAATGTGACCAGCAATGTTCCCATACTAGAAATATGAGAAGATCCAAGAAATGCTGCTAAAACATCACTAGTACTAGCGGGCTCTGTATCCACAGGTACTGACACATGTGGTGGCATGTGTTTGCTGCCAGATGGTGGACTACCGAATGCCTGCATGGTATGTGTTGCCGACATTTCAGTCGACAATATAGGCACAGGTGATGGGACTGGATAAAGTGTTGTATGCGTAAGAAGATCAGGATTGACACTTGTACCATCCCCTACGTCTCGAGAAACACTTGCAGTACCTTGATCATGGCCAACAACATGATGAGGATGCAAATAATCTTGTAAAAACAACACATATTTTAGTTCATGACATAAAAGAGTACAAAATATAAAACCATGAATGAACTTATGTTATAATTAAAGATCTCATGATAGCTTACTTGCAAGTTCTGTGCTCTCTCAGATAATAGTTTAACCCTTCCTCTTATCTCATCTGTTTGAGGCACTACGAATACCAACTTAAGGATTTATTGATTGCATTTTTTTTGGGCCTTCCTCATCATATCCGCAGGGTTTGTGGAAAATGCAATGTCATCATTGCATAATAGTGACTCCACCTCCATATGAATGTTCTCCTATACTATTGGTGCCTTCCCCCAATCAACCGACTGCAACAAGAATATTAAAAATATTATTGAAATTAACCCAATAAACTCATGAAAAAAACATAATAATAAAACATTTTGCTTGTATCTAATTTGTACAATTATAATGAGGTAAACCTGTCAGATAGAAGTGCCCAAAGATGGATCGCTATCTGCACTCTGGGTCAGAGCCTTCCTTGTATGATCAATGTCCCGCTGTGACAAAAATTATATTAAAAAACATTACTGAAATGAAACCATTAGACTTACAAAAAAAAACATAGTAATAAAATGGTATATTGGAGTCATTAATTGGAGGTTGGGTAAAATGGTATATAGTACATACCACCCCCATAGTAATTGTCTTTGTATCTAAGCGATTCAAATTGTAATCGATTAGCAACTCTTCCCCTGCAGTTATTGATTTTATCACACATACGAATACACGATTTCCCTCTCACGCCTCGAATATACAATTGGGTTGCTTATTTGTTGACCTAGGTCGTGTACTATTTATAAACCCTGCAATATTCCCTGATGCTTTTGGCCTCCTGTCAATGTACCTAGCCACTCCTTTATTTTGATCCTTATCTTTTAGCTGTATATAATTTGCTGATAGTGCATACCTACTCATACTTTGTGTATATCGAACCAGCTACATCCAGTCTTTGTAACTATAACAGGGTCCAACATAGTCCATCAACTCAGTAACTTTGTCATAACAGACCTTTATGCCGTCCATGCAAAATAGGCCCAAACCATGTAATGACGATGGTGCTATGCAATATATCCTCTCATTGACACAAAAATCAATGTTTATTGGAGGAAGTTCCTTGGGTACCCAAGGTTTCCATAGATGTTTGTACCTCAAGGGCACCTCGATGTCGCCTATGCTCTCATCATCATACGAACATGACCCTGCTTCAGCAAGAAAAAATTCCATGCGTTTACGAAATTTTCTTCTAATCTTTTGACCTCTAGTTGGTCTCCCTCTTTTAGACCTACTACATGTCTCACTTTCCTCTTCTCTTCCTGAATTTCCCTCGCTCGAGGAAGACAAATCTGACAAATACCTATTTGGTGGTACCTGCACTCATAAGGATGTTGGATGAAGTTATTTCATGGTGATGTGATCCAAAGGTGACATTATGATTAATCTATCATTTCATCACTAGAATTTGACAGGTTATAAGGTAATCAAGTCTTGATAAATTGCAAGTTATTGTTACTACCGTCCAAATGTGTCCATCACAAATCAAATCTACTTAACGTTTTAACTCCCAAACTTTGTAACAAGTGTTAAATGTGACTATGGTCCACCAGTTACACAACCAAGGCCTCAAATGTATTCTCTAATTGTCATCAAAGGACTTTTTCTCTTCATTCAAGTAAATAAATTTGAAGGGAAACACCACCAAGTGGTTTATTGGACACCTACATGACTAAAAATAGCAGCAAATTTACATTTAATTTCCATATGTCTAAGTGGTGAATGGGGAGGGAGTGTGTACTAGGCTTGGTAAAGTCATCATAAGTTTATCAATGTTCTAATTCTCTATGACAAGGTTTCAACATCTTCAAATAGTGAAAGTTGGTGCTCATAGTCATTTGAAACAACAACATTTTGATTATGTATGATGGTAGGATTTGATAACTTAAAAGAACTAGCTACCTAACAAACTTAAAGTTAAAAGAACCTTTTTCAGTTTAAGGGGTTAGCACTTTCTTTCATCTTTGCATATTGGTTTGATGCTTCAAACGATGTATTTTTTATCCCACTTCTAAACCTATTGTATTCCCATCCCATTGCAATTGTTGGAGGAGTTGATACCAAAATTTCATATCAGATACCACGTTCTTGAAGCAATTTTCTGTGTTTTTATAATTTTTCTGAAGTTCTTTTGTGTTGTATGGATCCGTACAAGCTTGAAATGCTCTAAGATCATTGGTGTAGATAAATATATGTCTTCCCTTTCATTTGCATTTGTTTTGAAGTTCTCAATCACTGTTTTGTGGGATTAAACAATCAAATACAGGGACTGTCCTGTTGTGCCTGTGTAAGGGTTTGAGGGCTAAATAGAAATGACATCTGCCAATCCATCCACTGTCTTGGAACTGTAACTCGGTGGATTGGTGTGCATCATGGTGGATTTGATGGAGTTTCAAATCTTGTTCTTTGAATTCCATTTATGTTTTGCCCTTGTCGTGGCTTGTTACATTATTTGGGAGGAACCTAAGGTTGGGTACGTTTTACCTTGGCTTTCATAAATTAAAGGACATTTGATGAAATCATATGCCTTGTCAAACTTTTAACTTAATAGTAAGGGCATCATGAGTAGTTTGTTGGGCCCATTCAACAATCTCCGATGCAAGGATTGAATTGTCTAGAATGTATCTACTATCAAGAAAGCCAATTTGTTTACCTCTATGACTATAACTCAAGCAATAGGTTTAGTGGGTTGGGTTAGTTAAACACATATAAGAAGACTAAAAAATGCACCTCACCCCTTCTGTTTTTCTCTCAAAGGCTAAGGATGGGTGGGAATACCTAGTTGGTAAGGTCACTTCCTTGTCTCCGTGAAAGGTAAGTGGCTCTGCATGAGTCACCCTATGGGGCGAAACCTTGAGATAGGATGCCTAGTTAACCATAGATGGAGGCGGTTCCTAGTGTTAGGTAGCCTAGTCAATCCACATAGATGGAGGTGGTTCCTAATCTTAGGTAGCCCGATGAATCCATGTAAGGCCATGTGATGAAACTCTCCCACTATGCCTGTTGTCTTCCCTTGTTCTTGTTGCCTCTAGATTATTATTGTCATTATTGTTGTTTATGTTTTATGAGCTTTGTGCTGGGTGTTGTTAGTCTTCTATGTTTTGAACATGTTTGATGAGGGTCCTCTTATGATCTCCTAGCACAGGGGGTGTTCCTTCGGGTTCACATGGTCACCAAAAAGTAGCAACATGATGGGTATGTGGCTGACGACTTTTTTTAACCCAAAATTGATGAAACGAAAAGGGTTTTTATAGGAGATTCTCAGCTTTCCACCAATGTAAATTATGTTTTACTTTGAATTTAATAAGCAATTATTATTCATTTTCTATTTGAATTACGACTAAAGTCCTAATTGATAGGTTGATTGAAATACATCTATAGCTTTCAAATGATATCACACTTTTTAAATCTAAAACATGTGTCACATTCTATGCTTCACATACTATAGAATTAAAAAAATAAAAATTGAATTTCATGAAGTTCTGACCAAGTTAAGGTGGTTAGACATACAATTTTTTATATTTTTCAAAAGCTGTAATAAAAAATTCATAATTAATTATTTACTTGGACATCAGGACATGAGTCCTCTACTTATATCTAAAATATTATAAAAAATAATTATCACTTTATTGTGGTTAGGGAAGTCAGATAGACACCTAATTCTTATTTTTCCCTGAAATTTAAGTACTATTGCATTGAAATTTAATTTTTTCACCAAATAGATCTTTCTTTTGTTTAACAAACCTAGTAGTTTAGAAACTAGAGAAGCATAATTGGCCACCATCCTAGGAAAGATTCTTTATTCTCACTTTTAGGTGTTAAAATTTAACAATACGTAGATTGATGAAAGACCCCAAAGAGCATTTCCCCATGTTATCCAAGTACACATAGCAACGGTCTTCTCTTATACGGTTGGACATGATTTCAAGAACTTAGCTAGGAATTATTCATTTAACTTAAGGTTTTCTCATAATGCCATCATTGGAAAAGTATGATCAAATTCTTCTATTATGAAGAATTGGTCTATGTGCCTCTAGTAATCACTATAAAAATGTGAAAGACTAAGCTATTTTATTTTTTCTGTCTTATCTTATACCATTTTATGAGAATGGGGGGGCCAATGTACGAGAAGATCTTTGGAAACTAGGCATGAAAATTGCAAGTTAAAGAGAATGGGGGTGCCAAACTTACAGTACTCATTGTCCCTTGGACATTGATTTTCCCTGAGTGCCCTCAACCTCGTCCTCGGTGCTGGTATTGACCTTGTTTTAGCTCCAAACTCTTCATCGGCACTAGTATTGACCTTGTTTTCACTCCTCCAAACTCTTCCTCAGTGCCGGTATTGACCTTTCACTTGTCCAATTTGACGAGATACAACCTGGTTTAGTTAGGTTTTAGAGTATGTTAACTAAATTTAAAATTATGGCGTCATTGAGAGTAGTAAATATAAAGCAAGCAAAGCCTATTATGGTGCCATTTAGAGTAGTGAATATAAAGTAAGCCAAGAATATTATAGTCATGAGGGAAATAATAAAACTCCTAAGATACTTTGTGAAACCATTTTCCTTGGTTAAAGGGAGGCCATAAAATATTCCTTTGGATTTTTTCAATCTTCAAATATGAGGATTTGCAAGGTTGTTAGCAACATGAGTAATGGAAACGTGTGCAACAAGAATTTTTGAACACACATGGAATCTCCTTGCCAAAGAAAGGGGCTTCATAATTTAATATGATAATTTTTCTCAGCTCTAGAAATGATATGTTTCCTTAAAGAGGAAGGAGATACCTAAAAGGTAAAAGAGATGCTTAGGAATCTCAACACTTCCTTATGATCAACCCCCTTCTATCCATAGGAATTGAACCAATTGGGCTTGGCTAAGAATGATTTCCTATAACATTGAGTTTTATACCACTATATATTTGACCTTAAAGCTTTCCAGAAAATATCTAGGCATTGAATATCCTAAATAATGTCACGTTTGTCCTCCAAGAGAGTGAGAAAGGAGTCATTAGAAAAATGACCATTGAATAGTTGGGCTAGTGATGGCAACGTTGATAGTGAGATGGGTGGTCATAGAGGTGGCCTACAAGCTATATTTGGAAACAAAGAAGGATATAAGCCATTGATTGGAGTAGTGAATATTGACATTGCCGGTGTTTCCTTGTCCAACAAAGGGTCACTATGAGGAATGGTGTTGGATTTGGCATTGGAATTTACTCTTTTCTTCTAACAAAAATGGTGATAGGCTAGATGTGTCTAATACTAGAAATATTCTCCCCTTCCTCCCATGAAAAATTTTATGGGAGAAGGAATACATGATACTTTGAATTGTAATTATGAAGAGTCAATACAAAATAAACTACTCCCTCTACTATCATACATGTTTTTGGGTTTATTCTTTCATTCTTCACGCTTGGAAAATTGCTCATTTGGAAATGGATTAAACAAGTGGAAAAACTTGGGCATGCATATGAGCTTATGAATTGGAACCTAAAGGGTATGTCGTCAAAGGAAGATTTCCCATTTCTAACACTTTGATGTTGACGTGAGTTTAATAATACTATGGCTTGTTGCAAGATAGAATTTGTTAGAGGTTTCCTAATATGACATCTCTATATGATCCTTGCTTAATTAGTTGTTGGCTTTTTTCTTTTCCTTTTTCTATTAATGACTTATTATATGATTGCATAGATGATATTTTTAATGTCATTGGGCCATATTAGTCTATACGAAGTTTCTTTACTTCTCAAAGTATTATCAGTAACCTTATTAATGAAAATAATGAAATTGTCATTTAATGGGTGCTTGGGGAAGGGTATTGAGTTTTACCCTAGTGATAATTGTTGGTGTCTATGTATCATATTGCTTTGGCTCAAGAGGGGTATTTCTATCCCTTGTGATTATGTTTGAGGAAGTTTTCAAATGGATGCTATTTCCTTCAACCAAATTGATGTCATTAAATAGTCTTGTTATGAACCCCTTGCAGGTTGCTTGGATAATGTTAGTATTGGTAATTCTGGTCCTTCTAATTATTATGCCCAAGCTTCCATAAATATGCATTTATTTAAAAATAACGATATAGTCACTTCAATCAAGTCACTTATGGTTGGGAGGTTTCTCCATGGTATGATCATATGAACAGGTTAGTTTTGCATGATAGTGTATATATAAGCCTTAAATTTTTGGGAAGCCTATTCTCTTAGGTGAATGCTTGTGTTTTCTTCCTACTAAGTTCCAAATGTATATTCCTTAGTTTAATATTTTTTGCAAGGGTTTAGATACTACAGGGGGTATATGATGCCACACTAAACTCACATCCCCTAAGGAGGTGAGAAATAATGTCATACGATGATATTTTTTTAAGAGGGTAGAATTGCTCCCTACTTTGAGTCCCTATGTTGCTCTGGTCAAGTCCTTTCAAAATAATTTGCTGCTTCATAAAAGGATAAAAAGGTTATCATGGGCGGTGTTAGATTTCTTGTTTCAAAGGAAACCATCAGAGCTGCTACAAGGTTGAAATCTCTTAGGTAGGATGGTCATTAATAGGGAAAAAATTATGGACACGGAAACCATCAACCAAATTCTGAAAAGGGGAGAACCCATCAAATTATAGAATGGTTTTGAATGATGAGTTTAGTAGAGTGCCAATTAAGTACTTCAGTGTTGAAGGTAGTTTTAAATGTGTTTTTCATTACCATTTCTCGCATGACCATCTTAAACATAATAAGATTGCTTGTTTTCCTTATTTTGTCCTAAGTTCTCTTAACTGTTTAGGTAAGGAGGTCTTAATGGATAAATTTGTGATGCCTCTACACAAGGGGCTAATTTTTAGATTCCATAAGTCCACCTTGCTACGTTCTCTTAGAATTCTGTTAGCTCTCTTATTTCAAAGTCTAATCTATTCCCTACCCCTATTCTTATCAAAGCTAAAGGTGGGGATATTAGTGATTTGCATGATCCATCTCCTCCTAAGGGTAAGATAAAACCTATCAAAAATTCATCATTCCTTGTCAAGCAAAAAATTACATTTGATGATGTGCCTAGTAAAGTGGTGGAGGGAAATCTTGAGCTTGGTAAAGTTGTGGCTGATTATGATGACTTAGGTTGCCCTAATCTTTTTGCCATTCGTTCTCTATTGAAAGTTGCCTCTCATAGCCATGTGGAAATTCCTAGTGATGTTGACATCTCCAAGACTAAGAGTAAAAACCCTAAATTTTAGTCCTCACTTGTGGGAAACAACGACTAAGGTTCTTATTGTTGCTACTATTAATAATAAGATTGCTATAGGAAAACCTTTTAGGTGAACCTTGTAAGAAGATCTAATAGGTTGGTGGCCATAATTTCTACTACCCCTAGCACTACACCCAATGTAGAATTAGTTGTTTCTAATTAACAAAAAAGGATTTGTTGATCACAAGGACAATGATTGCATCAATAGTGGGAACAAAGAGTTCAGTCACTGTCAAGACTTCATGTAAGAGGAAGATGTTTCTCTTTCCAATGATTTTGGTGTGAACCTTTTTCAGAAATGAATGTTCTTTATGACACTAAGTCTTCTAACATAGGGGATGATTGAATTTAGTCCCTAGAAATGATATGGTGGCCATGGATGATGTCAAGGGTAAAGGAATTTAGGTGGAAAATAAGTTTGACCTTGTGCATTTATGTTCTCATTGTGGCCATAACACCAATTCTATTAATTATTTGGAGCAAATTCTAAAAACTTTGGAGGAAAGAGTCAATAATGTGCTTAATTTTAGTAATAAGGTGATCCATAGGTTACTTCTATGCTTCTACTCCAGAATGTTGTGTGGGAGTTCTAGAAAAAGAAGGTTGAAGGGTAATCTTGATAGTCTTGTTTTAAAGAAGGATAGAAACAAATACCCTAAGGATGATATTTTTTCTTTCCTTTTTGAAGATTGGGGATATGTGACTCCCCAAAAGACATGCTACAACTTGTAGTTTTTTCTTGTTGTTTGTTAGTTGCTTATGTGCTATTTTTCTTTTTTCTTCTATTAATTATTTATAGTTAGTTATTTTTTGGTTTTTCTTTCCATATCCTCTAGGCTTGCTATGTAATAGGGTTGGGACCTTGGTTTCCCAATTTTTATATAAAAAATAACCAAGTCGATTTATCCTTCACAATTATTGTGATAAAGTAAGGATTTGGAATAATGTAATAAGGCACCTCACTATTTATTGCTAAATCTATTGTATTTGCTTAAGATATCTTAGAAATAATTTATCCATTTGTAACCATATTCTTGAAATAAGTTTCAATTGGAGGAATTAGGTGCTTTAACACAAGGAAGAGCACCACACTCCTTAAGATGTTGAATTTTATCACTCAAAGCCTTAAATTCATTAGTGGAATGACCATGAACTCTATGATATGCACAAAATAAATTCTTATAATAAAATTTATTTCATGTTCTTGTGGGAAGGGATATGAAACAATCTTGGAGGAGTCTCGACAAGATACCCTCTTGATCAATAGAAGATTTTTCTTTATTTTGTGACAAAGATATCTCTTTCTTAGTACAAGATGTCATAATTACACAAGACTCTTTAGATTGTGAGATTTTTTTATCTCCTTTAAAAGAGGGTGTAAAATCTAATGAATTCCATTAATTAGTGTTTTATGTGATGACATTGACATTAAGTGAATATTTCTTTATTTGTTTCGAAGGATAGCAATCAAGACCACTAGTGTCTATCAATTCGGGATGCAAAACTGTTAAAGTCAGATTAGAAGAATCTTTTGTTAGAGTGTCGATATTGAGTGAAGGTTTTCTCGATGGTTTGATTTCTATCAAAGGAAAATAACCAAGACCATTAGTTGTTTCTTGCATGTTAGATTCTATAGGGACACAAATACCTTGTTCTCTAGCACCACATCCTTTTCCACTATATCCAAGTTGTTTCATAAGTTCACAACCTCTTATGTAAAGCTTTTCATTTCTTTAGGATTTAGAGGTTGTTGATAGTCAGCTTCATCAAAGTTTTTTGTGTAATTTATTGTCTTTTGTTCTAAAGTTGTTGAGGTGGATTCTTTTGAATAGTCTTCCAAGTTTTGTTTTGACATTACTGCTTTTTCTTTTCCATTTGTAGACTCTTTGTTTATGATCTTGTATTCGCCCATGAATGTTGGTGTGGATTAATCTAAGGAACCCCAACATCTTCTAATAGCTTCATGAATTCTTCAATATGTTTTTCTTTGTCTTTTTGTTGCATGGGTTCTACTTGTGTAGTTGTTGAGAATTTTTTCAAGGGGTTCTCTTTGTTTTTCTCAAGTTGTAAGACACTATAAGGTTCATGATCATTGTCAAGTGTGTGCACTTTTTTGTTTTAGACATACTTCATTTTGCAATGAAGAGTATAAGGCACCACATGCATCTCATGAATCCAAGGTCTTCCTAGAAGAAGATTGTATGAAATATTATCAGGCATGACATCAATAGGTGTTTCTAATGTAGCTTTTCCAGATATAATAGGCAAAGTAATCACACCGAGTGTTTTCTTTCCTATATTGTCAAATCCAATAATAGATAAAGAGGCTAATTGAATTTTTGATTTGTCTACACCAAGCCTATCCAAAAGGGATACACTACACACATTAAGGGATGAGCCATTGTCAACAAGGGTTCACTTTATCCCTTTTCTATTATATTGATCTATGATCATGGAAGCATCATTTTGTTTTTTCACTTCCAAAGGAGGGAGTTCACTTTGGTGGATCTAACAGACACTTGTACATTCATAACCTTAATGGTCTTGGTTTGATGTATTTCTAATAAATGGTAATATATAGTCACCTTTTAATCATCATCTAAGAAAGCCACCTTATATTATACTCATTTTCCTACACCATGATATTCTCCCTAGGAGGAGAGTTTTTAGGAGAACTACAAACTAAATGTTCTTGACATTAAAGGATTGGTTCTTCCAAAATGACTTCATCACAAGTAGGGGAATGATCAATGGTTGGATTTTCTTTCTTGTCAATGATGGTGTTTCCTTGTTCACTAATGTTTTTTCTATGGGAAGAGAGGAAACCAAGATTCCCATGACCTTCATCGATTTTATTTTCTAACATCAAAGTATCTTCTTCACAACTAGGAGAGATACTAGGAGGAGAACAAATGTGATTGTCATGATTATCCTAATTTTCACTCTTTTGTTCCCTAATATCTTCTAAAATAGAATAGGTAGGGGAATGATCATAAAGAAGGTTATATACCTTAAACATTTGATCATTAAACACCAAAATATCCTCCTCACATTCAATTTCATCCTCCAAAACATTATCACAAGAGGGGAATATGTTGGGAGATGAATATAGACTAGATGAAGTTTCAATGATATCTTGTTGTATTATGTTATCATCATGATTACCTACAGTTGTTTCTTCTTGTTCATAAATTTCATGCCTAATAAGAGAGGTAGAAGGAGAGAAACAACTAGGATTTTCAAAAATCTCATTGATTGGTTCTTCTGACACCAAAATATCTTTTTTTCCAATAAGAGAGATATTAGGAGAAGAACAAATATAATTGTTAGGAATGTCCAAGGTTGTATTATATTTCACTAAAACACTCTCATAGGGAGGGGATTTAAACTTTTTCTTAGCATTCCTATAAAGGTAAGGTACTAAGATTTCTTGAACAAAAATTAAAAACACTTCTAACCATCCTATATATGCAATTCTTTAGGAATGTAAACAATGCATATCCAAAGATGAAAATTGCTTTTATCCAATGTATGCAAAACTTTAAGAATGAAAACAATGTATATCAAAAAATGAAGAACTTTTATCAAACTTATATAAAGTTTTATGAATGTAAACATTGTATATGAAAAATTTAAAAGTACATTTATCCATATGATGCAAAGTTTTAGAAATGTTAGCATTTTCAGATCTAATGATGCTTGTAATTGAAATGATTTCAAAAATGAGTACCCTAAATTGATTTTTTTGACCTAGATGCATAAAACAAATGTTACCAAAACTTTCCAGACTTATCGTATATGTTACTAGGAGGATTAAGAAGCATAGAAATGAGGTTTTTGATTCTATAATAGGTAGTTTAAAATCTGGACTGGGACTGATTCGCCCAAGCTGGCGATTGAGTCCCAGTAGGGATTTTTTCAAAACATTTAGAAAATTTTAACCCCAACCCTATTTATTGCTAAATCTATTGTATTTTCTTAAGATATCTTAGAAATAATTTATCCATGTGTAGCATAATAGTTTACAAATATGGATAGTGATGCCTAAGTTAACTTAGATTTTCACTTGGAATCTGAAGTAGATCGACCTTTAAGAATTAAATTTGGAATCTAATAAACTATGTCAAGGCTTCATTAACCACATCAAAGATAAGTATATTCCTTTTAAACTACCTTACAAGCTAAAATGAAGTGGCCACCATCGACAATCATGTTCTTTCATTGATGTCAAGATTGTGGGGAACGGCCAGGATCAACTGATGGTTGATCGACTGTCATTAAAATATCGTTCCAACATCTAGCTCCCTCGATGACATCATGTCTAGGAACTAACCCATGTTGGCTATGTTACTGCATTCACAGGGTTCAGTACATTGGGTTCACCACAAAATCCCTCACTTCATAGCTAGGGAAAAACGAGACTTCCTCGCTCGTAAGATCACTATGATGAACACCTAAGTCACTATGGGACTCGAGGCGGGAGCTACTTCTTTTCACTCCTAGAAGGAAGAGTAATGGAACACCCTTTCCATTTGGTGTTTGGCTATGGACTCTCAATGCAACCCGGTTGCATCCCTATGGTGCTCCTTTCCTTGAACAACCATACCTCCCTATATAGGTTATTAGTCCAAATACTAGACATCGATAGGATGACACCGTACTCTGGGCTGACTCCCCCATTTCTGACTTCTCATCACCAATAATAACCCATGCATAGGGACCTTCGACCCTTGATTTGTAAACTCTTCCTAGCTTGGCTAACATCTTGATAAGTCCAACTCACCTTGTAGAGTTGCCTTACCCTTGCAACCTACCTTAACTTGCCATGACTTGCCATGACTTGGCACTTCTTTATGCTCCATGCTGCTATGCCCATGCTACCTTAGGTAACTCGGCTTCAACATTAGAATCATGTAGATATGCCTGAATATAAAATATTTAATTAAATTGATAAGTATGAATTTGTATAGAAGGAACTATCATAGAATTGAATAAAAAATATTGTAATGTAAAGTTATCAAAGTTAGCAATTTTGATCCAGACTCACTTCCAAAACTTTGGTTACTATTTTTTGGGAATGCTCGTCGAAGCCTGGAATCTATGTTTTCAAGCAACCTCTCCCCAAAGAAACTCATTTCATCTATCAATATGTATCTGACATGTGATATTTCTTCTTGGAAAGTTGTAAGTAGTCTTGTCCCTTCTAGTTCATTGAAATCTCCTATTGAAATTCTTCTCTTTCAATGAATGGTTGAAGCACCAATGTTGAATGTTGCAACTCCAGTAGGCATGAATAGAAGTAGAGGAGATTGTTTGGGAGAAGAATTATTTTCTAGTGCTAGGTTATGTGTTAGGTTATATAGTGTTTGAGCCTAGCCTCAAACACTACAATTAGGGTCGGGTTAGGTTATGTGTTTTCTTTAGGGTTAGGTTTGGGATTAGGTTTATGGTTATGGTTAGAGTTTAGGGTAATCTCTAAATTTAAGTTTAAGTCGTAGTTGATTATTTTCCCACAAAAGGAAATTAGATCCATTTTTTCTCATGTTCATTATAGCCAACTATGGCTTAATCTTAAATTTAGACCTTTTCTTGAAACCTAACATCATATCCCTAATCTAACCATAACCCTAACCCTAATCATAAGATTGACTCATACCCTGACCTTAACCCTAGCCCTGACAATAAACCTAATCCTAACCCTTACTTGGAAACTAAACCATCATTTTCTCATTAATGTAACCCTGACCATAACTTTAACCCTAACACTATTTCTCAAAACCATAATCTTAACCATAATCACAACCCTAAACATAAACATAACTCTAACCCTAAACCCTAAACCATGATCCTAATTCTAATCTAACCCTAACACTAACCTTAACTTACACCCTAACCTTAACCCTAATTGTAACCCTAAACTAAAGACAAATGGTACACCCTAAACTATAATCCAAATCTTAAACCTAGCCCTAACCCTAATCATAACCTAACCCTTTTTCTCGAAACCTTAACCTTGACCCTAACCCTCACCTTTATCCTATCTTTATAACCCTAACCACAACCAAAACTCTAACCCCAACCTTAACCCTAAATATTTTTTATTTTATTAATTAGTTGCATTCACTCTAATAACCCTAAACCTATCCATAAACCTAACCCTAGCCCTATCCCTATCCCTAATCCTAACCCCAACTCTAAGCCAAATATAAAAACAACCCTTAATCATAACAATAACCCTAAAACTTAATTGTAAATATAACCCTGATACTATAATCCCTAATTGTAATCCTAAACCGTAACCCTATTTTCATTTCTAATCCCAACCATAACCAAAACTATAAATCTAACCCTAACCCTATTTTCATATTATGTTTTCCTTATGATTGGTTGACTCTTATACTAAATCTAAGTGTTGTTTGTGTTTTGACAAGAGTAGATTAATCTTTTTTTAATTTTTTATATGAAGATCAAAATTACATGCACATAGAATGAACCATAGTTTAGTTACAACACTTGGTCTCTTCAAAATAATCAGAGAAGATTAGGGAGAGGAAGGAAACCACACCAAACTACAAAATAGGGGTAGTTGTGGCTTTGTTAGTTTTCTTTATATAGTCTACTTGTTTCCTATAGGGATAAATAAGCCCTAACTATACAAATGAAAGATGGTTGATTATCTATTGAATCTTGTTTTGTGTGTTTTGAAATGGAAGATATCTATGTTGGAAAACAAGGGTAGACAAATGAGAGGGGGGGTGAATCAGTTGTTACAAAATTGAAACTTATTTAGCCTTATTAACCTTTAATCTCAGATATGATGAATTAAAAGTGAAAGCATGAATCAACAACACATCAGAAACACACGTAACACCAAGATTTTTGTGTACAAACCCTGTTAGGGGAAAAACCATGGTGGAGGTTAATCCACAATTTATACCTTGTTAAAAGTATAAAAGAAATGAATAAGGAATGCACATGCATTCAGGAACATTGCCTAGAGATCACTACTCAAAGGGAAGGCTCACTGCCTTACATAAGGTAATCAAATTAAATCCATCTGATGAGGTTGAAATGAGAAAATGGCTTCTTCAAAAGCCTGATGATAGTTTCAGTTAGGCACATAAATACTTCTTCATACTTTGCATAAAATTCTTCACACTCTGCTCTGCATTCGAATGATCTAATCTTTATTCACAATATCTCACATACACTTCACATACATTATCTCTAAATTAATAAAACAATCGCTCTTATATATCCACTTCATGAATTTACATTAACAACTCTATCGCCCAAAAATAAATAATAGATGAATACAAACTCTCAGCCCAATTAATGAACAAATCTCAATGCGCACCAACCTAAATTTATCACAACATAACGAAGACCTAAAGCAACATCCTCGAACATGCCAAGCATTCAAAAATTAATCCACAAGGATCTACAACACGCTACCACCATCATGTCAACCAAGAACATGAAAACTCGAACATGGAAAGGAAAAATCTTTGATCATGAGCACACTAATCAACATGGACGTACCACAATAATAGAGTACGAGATCAAGAAACATCAATGAACATTTGAAGAGCATACACAACAATTCAATTCACTAGAATTACATTCTCTTCTTTCAGAAACACCAACTATAGCAACAAAATAACTATAGGAACACAAAAACTCATAACTCGCTCCAATCTTGATGCACACCTCTGAAACTTCCAGAGGATATACTAGATAGGCTCAGCAACAAACCCTTTAATACACGACTTCAGAATACCAACGTACAAAAATTTTCACCCCTCTGATCTTCACAACTTCATAAACTATCTGCAACATATTTATTCTAATTTTCTCAATATCCTCGACATATACAACCTTTAAGACATTAATGCTAATAGTGTTGGCATCAATGACAACCACATATCATGAGAAACACAACCACAACATCCAACAATCTACATCTCTATAAAAATTGGTATATGCTAATAGTCAACTTATTATCTTATTTATAGCATTTCCTTAGCTTTTTATACTAAAAAATTCAAGGTAGAGGGTAACATGATGATTCTTTGAATTGGATACTACATAAAAATTTATGTGTTATAGTCATTGCTTCCATTGTTTGCATTTTCACATTAGGATGCATATTTTTTACAATCAAGAGTCTTTTAATGTCTTGCCAATATTAATATTATTAATAATTTCAAACTTTTATAAACATGTATGGAAAATAAGTACATAAATAAGAAATATATTGTAATAGTTTCTTCAACAAAGGATAAAAAAATCATGTGGACTGTACAAGGATTTTGGTGGGACTTAAAATTTACTACCTGTGTGGTATTACCAAGGGAGATCAATAATAATCCTTCCTCGCAGATCTCGCACGATCAGATTAAAGGCCCCTGAGGGTACTGCAAGGTCTGCGAAGAGGCAACACGTGGCCTGGTTCTTGAAGTGACAGGGCTTAGGTGGGACCCGTTGCCCAGTCGCAACCTCTTGTTTTCTTGGGTTGTGATTGGGCACGGTTCTCCCAGGGCGCTGATGTGGATTTTCAAACAATTGTTGACTCAATTTGAGTCGTCTAACTTGCCATGTTCGATCCACATTAATGGTTCGATTTTTCTTGGGTTCCTGTTCATCCATGTTGGGAGTTCTTGCTCTCTGCAAGTTGTCCTCATTAATGGCACAGATTTATTTAGTGGATCCTCACCTAAATTTCTTGCGTGCAAACACTGTTCTCCTGATAAATGCAATGATGGCTTGTATGCCATGCCTTCACAAGCCAGGAATAATTTCTGGTGGCTACATCAGCCACTAAAATGCTCGTGTTGCATTTGAGCAATGAATATTCTTGCACCAATTAACTCTATAAATTCTCATTGTGTTATTTGGTATTATCATCGCATTTTGAGTTGTCTTATTTGCAGGTGGTCAAGTCTCTCCTGTATTTTGTGAGGTGTTCTTTGTAATGGACCACTTGGCTGTCCATAGAAGGACCAGACTCGGGGTGAGAAATTTGCAGCCTGACGAGGTGCAACCTGTCCTTAGCAAGCTCAAGGTTGTCCATGATGCTAATTTTAAAGGGACGGGGAGCTCCAAGTCCCCACTGGTGCTATCTTTTGGTTCTAACGGTGATGGGTCTGAAACTGATTCAGACTACCAACGTTACTCGGTGTCCATGACTGAGTTGTTGGGGGTCAATGAAGAGCCCCTCACAGTTGCCCAAATAACTGTGATGGCGCCATGCCATGCTACTAGATCATGTGTTAAAGCAGATAAAAGGAAGCTGGTCTTGCTTCTTCCTGAAGCAAGGACCAGGAGTGGTCGCCTCTACCAGGGCCATGTGTCTTGCAAGTAGCTGAAGTTGTTGGGTGTGTTACTTTTGGGCGGTGTGTTGATGTGGACGTACGCGTGCTTGCCATGCTCTTTTCTCTTTAGCTCTGGTTGGTTACAATGGTATAACTGTTTTGATTCCTCGAACTGATTATGGTTTTTTCTAATGATGAGGAATGTCAATTTCAATTTCATTCTAAATGAAATTCAATTTTGGAATGAACAATGTAGCCTATTGCTTTGTTGCTCTCCTATCCTATAAAGGAGATTTGACGGCTCATTGTTAAGGGTTGTTGTTTTTTTTGGGTCCGAAGGCTTAGAATAGGTACAGTTAGTGGTAATGCAGGATTTTGAAGGTATTATGTAGGAAATCATGCTGGGTTGGGAATAGTATGACTTAATTATACTATGCTTTTGTAATTACTGATATCGAAAGAAATCTAAAAAAATTAAGACATTTTTCTCTCCTGTGTATGGGCCATGGATTATGAATGGATTTATCAAGGGTTTTTTCATTCAGTTTCAATGGTGTAGTTGAAATTGTAATTTGTTCTCTTGCTTTGACTTAATGAGTTAATCAAATGCTTGAACACAAATTGCATGTTTATGGTTATATGCTTAGGATTCACTAAGGAGTAATGTTTAAATATACTGACAAATCTCATGGTAGCAAAACACTATGGTGAGAAGTTCAATTTCATTTGAATTGCGTTTTATATGACTCCCACCCAATGGATGAGGCACTAGATAGTATTGGTAAATACCTTTTAGGTATAGGACTGTGACTCTAAGAACGGTGATTCAATACCTAAACATTTTAACAAATATCAACTGCTATCTCTTTTTGGGATACAGATCTTATGATAATTTTTAGTCTCCTTGCTTTGGGATATCTGTACTTATTATTCTTTGGTTTTTCCACAACCAGGGTAATGACTGTCTGTTAGTGTTAGTGGGGACTGCATCTGTAAGAAGAAGTGTTCTTACCAATCATGAAACATTCTTATGAACACACTTGGGTTTACCCACTTTGGTTTCACAGAGCCAAAAGTGTAGGAGATGTTAGTCTTTGACTGACTCTTGTTATTTGGCCAGTATCCTTTGTAGTTCTTTATAACAGAGGTTGGCTACCTCTTACAGAATTGCAAGTCCTATGTGGGAAAAAACACCAACAGATTGTAATTAAGATATACACGAAATGGGTCTACATTGAAAATTCGGTAGGAAAATTAAAGCAAATACAACTGGTAGATGCAAAACCAAATAAATGTGAAATTGTGGACTATAATGATTGTAGAATATACATAATGGATTTTTTAAAAGGTTTTAGAAACTTTCAATCAAATGCAATTGGTAGATGCATAGACAAATTTCACAACCTTCACCAAAATCCTTGTCGATTTCCTTAATATGGGAGATTTGGAACAAGGTATAGACATCCATCAAAGCATAATATGAAGATGAATTTTATCAAATGTTGTGGTTGTACACTCCATTTTCAAATCTATGTATAATGTGGGAGGATAGACAAATCTTGTGAACTATTTGACAAAATATCTCAAAGAATTGTAATCTCATGGAATACACTCTAATTAGAAACGTTGCATCAATACGTTCATAACAATCTCTCAATTTGCTTTAGTTTCTATTGTGTTACTCAATTTGAAAATTAATTGTGATACATTAAGTTCATTGTCAAATTGTGATTTGTGTGTCAAGTTTGTGAAAATCCAAAATGATCAATTATTGGATCATGTAATATTGGGATGGGTGACCTCCTAGGAAGGCCTAGTGCTTCATCGCTTTGAGAATCATTTAGACGCAATGCGTGCTAAGTGGACCATTCATTATCATGAGAGATGGGTTCTTGTGAAATACTACTCATGAAACATGGGTCAATGAGTTTGACTTGCAAAACTACATAATTGAATCCTAACAACAATATCAAAATTTGACACAATGTGAAAAATGCTTCCTACTTGTCAATAGATCATGTTGTCAAAATCTAGAATTTCAAATTATGAATTCTTTGTAATTACTCAATAGATCATGTTGTGAATTGAACCTATTGGCATTTTTTTACTGCAACCCACACGTGTTTCCTAGAAGCTCCTATGAACTCCCCACATTCAATAATAAAAGACTAGGAACAGTATGGCCAACTTTACGCGAATAGAAATAAGGCTAATTCTCCTACACTTTGGACTCTGTAAAATCCAGGAGGGTATTCCCTAACATGTGCTCTTAACATACATCATTTAAACAATTCATTTAATTTGCACATAGGTAAGCAACTAGATCCCCAATTAATATTAAAGGATCAAATCCTTCAAAAAATTGGCTATTCCTTAAAAAAGACTCATGTCCATTTAACAAAGAATCGCAAGCTTCACATAAAGTAAATTGATAGGAAATGTTTGAGTAAAATATCCTGATGCCATAACACAAAACATACGACAATAAAATGTAATCAGAATTCCAGTGCCATATCCCAGCGCAAGGAGTCAAAAGAGAAAACTGAACTATAGGGTAAATTTCATTTTGAACACTTATGATCTATTATGAATTACATTAAAACCCATATATCCATACCTAAGTTTATTACTCCTTTATGAATCCTCTTTGTTATATTGCATGAATTTACTAGTTAACTGAAGCATTTAATCGATCCTTTGATCCAGAGCTGTAGTTAAACATAATTCACAGTAAATAACAAATGAAAATCATCTTTGATCGATATTTCATTAATAATCCATGTAACATAACACAATAGGAGACAAAATAAACTCCAAATTTTCACGAGTTTGATACAAACATGCTCAAAAACCCCATGATTAACAAAGTTCTCCAATCTAACTCAAAAATTTTTAAAACCTGGACTTACAATTCATACTCTCTATATTACTAGACTCTTATTTCTCATATCTTGGATATTTCAACTGACCACTCTCTTGGCCCAGAATTCCCTTTTATAAAACAAGGGAGCCAACAAGCTTACGGGTAAGAGAGTACACATATCCATTTGTAATTGGATCGCTAACTCTTGATTCAGTTACAATTCTATTATGCGAGAGGAGAGCATAAGACAAAGATCATCATTAGTTGATAAGGAGGAAAGAAAACATCGCTCCAAAGGCCGCTCCCCATACATCGAAGGCATGCTTATCCATTATAGTATTAACTCCACCTCAGCATCTTGTACTTGGATTCAAAAGGAGAATGCAATTTTAGAATATAATATCTAAGGCCAAACCTGTATTATACATGACCAAGTTGCAATTCTTGACTATAACACTCATAATTCCAGTTCATCAGTGAACACCTTTTTCCATAATTCAAACTCCTCCCCGAAAGGCCACTGGAAAGCCACAACCTAATCAACCTTGTTTTGATAGGGAGCATACTTTACCATTATCGATGTGGCCCTTTTATCAAAGCTCTCTAAGAAACTTATAACAAAATACAACTTTTCCAATGTATTCTCTAGCATGTGGATGCCAACTTTTTTGCATATCTCATGTGTTTGAGACATCATTATATTGTTCATTTTCTCTTTCCAAACCTATAGGGGTTTGACTTCATCCTAACTATGTTAAATATGAGGCAATGGGGTCAAGTCCTTTCCATCATACACATCTTTCAGCAATTTAATCTTGGATTCCATTAGGGTGGTAAATCCCTGAAACTTCTGCTCAACAATTCCCTTGACCAATTGATATGTTGCAATAACAGTAGGATATTTATCACCATGCTATTTTGCCCCTACTGCCATGAATCTCAACTTCTGCATTCTAGGGCTCCATTTGTTTAGCAATGAGATGGCCAATTCTTTATCCCTTGGAAACATTTTTAGTGCTTGCAACATTAGGACATAATTTGCATGAACACCGTTTAGCTTACTCTAGACTATTCTGTTTAAATGTTTCAAAACAGTGTCCACTATCATTGCATTGTTTCTCCCTATTGCATCTCGGATTTGCTTTACCATCTCCTTATATTCTTCAACCTGATGAATCAGTTTCTCCCTAGAAATTCCCCCTCCAGGGCTAGTAGCCCTCTCAATAGCGATAGGCACTTGTCCCATATTATATGGAACAATAGCAAAAGACAGTGCTTGTGTAGGAGGTTGAGACTGCTCTACTGGTGGGTTGGGAACAGTGTGGCTAGAATTGGCTTGCTTTTGAGATCTCATGGTATCCATTTGTTGCCTCAATAAAGCCAATTCAGTTTCTAACTCCGCTACCTTTTGTTGACTCTTATTATATTCAATAATAATGTCATTATATTGGCCTCTCAAAGTATCCCGCTCCTTGGTCAAATCTTCAACAGTTGCTCTGGTGAATTTGGCAACATTCATGACCATATCAACAACTTCCAATACTAGGGTGTCAGCAACTCTCCTCACAACCAAGTGACCACTGAAGTTAGAAGGTTTTGCAACAATTGGCTTCTAGAGCCAGTAGATAGGGACCAGATTGCCAATGCATCCCATTCCTCACTAAAGGTCGGTCCCTTGAGTGCCAATGTAGCCTCCTCTGCAGTAGCAAGAAGTGGCTTATTATCCCTTCTTATTGTGTCAAACACCACAACATCAGCTATATCCCATTCTGGGAGTAGCAATAGTCCACTTTTTTGTACCAATTCCAAGCCCTGCTCTGGTGTTATTGATTTGAATCTTTCTCTCATCTGTTCCCTGACCTTAGCTTGAATTACCTTCTTTGGGAGCTCTAGATGCAAACTTCTCTCATGTGCCACCTTGTCAGCATATAATGCAGTATGTGCTCTCCACACAAAATCTTTAAAAGCACTGGTTTGAATAAGAGTCATCCATCATGAACTCTCTGCAAGCTTCTATTCTCAAGTCATCATTGCTTGTTATTCCTTTGATTTCATCTTTTCCTGACCTAAAAGAAACTGTACCTGAACCTGTTGCAATGTCAACTGGGTCCAATGGCATCTCAAGATGCATTTCATCTAGAGTGACAATAATTTCATCATCCTCATCACCATCACAATCAACAATCTTTACCCTTTCAACCCTCTGCCTCTTTGGTGATGGTGGGCAAGCCTGTTCAGAAAAACATGGAGGAGAATCCAAATCAACAACATTTGGTACTAACTGCCTTGAAGAAGATGGTGCAATATTTTTAGCAACATCTTCAGCCCTACTTCCCTTTCTTCTAGAAAAAACCTTTATCTTATTTTGGGGCTGATAAGTAGGCCTCTCCTCTTCCTTTACCTCAGGGTACTCCTTAATGGTTTGTGATTTTCCCCTTTCTTCCACAACCCTTTCATCTTTCAAAACCCCAACCAAGCTCTCAAAATTATCAATAGCATACATTGCCCTGCTAAACTCATCTTTAGCATTAGGTATGAGATTGAAACTAGGTATTTTCTCCTGCTTACTTTTTACCATTTTAGAGTAGGCAATGTATAGTGCCTTCTATCATCTTGTAATTCCAAATCAAAAATATTCATGATGATGTCCTCAGGAAAGTAGAGGTTGTGGACAAAAGCTCCTGTCTGATGTTTTGCATTCATTTGAGAGATAAAACCCTCAAGATCATGATTCTTGGGGCGCACAGTCCTTAGCCTATAAGGCCCAAGTAATTGATGCAACTCCTTCCATCCTCTCTTTGCCATAACAAAATCAGCAAATGTTGTATATTCAAGGAAGAAAGAATCTTTCTTTTGTTCAGCTGGCAAGTGTACTTCCTGAGCGCCCCCCAACTACCTCATGATTTCCAAAAATCCAAGTCTAAGGGGCACCTCCCTTGGTAGAACCTTTGGATTGACATTAGTGCCAAAAACCTTGAAAACTGTGGTATTAGGATAGGGGATAATGTCTCCCCAATTGTGCATTATGTTCAATTCAGGCCTTCTCTCCATTGGCCTCAAGAAGTCATGAATTTCTTTTGGGATCCTTGGGGGGTCACGAACCAAAGCCTCCCTTAATTTAGATCCAAAGACATTATGGAAAGTTACATAATCAAACTCATGATCATGCATGTCAACAATCCTAGTCCAATATTGGACAAACATTTCAATGTTTCCTTCCTTCTTCTTTAATTTCATATCTTTTTCGAACACAGCCTGACCCCTATACAGAAACATGTGGATTAACAAGGAATACCATTTGAATCCAACCCAATTCTTCCCCTCCTTTAGGGCTACCAGACTCGTGTGCATATTCTCTGCCAAATAAGTGGCAAAATCATATATTACATTAAAACTTGCGTGCTGAAGATTTACTACCATATACATAATATCGGTAGGCAAGGTTTTCTTTAAGCTAACTCACAGAACTTGACATAAAGCACAAACAGTCTTCTTGAAATAACTGGCGAAATAGCCCACAGGAGAAGGTTCAGGCTCATTCCTGCCAGTTACTACCTTCTTCTGATTTTTTCCTCTTCCTGAGACTGCCAAATGACGTATTAAAAAGGATGTTCTGAACAAACCCCTAGTATTTCTATATTCTTGTCTGAAAACCTCCAAGTCGACAGGAACCATATCCTGACTCCAATTGTGCAATTTGAAAATCTCAGCAATTTCTTCTTTGGTTATCTTAATCATTTGCACACCAGCATGTGTTCTGACAATTCGGGCCACAAGGTCATATCTAGCAGCAATGTCCTTTAAAAGATCTACATCCAGATAAACATTAGGAACCACCAATTTACCCAGGTCTAACCTCTAGGGTTTACACAAAGGAACCAACAAATTCCTGTTCCCAAACCAATTGGAGAACAACTGCCACCCAATTTATGGTAACTCGGCATATTGAATTGCACATTGCTTGTCTATCAATCCTTCCAAGATTCAAGGCCCATAGAACAAAACCTTTCCCTCCTACTTCTTGCTAGTAGAGGGTTGTAACAAATCAATAATATCTTGGGATAAACACCTGGTAGTCATTTCAGAACCAGAACTTCGGGCCTTGGGTGCCATTTATACTTTACATATGATAATTCAAACTAGGGTTTGCTTATTTTCAGATAGCAAATAATTACAATTTTCTCCTTTAGCTTTAACATAAAATTCTTCAATATTCAAAAAACCCTAGCAATTATCTAGACAAGCTCTAAAAGCAAATCTATTCAATCAATTCTTCAAGAACAGAGACAGGAAACAATCACGAATCGCCTAGCAAGCAACCATAAAATATTCTGAATTTACAAGAAATGGCATACATGCTACTTATGGTTTCAATCACAGAACATCCAGGGCAGTGAAATTGAGAAATCATAACCACAACTTGCTTCACTCAATACCAAGCAATTCTTCCTCAATGTAGACATATAGATATAAAATAGTAATTCACAAATTTTAGCATTTAATTATGCAGGTAGAGTCAAACTTGGCCAATACTATTCACTCGTGCAAGATAAAACGACTATCGTACAATACCAGTTTATTTTTAAATATGAGCCGTTGATCAATCTCAACGTTGGCCAGGAGAACGGCTCAGATTTAGTCAAAATAGTTTGAAAATGCCACGTTCTCCCTCCAGTCACTGAACGGATAGGATATTCACCTACCGAGCACCACATCAGCATGGAAATGGGCCCCACCTTTGTTATCAACGAACAACATCAGAGTCCATGCATCACCAAATCGCACACCTTGTAGCATTATTAAAACTATAGTTTTAATTACGCGAGGTCAGCGAGGAACGACCACGATGTGTCAGTACGGAAACAGTTGTCAGCATGAGCCTTCATAATCGATCAGCGAGCAAAACTGTTCCCCACCATCAAATATGATAGATGGCAGAATCTCACAAGCCTCACACCATATTTGTGACGTTAACAGAAACCTTGCGAGGTCTACGAGCAATGGTCAAGATTGAAATCACTTCATTCGACGGCCGCGCAATCTGCACACGCAAAAAGGTTATTTCGCCTCACTTTTTAATAGTTGTTTTATTTGGCACGAGGTGTTTTTAATGACTGTCGATCTTCCTATGATTGATCCTGACTGCTCCCCATGATCTCACGATGACATCATCGCTGGTTGTTTGGTGATTGCGATATCACGGGAGAGCGCCACGTGTCCCAAGCTGTCGATGCTGAAAAGGGATTAATAAAGCGTTTAATATTTGTGTCAGACTTAAATACGTTATAAAGTGGGTTACTAAAACAGCTGCGAGATGCACATGCTCGAGATCAACGGTGCTGTTATAATCTTGGTAAAAATCTGCTCGATGGTTATGTTTGGTGCTGCTGACTGCTGTGTTTTTAATGACTGTCGATCTTCCTACAATTGATCCTGACCGCTCCCCGCGATCTCGTGATGACATCATCGCTGCTTGTTTGGCGATTGCGATATCATGGGAGAGCGCCACGTGTCCGAAGCTGTCGATGCTGAAAAGGGATTAATAAAGTGTTTAATATTTGTGTTGGACTTAAATACATTATAAAGTGGGTTACTAAAACAGCTGCGAGATGCACGTGCTCGAGATCGACGGTGATGTTATAATCTTGGTAAAAAGTTGCTCAACGGTTATGTTTGGTGCTGCTGACTGTTGTGTTTTTAATGGCCGTCGATCTTCCTACGATTGATCTTGACCGCTCCCCGTGATCTTGTGATGACATCACTACTGATTGTTTGGTGATTGCAATATCATGAGTGAGCGCCACGTGTCCCAAGATACCGATGCCGAAAAGAGATTAATAAAGCGTTTAATATTTGTGTTGGACTTAAATATGTTATAAAGTGGGTTACTAAAACAATTGCGAGATGCACGTGCTTGAGATCGATGGTGATGTTATAATCTTGGTAAAAATTTGCTCGACGGTTATGTTTGGTGCTGCCGATTGCTGTGAGTGAACACGATCGCCGATTGTAGGAATCAACAATTGCCCACCATCGCATGATCCAAAGATGCAGGATGTTTAGTGATCACGATATCATGGGTGGGCGCCACGTGTATTCCTTTGGTGCTACTTCTATGGTGGGCCCTCGATGCTGACATGGAGATTTCGTCAGCCCTTTTGAAGATGGTCTTTTGATGATCTAACAAAAATAAAAGATCGACGACTGAAGTTTAAATTCGCATCAAATGCGATTGGAGATGTTGGGGCGGCATGCAAATGAGCTTTAATGGTGGACGAGACGTCTACTACCTCAATTCAATTGACATAAAGTATCTGCTCTTTTTCTATCTTCATCACAAAAGAATTCAAGTATTTTCCAAGCAGTTCAGAGACAGAGATAAATTTTTTCAAGCGGTCACCGTGAAGTTTGGTTCTCTGCAAGGTGTGAAATCTCGTGAGTTATTTTCTAAACTACTGGGTTAATTTGACTTTCTTTGCGAAGGGTCCTATTGTGTTGGTCAAGGGGTTTTGTTAATTATTTTCGTAGGGTTACTGGTTCATTTGAATTATTGGAATTGCATAGTTGTGTTGTATTTTTGTGTTCTGGGTACCCCTACTTTCTTCAAGGATTTGATTTTTTAAAAGAAGCCCTAGTTGTTTAAGATGGCACCACCGAAGCAACACTCTGGCCATGTTGATTATTTGAAGAGGATTTTGTATGATGACTTCCTGGATCAACTCTCGTTGTCAACAAATGATAGGAAGAGTGGTTTGGTTTTAATGAATGGAAAGACCCTAGGTGAAGGTCTACTATGCAAAAATTATAACATTGCGGATGCCAGGATTCCTATGACTAGTCTTGAAATGTTTAGGCTATGGTATGGATAGTGAAACTTACCTCACCCCTTCTCTAATGCCTGGAGATATGACATGGAGAAACTAACAGTGCTAAATGTGTTCCATGATGTTGACTTGCTCAGAGCAGTGGCAACACGGTATGATCCTGTGACAAGGGTCATAAGGGATAATGATGGTGGAATTCTACTAAGCCTAAATGCAAATGAGATTCGACAAATTTTTGATTTGACTGAGTATAGCCCTTTCTTAGTCCAAATAGATTTTGAGAAGATGAAGGAGGAGTACAAAAGGTTAAAGCCTCTTTTCAGATTGAAGTTGCTTCCTCTTCACCTGGCCAGGGCAGACAGTTCAACAATTATTATCAGCCCAAATGACCAAGAGCCTTTCAGGCTGAGCTATTTTGCCAGTCACTTCTTGGCAACATTTTATTCATTGTGCCAGATTTTAGGGTTCATCCATAATACTGTGATGCCAGTTGCATACATGTTTATGGGAGCCCAGATTCAGCATCCCAACTTCTCTGTGTTATATGACTTTGCATAATTCCTGTCAGAGAAGATGCATGAGGGTTTGATGAAGCTGCATGTGGGGGATACTGGCACTCCTTTTTTCTGGTACTCCATGTTGATGCATATGTTCCTGTACAAGAATGTTGTTTTCTTCTCAGAAAACATGGAGTTGAGGTAGGAGGTGAATGGAGAAAGGTTACTAGTACAAGTGTGGAGTGCAGATTTGTTTTACAATAGGGGAGGTTCTAGCTTTGTGTAGTTTGATAACTGCTTTGCCTCCAGACTCAGGGCTCGGTTGGTGGTAAATGTGCCAAGATTCCCTGAATATTTGCATGAATTCCTCTGACCGAAGGTGATGAAGCCTAATTTAAAAGTGTGTCACAATTGGGGTGATATCATCTTGTACCCTATAAGCACTATCTTGAGGGTGTATGGTTTCCAGGGAACCCCTCATATCCTCCCCTTTAATGTACCATCAAGGATGGGGTTTGCTGAAGTAATGTGGAAACTAGGTTGTATTCATGAGGACAACCTAACAAAGAAAGGAAAAGGGACTTTGTTCCTTGACTACACTGTTGTTTCTGATTTTGTCTATTCTAAGGGAGGATGGGTCCACTTTGGAAGGTTTTTTGATGACTTCAATTTGAGGAATGGTCCTAGGAGACAACATGACCCTGAGGGATTCTTTGCATTGTTCAGACAATGAATTAAAGGTGGAAAATTTGCACATGAATTCAACTTTCCTGAGGACCTAATCAGAAATGAGTTTGATTTGAATAAGAAGGAGTTGAATAAAGAAAAATGGATTGCATATGAAAAGCTGCTGGCTATAATACATACAATGGATCCAAAATATGATCCATTAATGGAGTTCACTCCATTTCACAAGAGAATAGACTTCTTAATGGCTAATTTCAAAAGTATCATGGCCACCTTGATGACCAAGAGGGTCAGTTTGGAATTAAATTTTGGTATGGAAAGACCGGATGTGAGGCCTGAAGAAACAAGGCCAGCTTATCAGCCACCAGTTGACAAGCCTCTATACAAGAGAAAGAGGAATGTGAGCAGTGTTGAGGATGAAGGGGATAAGAAGGGAAAACAATTCATGCAAGCATCATCACAGCTGGGTCCAAGGATTAGAGCACCCAGAGGGATAAGGATTGTGGATCTAGATTCACCACCAAGAGGTGATCCTATAGTGTTACCATCAGAGCCAAGCCCTAAGAGGCAGAGAGTTGAGGAAATGCAAGAAACTCTAATGGATGAGATAATTGTGACTGATCAAGACATGCAAGTTTGTATCCCTTCCCCTCCTAGATCAACACAATTGGTGCTTTCTGACATGGATGTAAATGGGCAATGTGTACAAGATGCTAGGATGGAGGCCTGCAAGGCATTCTTGGATGATGATGCATTTGTAAAGACTCATGTATTCTTGCAACTAGTTTGGAGGATGAAACTAGAAGAGTACCAGAACAAATGCAAGAGTAGGAGAGAATCGAGACCTGATAGGTCTGAGCAGGAGAATGATGAGGTGAAGGCCGAATTAATGGAAGAATTCAAAGACATCACTCCTAAGGAGGGAAGAAGACTTGTGACTCAGGCTGGTGTCTTACTTTTTTCTGAATGGGACATAGCTGATGCGGCTGCATTCAATGCTATCTTACAGTCCAAGCGCCCTATACAAAATAATGAAGAAGAGGTTAAGGTAGCAGGACTCTTCCTTCAATGAGGAGTATGAAACTCTAACCATATGGACATTGGCACCCCAGGGAAAAAAGCCAAATGTAACTGATATTAGCCCACACCTAAGGGGAGGGCTAATCATCAAGAGAGCTTCTGAAACTTCAAAAATAGAAGCTACAAGCCTGACAGTGAATGTGGCCAAATTGGCCCAAAAGACAGCTGAGAGAAAAGAGGTTGAAAAGAAGAGTCTGATGGAGAAATACAATATGATAATTGCAGAATATAGTAGGATGCAGCAAAGGAATGTTGAGCTGCAATCTGAAGTAGATAGGTTGAAATATGGGTAGGTGGGAGAATCCTCTAGTGCTCCTGGTATCAGAACATTACCTTCTATTGCAGGATCGGTCCCCCATACTACTCCAATTGTTTCAACTCCGGGGTCCCCCATCCAGGCACTTGCTCACAGTCCTACACCAGGGCCAATTGAAGAAGAAGTTGAATATTCTATGGATCCCACCAAGAAGCAAATGTTGAACAGGATCACAGAATTGCAGGCTTCCTTAAAGACAAGTGAGGATGATGCAATTTCCAAACAAAGTGAGGCGGTTGACATAGTTTTGAGGCATCTTAATGAAAAGGTTGATGGTAAATTACCATCTATACATTCTTTGTATTCTTTATTCTTGGATGGAATAAAAAATATCAATAGGGATCAGGAAATAGTTTTTCCTTTGGCTGAGAAATGGATCCCTAGGGCAAACGATCTGGATATTATGTACAAAGCTTCTAGGTTTGATGCAGACAACAGGCCCCAGCCATTGAAGCCTACTCAAAACTTTGTAAAATCATTGAGCGGATTCCAGGCCCTACCTGATGATTTTAGTAGAAGAATTAGGGAGCTGATAAAGAGCTTTGATGACTGGAATGATACATTTTTGCCAGACATTATTGATGCACAAGGAAATCTTAAGACATTGCAACAGTGGCAGGATGGGGCAGAAGAAGTTATCAATGCACAAATCAAATCGATTTGTGATGATTCAAACTATGATTTGCTAGTAAATAGTATGGATAAGATAATTAACACCAGCACATTCTTAGAGTTTTTTGAAAGGGAATCCAATCAGGTTGCAGTGAAGTACACACCTTACAATACTAAGGTGAATGAGGTCGTGAAATTTTGCTAGCCAACAGATGAAGAGTATCAGAGATGGGTGGACAAGTACTTAACCGAAGAGCAGTAAAACAGTGTCTATTACCACAGGATGGATGAAGGAATGTCAGATGATGATGCAAACAATTTTGGAGATAGCCACAATAAATGATTTAACAATGGACAGGGCATGTGAATAGAATGAGAAGATGTTCGAAATGGAGCGAGCCATAAGGAATGCACTAGAGGATGCTGATACACACAAGCAGCCAGCTTACCGAGATTATCTGTAAAAACATCTATTTATGGCTTAATAGAGCATAATTTCTAGTTTGTTATTGTTGTTAAGCAAAAGATATTTCTCAAAGGATGCGCCCTTTCAAAATTTTGATATATTTATATTTGTTTCATAATGTAAAACAGATATAGGCAGATAGGAGAAAGATACAGTAGATAGTTTGTAGTGAAACTTTCGATTAAAAGACTCAGATGCATGTATGAATTTTGATGAAGTTAATGAAGATGTCTGAACTTGTGGCTTAATCTTGGTATCGGCTGTTTGTGGAATTATACAGTAATCTGGTTGTCTCCATTTTGATGCTTTTTTGTTGTCTAAATTGATATATGAAGCATATAAATATATTTAGTTTACCGATACACATTTGCTGTATTTGTGTGATGTGATTATTTGGTTCTTTCAAGTAAAGATTAAACCCTTCTATTCAATCATAGTAACTGAAGAGTATTAATTGGATCAATAAGAAGAATCACATAACTAGGATTGTCATTCTATCTCAAGTAGAGTTTTTCAGTCATTTAATTGCACATTTATACAAGTTATAAACTACATCTGTGTGCCAAACACTTTGAATTATTGTTATCATAGATTACACTTTTATAGATCTTCATTAGACTCCATACACCCAACAAGGTAGTGGTCTCACGCTTTCATCTTTTGGTTTATCCATTTTATTTTTTACATCTGTTAACTGAACATATTCTAATATAATTCAAATATAATTAAATTAAAAACATCATAAATTAATTATGTAACCACATAAGTCAAATATAATTCTATCAAGAAATTAATATCAAATAGATAATACAATCACATAACTCATACATTTCAATGTCATTGATCTTCTTCTTCATCCAACTCTTTGTATGTATCATTCGATCTAGATTCAACATTGTAAGGATTGGTCATATCATCATCATCATCATTAATATTAGTTTCGATAATGTCATCATCCACACAGATATCATCTTCATGAACATTAACTCCTACATCATCATGATCTAGTTCCTCCTCTTTGACATCTTCGTCAGGCACATCATCAACTAACATTTGATCCTGATCATCATCTACATCATCTTCTATTTCTTCAGTATCTTCTTCTTCCACCACATTATTCTTTACTGGCCTTCCTCTTAGATCATGTCTAACAAGATATGACAAACCTACTTTACCTAGAACCTCTGAGTAAAATACCTACTCACATTGGCTTGGAAGAACATAGGGCTCACTTCCAGCTCACTCAAAATACCTTGTATTAACCATGGTAAATCCATTATCATATTCAATAACAGTTCTCTCAGGATCATTTTCATCCAATCGTAGCCTGTACCATAGGACAACAAACAAAACTAATTTGAAGGACTTAAAGTCACACTCAAGTATATCATCCAAAATCCCATAGTATTGATTTTCTAAGACTTTTGGATGTATGTCACTTATAGATGAAACATTAGTCACCTGGAAGACTGCAGTTATCCCAGAATCACAAGTTTTCTTTGTGTCATCCAAATTTTTGATTCCAAATTTACGACCATTTCACCACATAGCCTTGTGGTGTTTCACCTGCAATATGTCAAACATGTAAAACTTATTGCAATATCGCCAGTTGATAAACATATTTATTCTTGGCAAAATGTATGCAAAGAAAAAAAAATCTCAACATATATATACATCAATATAATTGAAAATAATTAAATAATATGGGTGATTCATATATTTATACATTCCTGTTTATCTCTTAAACCATATGCTAAATCAATTTCCCTTGGTGTAACATTGGATTCTCCATTACGATGAGCTTCTTTAACCAATGAAGCCACACCTTCCCATGTTAATGCGCGACTAGATTGTTGAAATCGTTCAATCCATACCATCATCCAATCAAGATTGTTTGCGACGTACAAATGTAGTGCATCCCACTCTCAACCAATTTTATAAAAAAAAATTGAAATTCACAAACGACGTATAATTAGTTAATTACCACGGTATACGACCTTAATTTATAATTGATGAATATTGAAAGATTAATAATTAAATAAGTACAATATACATAAAAACCAAATGTAAAATGTATTCTAATTAATCTCCATGACCATCTTATAATTACCTGTCACTTTCCTCAATCTACCTTTCCCCATCAGGTACTCCCCTTCAAATTTTTTAATGGAGTTGGGATCCCAAATGCGATTTACATGGATCTTTGATGCAAACCTAGGAAGATATTCAATAATATACACCATGCTCTAGTATACCATGTATCCCTCCACCATAGAACCCTCGAGATATGCTTTTTATCTAACCAAAGCCTTCAAAAATTTCAAGTGCCTCTCAACCATCCACATTGACCTTGTGTGTACAGGTCCACACAATTCAATCTCCTCAACTTGGTGTATGAGGTAGTGTTCTTGTGCATTGAAAAATGTCGAAGGTAGACACTTTTGCATTTCACACATTAGACAAGGAATTTTTCTCTTCCAATAATTTATATCTTCTTTATGGATTGCTTTAGATGACAACCATCTACAAGTGATTCAAGGCACAAATATATTAACAAGATTTAACAAAAATATACAACAAATTGAACAAATATCGCTACTTGCCTCATGTATTTTCCAAGATCATATATAACTTGCTTGACATTTTTGTCGAAGTTGTCTAAGAGAGATAGAGGTAGAACGTACTACAACAATTATAAAATGATCTTTTCATTAATATTTTTCCAATAGTAGTAAACATAATACACTGAAAAGTACATGTAGTATACATATATATATATATATAATATATATATACCAGAATAATTACCTTAATGAAGGTATGCAAATCATGCATTTTCATCCCTAACCCAAATTCACCTTTCTTTGTTATGATATTGTTTATGTTCGCAGCAAATCCTATGGGAAATCGAATTTTTCGTATGACTTGTTTTATAGCATTGGTTTGCTGCTCCGTTAATAACCAAGGAAGGGAACTTATATTAATTTGGTCTCCATCGCTATTTAATTGAATGACATTTTTCAGTGCATGACTGGCTTCCTGAATGTCACTATAAATTTTGACAATTTTTTCTTTGTCATGTCTTCCATCCAATATTTTCCATAACGTTTCTGTCATATTCTTTCCAATATGCATTGTATCAAATAAATGCACAATTTGTAGCTTCTCATAGTAGGGCAACCTACTAAATTGTCTCAGATAACTTTTCAGTCCCTGTGGAAGCCAACCATTAATGCCTTGACGACCTTCATGAAGCATATAAGTTAAACAAATTAACAATGACAATCATTGTCAATTACAGCATGAGTAAACACAACACAATATAAAAATAAAAATTCAAAACATATCATAAATGATAGATAAACAATTTGATCCGATGTATAACCTTGACGATTAATTCTATTATATTCCAACTTCCATAGGCGAGGTGTCATTCTTCATGGTTTTTATGCAGTCTCTTCTTTCCCATTGAAAAGATGTTTTTCAGTAGTTCGATACTTATGATTTTTGTGCAGGAAGTGCCTATACTCATCAAAAACTTGCTTTCCTAAACTTGTTGAATGACGATATTTCATCTTTGGATCACAAATTGGACATGCAAATTTTCCCTTTGTTTGAAGACCTGCAAATCATATATAATTGGATTAAATATGCCAATTTTTATAATTATATATTATGAATAGATTACTTAAAAAACATTCATGATATCTACTTCATAAAATTAAATATCATTAAAGTCATGCAGTCGAAGGTTATAACATACCAGAAAAATGTGTTAGCCCTGGGGCATCATGAATTGTCCATACAAGAATTGCATGGAATTGAAATTGTCTTTGTCCTATTGGTCTAGATACATCATACATAGTGACACCATTCCATAACTTTAGTAACTCATTGATAAGAGGCTCAATATATACATTCATATCTTTAACTTGGTACTTACCTAGTTGAATGAACATAAACATTACATAATTATTATAACCATTTTACTGCAATATATATAAATTCATGTGCATGACTATTAAATGAAAAAAGATATAAGTCATTATGCAACAAATAAGACAAATGAGATGCTACTACATTAAAAAAAATTGATGTAAAAAAATACCTAGAACAATCATTGCCAACATTATGTGCTCCCTCTTTATTGACATCCATGGAGGAATGTTATTGTTGATAACAAAAACAGGCCACACCGAGTAAATAGATCTCAGCTCTCCAAATGGATTGACACCGTCTGCTGCCAATGAAAGCCTGAGATTAAGAGGTTCTTCTTTAAAATGTGGCCATTTTTCCTCCATGTTCCTAAATGCAGAACCATCTGTAAGCTTTCAAAGAATCTCATCTCCACTTCTATTACGTGCATGGTAATCCATAAATTGTGCCAAGCTTGCACACCTAAATAATTGTTGCATACGTGGAGTAATGGGAATATAACGAAGAACCTTGCGAGGCACCATTTTTGTTAGTTGATCTGTTCGATATCTACTGATATGACATTTCAAGCATTTTGTTGCAAATTCATGTTGTTTATGATTTATAATATGATCATTGGGACATGCATATATTGCTTGATACTCCATTCCAATATCTTTCATAATGCCAGATAAATCTTGGTATGAGCGAGGAAAAATATTTGATGGTGGTAACAAAAATTCACCAATCAATCTACAACAAAAAATAATTTCTTAATATAAAGAATATTAATGGTACATACTTCATCCTTTATTTACTAGCGATGAACTAACAACAATTAAAATAGATGAAAAAAGATGACATATATGACATACCTTAACATCCGTGAGATTGCTATGTTGGATAAACCATTCATAACCTTCAAGTTCACCAGCAACAATACAATAGAGAGAAGAGTTGTTTGTGAGCCTTCATAAAGGGGCTCGTATGCCTTCTCAAGTACAGGTAAATCATGAACATCATCAAAGTCATCTTGATCAACATGATCAGATGTGCCACTACATGTGTCATGGATCAATGTATTTGTACCATCATCTTCAATTGTGTTTTCTGGCGCATGATCATATTTTTCCATAGGATCATTAACTTCATCTTCGATATTCACAGCTCCATGTTCCTCCGCTTGCAAAACCACATTCTCCAGGCCGTGATAATTCATATCGTGTGCCCTAGGGCGCCCCACCTTTATAATAATGACAGACACAAATAAACCATGATCATGATCAAGTGATTTTTTATATATATCAAATGTTAAAACAATATAAACATTTGCAAATTCAATCAATATAAACACATATAATGAACAACTTACCAATGGATGATAATCATGCCCCCCTTCAATGTGACCATGTTGCCTACAATGTTTCTTAGCTATTGTGATTAAAAGTCTTCTCGTCTTTAAGCCCTTGCAATTATTGCAAGGATAATAACATTTCCCATCACCCTTTCTTTTCAATATAGCCCATAGTCTAGCAACTGTCTCTTCATTTTGTTCTGGACTAATATTATCTGACATGATTTTTCTTTACCAAGCTTCAATATTTAGATCTTCAAAAAATATCAAACTCACACTCCAATAATTTTTAATCATACACAGGTAACAAAATATAATAATTATGATATTTTACACCAAAAAAATTCGGCATGCAACCACCCCTGCAAAAGAGAAGATAGTCTGAAGTTAATGACCCCAAAAAACACTTTCAAATGCTAATTCCAGAAATTATTAAATTCTGATTTTACTAAGATTTCAAACTGTTAGACTCCTAAGATCAGAATATTGAACTTGAACAACAAAATCTAGAAATGAAAATCTCAAAATGTAGCTAATAGGCCTCAACAATTAAGGCCTACTCAAGACTTTGTGAATTCACTACAAGGTTTCCAGGCCTTACCTGATGATTTCAGCAGGAGGATTAAAGAGTTGGTAAAGAGTTTTGATGACTGGAGTGACACATCTTTACCAGATATTGTAGATGCCCAAGGAAATGTTAGATCACTGCAGCAATGGCAGGACAGGGTAGATGAAATCATCAATGCACAAATCAAATTGATTTGTGATGACTTAGATTAAGACATGCTGATGAGTAGTATGGATAAAATCATTAATTGACTAGCACATTTTTTGAATCTTTTGAAAGGGAGGCGAATCAAGTAGCAGTAAATTATACACCTTACAGTGCCAAGGTAAATGAGGTGGTAAATTTTAATTGGCCAACGGATGAGGAATATCAAGGATAGGTAGAAAAGTACTTAACTAAACAAGAATAGGACAAAGTCTACAACCAACAGTTAACAGCTCAGCGGTTATGGTTATAACAAATTTTGGCTGTCTTGGTGGCAGTTTTGGTGCAAGATTTCAAAGTTTGGCAAATGCACTAGTTATTCTCTAGTGGACGGGATGAACAAGAAGATTCTCCAGAGACTCAACTGTTGTAACCAATTTTTGAAATGTCATAAGGCAGTCCAAGTGACCAGTGATAGGTGTATTTCTTGTTCGATGCTTGTTGCTCCTTCATTTTTCGTATAAGAAGGATTTCAGGTCCAGAAATACGGGTTAGCAAGTTAGATATCTTTAACTCGAGTCTAATTGAAGTTGTAGAGCGAATTTGTAAAGAGCCTGATATTATAGTGAAAATACTATTCTTAGGTTTTTTGTCATTATGTTGTAGGTTTTAGTTTCAAAGGTACTTAATTTTCAGGACAGTACTAGCATCTGAATGAAAATTGCTCATTTCAAGGTCATGTATCTCCATTGTATGAATATATTATTATCTTGAATAAAATGATCAAGGGTTATTCTGTTCATCTCACTATTATGGTGTGTGTAATTCTCATTTTGGCTTTAATTCAAGGAATTAATTAAAATGCTTGAGTGAGGTTATAGGTGACTATGTTCATATAAGGATTTGATAAGTAGTATTGGGTTAGAATATAGATTGATGGTATTGTAAGGCAGTATTATCTAAGATTTTATATGCTATGTGTCTAGAAGATTAACTTGGTTATAGTAAAAAACAACCAACGCCTTTGATATTATCTAGCTATGGCTCCCAAATCTATTGCAAATTGATCATTAGGGTTAAAATTGAAACCTTGCAAATATAATCTTTGTCCAAATCCATCAAGAATTTTCCATCAATTATAAACAATTCCCTTATACAGAATTTGTGAAGCCAGGTCTAAAATCTGGAAATGAAATTCTAAAAATGCACAAGACTAAAAATGAAATCTGATGAGATGTTGCTTTAAAATATGATTTTTAAACCTAGAAGTACAAATCTGACTTCACAAATGAATTTTGGAAAAAGACAATGACTACCCTCAACCTGGCGATATCTTCTTGAGTTTCTTCTTATTTTCCCCAAGAAAACCATCGAGCAAAACACTGTCGCAATAAATAGTCGAGCTCATTTCAATTTATGTCCGCCACAATTAAACTTTGCAGGTCCGTCACAATTTTGACGAAAGATCCTCGTCGAAACATTGACGAAACAAAGGTTCGTCGACATTCCGACGAATGTCGGGGATAAAAATCAACAAAAATGAAAATTCGCACAAGTGCCCGATGATACATCTGATTATATAGCTTTTGTCAGAAGGTTTCATCGGAAATTGGGGTCAAATGAGTTAGTGTATATTATGCATAATATATATATTTTTATAATATAATATAATATATATTATATTAATTTTAATATAATATATTATACATAATATAATATATATATTATACATATTATTATTATTATTTTTATTTATAAGATAGGAAACAAATATCCATTTTCTAAATTATAGCTTTTTAAATATATGGTCGGGTTCGAGACCCGGCCATATTCAATTGGAAGTGAATATTTTAAAACTATAATATATATAATAATATATAATATAATATATATTATATTATATTATATTATATATATTATTATATATATTATGTATAATATATATTTATATATTATATTATAATATATATATGTATTATATTGTAATAAATATATATATATATATATATATATTATATATAATACATGTATTATAATATAATATACTATAATATAATAAAAAATATAATAAATTTAATACTATATTTAATATATAATATTTAGTATTATATAAATATTATATTAAAATATATTGTTATAATATATTCAATATTACGTATATGATAAATATATTTAAAATTTAATATAGTATATAAAATAAAAAAAATAGTTAGGGTTGGACCTGATGGAATTATAAAATGTCACTATTACCAAACCAAAACAGATATTCGTTAATAACAGATATCCATTTTGAAATGGATATTCGTAACTAATGGATATTGTACTTGGGCCTACAAAAAGTCAAAGGCATGAATTTCGCATTTTTGGGTGTGTTAAAAATGCCTTTTTTTCACATCATCACTTTTGGACCCCCATGATCTTGCACATACCTCTCTCTCTTTGTCAAGTCTCCCCCTCCTACCCCCTCTCCCTCTCATAGTCACTCCCTCTATCACTCTTCGACTCCCTCCCTCTCTCACTCCCTCAATCTCTCTCCCTCTCCCTCTCCCTCTCCCTCTCTCTAAAGTATTTCCCTCCCACCACCTCTCCCTCTCTCTCTCAGACCACTCTCTCATGCCCTTTATCTCTTTCCCACTCTCTCTCCCTCTCCCCCTCTCTCAAGTCTCTCCCTCCCACCCCCTCTCCTCCCTCTCTCTCTCTCTCTCTCTCAAGTCTCTCCCTCCTACCCCTCTCCTCTATCATGTCTCTCTCTATCTCTCTAACTCCTCCTTTATCTCTCTCCCACCCTCTCTCTCTCCTCCTCTCTCTCCCTCCTCTCCCTCTCTCTCAGGTATCTCCCTCCCTCTCACCCCCTCCTCTCTATCTCCCTCTCTCCCATGTATCTCCCCCCACCCCCTCTCTCTCTAACTCTCTCTCACTCCCTCCATCTCTCTCCATCCTTCTATCTCAAGCACTCCCTCTCCCTCGCACCCCCTCTCCCTCTCTCAAGTCTCTCTCTCACTCCTTGTATCTCTCCCATCCCTCTATCTCCCACTCCATCTCTCTCCTACTCTCTCAGGTGTCTCCCTCCCACCCTCTCTCTCCCACTTTGTCTCCCTCTCCTTCACTCTTAGGTATCTCCCTCCCACCCTCTCTCCCTCTCCCTCTCTTAGGTTTCTCCCTCCCACCCCATCTCCCTCCCCCTCTCTCTCTCTCAAGTCTCTCCCTCCTAGCCCCCCTCTCTCTCACACTCTATCTCTATTTCTCTCCCTCTCTCTTAGGTATCTCCCTCCCATGCCCTCCCATCCCCTCCCTCTATCTCTCTCTCCCTCTCTCTTAGGCATCTCCATTCCACCCTCTCTCCCTCCCACCCCCTCTCCCTCCCTCTCTCTTTCTCTCAAGTCCCTCCCTCCTACCCCCTCTCCCTCTCTCAGGTCTCTCTCTCGCTCACTCTCACTGAATCCCTCTATCTCTCTCCCACTCCCTCTCTATCTCACTCCCTCTATCTCTCCCTATATCTCTATCACTCCCTCTATCTCTCTCCCATCCCTCTATCTCCCACTCCCTCTCTCTCTATCTCCTAAGCTCTACCCCCCTCTCTCAGGTAGGAGGGAGAGACTTGAGAGAGAGTGAGAGGGAGTGAGAGAGAAAGAGGGTTGAGGGCTTGGGGTTGAGTGTTTAGTGTTGAGTGTTTAAGGGTTGAGGGATTGATTCTTGGTGCACATATGATAGTTTTTATGTTGAATGATGGTCGTTGATTTTCTTTTGTAGTTTTAAAAAAGGAAAACCCTAAACTAGTCTTAGTCTCATGTGTATTAGGTTCAATGGGAACTCGAATGCCTTGTTCATGTTTTCCGCATCCTTTACCATTGTATCCTAATTGTTTCACAAGATCATAACCTCATCCATAAATTGTTTCCATTTCCTATGGGTTGGGTGGTTGTTGGTAATCTATCTCATCAAAATTTGTAGTATACATTTTGTTTTCTTCCAAAGGAGATGAGGTAGATGCGTGGGAAGGGTTTTCTTCATTCTAGGTAGAGAGGACTGTTGGTTGTTCTTATTGTTTGGCATCCTCTTTTCGTGTGACTATGTACTCACTCATAAATGAAGGTATGAATTCTAATGATCCCCAATCGTCAACAAGTAAGTTAGAATTTGACTCTTCTTATTGATTCTTCTCAAAAGGTGCTTGTTGGAGGTGGGAATTAATGTCTTGAGAGGACTTCTTGTTCCTTTTTCAAGTTGCAAGCAACTTTTAGGCTCAGTATCTATGTCAATTTGATAAACTTTTTTATTATAGACATATTTCATTTTGCGATGAAAGGTCAAGGGTACCACGTGCATCTTGTGAATCCATGTTCTTCCCAAGAGGATATTATAGGAAAGGTCATAGGGCATGACATGAATAGGAGTTTGCAATGTAACCATTCTGATAGTAATAGGTAAAGTAATGACACCAAGCGGTTGCTTTGTAACATTGTCAAATCCTCTAATGGATAAGGAATCATATTTGATTTGTGATTTATCCACACACAATCTATCAAGAAGCTTCACATTCAACACATTAAGGGAAGAGCCATTGTCAACAAGGGTCCATTTGATGCCCATTCGATCGTACTGAGCTATTATCATAAAGGCTTCATTTTGATTTTGTAATTCTAATGGAGGGAGCTAATGTTGGTAGAAGGTAATGTTGACATTGATTGTGTTCATTTCTTGTATTAGAGCTACCAAATCATTAGCATTTGTACCAGGAGGGACCACTATTTGTTGCAATGCCATTTGAAGCATAGAATGATAGTTGGGGGAGTTCTAGAGAAGATCCCAAAGGGATATTTTGGCGAGAGTATTCTTAAGTTGTTCAACAAGATCATACTCCCTAAGGTGCGAATTTAAATGAGGGGCCACAAGTAAGATGGGGTTGGGTAATGGTAAAGGTGTTGAGGTGGCTTGTTGGGGGTGTGGGTTATTTCTAGTGTAATGAGTATGAGCAACAACATTGTGCTTGGGTGGGTAAAGGGTAAATTTAGGTTTGGATGGAGTTTGAGGTTTATGGGAAGGTGGGTAGAGAACAAGTTGAGGTTGAATTACATTGACATATTTTGTTTGAGGTTGCTCAAAAAAATCCTTATTGTTAGATTTAGGTGAGATGAAGTCTCAAAGAGCTTCATCTAACATACCCATATCATCACAACTAAAAGGTCTAGGAGAGAGGTTATCGGTGGTTGGTTTGGGTTTGTCATCACAAACCTTAGTGGATGAACTTAGTGAGACGAAGCCCTATAGAGATTCATCTAACTTATCCAAGTCATCACTACTAAAAGGCTTAGATGATATGTTTTTCCTATAGTGAAGAAGTGTGTGCATTGTTTCATGTGATGTTTCTAAGGTTTTGTCTTCATTTTCTAATGAATTTTCTTTAAACGAAATAGGAACTAATGCTGAAAATGAAACTTGTAAAGATCTAATGCTATTCATAAATTCCATCAAAGTAAAAGATGCTATGCTAATTATAACCATATAACAAAAAGTAATTGAATGTAAACAAAGAATCAATTGGAACAAACAAAAACTTCAAAAATTGGCAACTAAATGCAGAAATCACTGATGCAAACTGAGCACTTGGACTAAGTTACCCAAGGTGGCGAATTAGTCCTAGTAGAGGTATTTTGGATTTTTTTTTGATGAAAAATGACTTGTTTTGGACTATAGAGTGTAGATATAAAGTGTATATGCAGAGTTTCTCTGTCGTGCAAGGAAATAAGATGAAAAAATGAACTTTTCACTAACACAAAGTATGAAACCCTAGGATGCAAATGTAAACAATGCAACAAGCAATGCAAGGTGAATAGAAGAGGTTCCTAGGATGCAAATGTAGGCTAGATTAGTAGTAAGATGTTTCTAAATGCAGGCTCACCAAAATGAACCACAAAATTTTTAGGGGTAAAGGAGGATTCCGCAAGGGCTTCTAGGGTTTTCACCTAGAAGGAAGGGGGTCTCTTTTATGTGCCTAAAACTTTGGGTTTCATTCAATATTAGGGGTTGAATGTGGTTGATATGTGTATCTATATGAAATTTCCTAAATGCAATAGGTTCTAACTAAAAATGAACTACCTATTGAATGCAAACTAATGAAATCTACATTGTTTGAAAATGCATAACAATATACAAAAGGATAGGATAAAGACTATACAAGACAAAAATAACAGAATAGATAAGACAAGTGCACCTAGAAATTGGCAACTTGGACTGAAGTGGAGATTGGAGAAGCCTCTGAAATTTTGGAAAATTTACTTTTTAGGCCATTTGGGACACTTATGCCAAGCTGGGCGACTTAGTCCTAATTCTGGTAAATTGCTTCGGGCTCCGTTCCAGCCAACTAGGTGTCCAAATCTTCAAAAATCCCTAACATAATCATGCAATGGGACTAAGTTGCCACTATTGATGACTTATTCCATTCCTACTTTTCTAAGAATCGAAAAGTAGGAAAGGAAGCCTGTAGTCTACAATCTGATTTCTCACTGAAATCTGGGTCCAAATCCGCAAAATCACCTACAAAACATAATATATTTTGGTTTCTAATATGGGGTTTTCCTTGGTCAAACCCCTAGTTGGTATTTAAACTTTGAAAGAGATAAGAAATGTGCATAAACCCTAGTCCTAAGTGTGTCTAAGACTACCTAGAAATATGAAATATGATGTAACCCTATTCTAATGTGTAAGAATAAGATGCAAAAATAAAATTAGAACAATGCAAGACTCATTCTAAGATACCTAGATCACATTAGAAATGAATCTTAGTGACATGAAAACCTTCCTTAGGCCGAAGATTGAGAGAAAATGGAAGATGGAACCACTTTGAAAATAAATCTTTAGATTGATTTGATGGCTAGTTGCATCTCCTCAACTTAGATTTCTCCATGATTCTCCATAGACATCCATGATCAACCCTTTGCAATGTGGGATCTTGAGTGAGAAGTGAGCTTGAAGACCTACAAAAACCCTATTTTGCTGCCCTAAGCTTCAACTTTGCAGTAGAAAGAGAAATGAATCTTCTTGTGGAAGATGTTCAACACTTGATTCTTGAGTTTGGTTGTGAAAAATGATTAAAGGATCCTCAAAAATAACCTAAAAACATAGATTTATAAGCAACAATACCTAAATTTTGGTTATTTTGACCTAAGAAGTTGACACCCATCGGGAATTTTTATCAAGTCAAAGATTTTCCTGCTCAAAAATGTAAATAACCCTAAAAGGGACTACATCACCACCTTGGGTGACTTAGTCCCTCTAGGGGTTTTTGAGGTGGGATTTATGATATTTGAGTGATTTTTATGTTGTTTATCGGGACTTGTAGGAATTCTTAGATGAAATAGGCATCAAAGTCAAAGATAACGAGTCTTAGGGGCCTCAAATGCTATTTTAGGAGGGTGATTGATGCAAGAGTGTCTAAAGTAGGACCAAATTAGGCACAAAATTGTCCTTTTCTTCAAAGGTATATAATTTTTGGTGACACATATAGTTATATGGCAACACATTTACAACACCCAGCCTTCAATGTAGTTTATGACTACAACACCTATTTATCAAAACACATCCACAAGGGTTTGGTTGATTTAAAAGGTGGAAAGGACTGGGTACATTTGTGGTGGTACTCTCTCTTAACACGTACGTTCTTGTATAAAGCTGAGAAGAATTTTGAGAAGCATATGACATTGAACAAAAGAGAAGATGATGTTGATTTACCTGTCCAATGTTGGAACCAAATTCTTGACAGAGATGACAAAAAATTTGATTATGTGGTTTTCCACAATGCTTTTGCATCTAAATTGAGGAGGTTCCTAGTATATGATCCATCTAGGATCCCCAAGGAAATCCATGACTTCTTGAGGCCCATGGAAAGGAGTCTAAAAGATCTAAAATTGAGCAATAATTGGGGGGATATAATCCCATATCCTAGCACAACAATCTTCAAAGTTTATGGCACATGTGTGAATCCATATGTACTACCAAGAGATGTTTCGTTGAGGATTGGATTTTTGGAGGTTATGAGGCAATTAGGAAGAGCTCAAATGGCACACCTTCCCGAGACATTGAAAAAGGGCTCGTTCTTCCCAGAATGGATAACATTTTATGATTTTGTAATGATAAAGGGAGGATGGAAGGACTTGGTGCATCTTCTTGCACCATATAAATTGAAAACTATGTGCCCAAGAAATCATGACCTTGAGGATTTTATTGCTACAATGAAGGCAAAGCATAGAAGTGGCTCTTTTGTACACAACTTTTACTAGATCTTGAGGATGTAATGAGGAATTTTTTTTTACTGTTAAGAGAAAGAGGAGAGGAAAGAAAAATATTTGGCTCTCAATAAAATGGTGGATAATGTTAAGAAATCCCAACTATGATCCTATGCCCAATATTAAGGGTGAATTCAATAGAATTTTTCATGTTATGAATAGTTTTGAGGGTATAGTGGGTATCTTGAGGGAAGAGCGTGTGCTTATGGATAAAGAGAAATCAATGGCAATTGAGGAAGATCCAAATTTAGTACTAGAGGAGAGACCCTTTTACCAACTCCCACAAAAATAAAGAATATACTCCAAGAAGAAGAAGACAGTAGAGAAAAGGTGAACATTGCCAACCCCTACTATGTCAGAGGGGTTAGAGGCAACTTCTCCAGGGAGATCAATGCTTCTACCCTCAAGACAGGCTCCATCCATTGTGATTGATGTAGATTCACCCCCTGGAAGTCCTACTCCACCACATCAACCACCTACTAAGAAACAAAAGATTAAGGTTAAAGGGGTATTTGATTACCCTGATACAGAGGAGGACATTATTATTATTACTCCTAATGAAATGCAACAAGGAATATCTTCTCCCATAAGGGAGGTTGCCTCAAGTTCAATTGAAAGTGGCCTTAGAATTGGAAAGGTCGATCTTAGTGGTTTAAATAGTGCAGATGATCTGAGGCAAGAGGCTTATAAAGCATTTATGGAAGATTATTCTTTTATTGAAACCAAGGCATTCAAGGATTTCATATGGAGAGAAAAAACCTCAGAATATGCAAAAAAAGTGGCTAAAGAAAGGAGCTTACAACCGAAACTCCATGAGGTTACTATTAAGGAAAATGTAAGGAAAGTTATGAAGGGGAGTTCCAAAGCATTATAGCTAAGGAGGCCAAATAACTTGTGCAAAAGAGTGGTGTATTGCTATTACCTGAGTGGGATATTTCCAATGTAGTGGTGTTGGACACCATAAGGAGGTCTGAGAAGCCCCCATTTCAAAGTGAAGAAGAGGAAAAATTGGCACTTCAGGGATCAACATTTAGTGAAGAATGAGATGCATTGAGGGTCTGATCATTATCTTTGGGATCTAGAAAGCTAGTTGTTGTTGAGCTAGCTAACTTCAATGGAAAATTGGTTATAAAGAGAGTCTTTGACACTGTAGCCTTGGAAGCAGCTGATATGGTGGTAAATGTTGCAAAATTTGCTAAAGCAACAGTTGAGATCCTTACTCTTGAAAGGGATATGTATAGGGGTAAGTACAATGAATTGGTTGATGAATATAATGTGAGTCAATAAAAGGTGGCAGTACTAGAAACTGAGGTGGCATTGTACAAGAAACAAATAGAAGTCTTAAGGGAACAAGGCCCAACTAGCTCAATTCATGCAACAACTGCATCTCCAATGAAACAACCTCAATCTCCTATTCCACCAAAATAAGCCTTGGCAATAGTGCCATATAACATGGGTAAGGAACTAGTTATAGTAGAGGAACCAAGCACATCAGGTGTAGTTCCATCAAATGGGACTACCAAAGCACAATTGTTCTTGCAAATTGATGTATATAAGAAATTGCTTGAAAAAGCTCAGGACACCATGTATCTGAACAATTCCAATGATGTTCATATAGTACTCAAATATATGAATAAGAAAATTCAAAGAAAATTAAACAGTGTTCATGCAAATTATTCTTTGATGTTGCAAGCAATAATGTTATCCGAAAGAGATAAGAATATTGATATCCCAATCCTAGATAAGTGGATTCCTAGAGTTGGTAATTTAAAATATATGGCAATTGGGGCTAAGCAGCAAGAGGACAAATATCCAAGGGTGGTCCCAACTTATAAATTTGTTAGTGAGATTAAAGAGCAACAATTTTAGAGGTATGTTGCTCCTCTAGAGTAGAAGATCAAAGAGCTAAAAGCCAAATATGATGAGGCATATTTGACATTGTTACCTGATATTCAGCATACATGTGATGATTGGTGAAACCCCTGCAAACACGGAAGCATCAGGTGGACACCACTATTGTTTCTCAAGAAACTCTCATTTGTGAGAATGTTGACATTGATATATGAAATAATACTCTTGAGAGACTATCTTTCATTATCTATTTCCTAGAAGATTTTGACAAAGAAGCCAATTCAATGATGACAAAGTACTCTCCATATAGAAAGAATATGGATGAAATCATTGATTTCAATTGGCTATCTGATGCAGAATATGAGCAGTGGAAAAGGATTTTAATTGATGAATTAGATTTGTAAGCACAAGGATGGAGAAATATATACATAGTCAAGCATAATACAAGTCTGGCCATAAAAAATGTAATGCATAAAAGACATTTCTCTGAATTTCAAAATGTGACTGATAGGTGCTTATTATTTGATGACTTGGAATGGTGCGTGATGCTATTTTGGACTTTGATTCACATGGTACTTTTCTTTCTACATGATTTTTGCCTCCTGGTGAAAAGAAATTATGATACTTCAATGGTTTAAGGACCACTCTCTTCAACAGGTTGCTTTCTAGAGAGTGAAATTCTCCATTGATTGAATGGCCACCTTTGTTGTAATGATGAATATTCTCTCAATTTTTTATAATCATTCCCTGTGGAATGACTTGTCTAAGCAGTCCAATAGAAAAGTGACATGTGTGCTTTCTGGTCTAAAGCTTGTTTTGCTCCTTCGTTTCTATAAGAAGGAATTCAAGACCAAAAAGTGGGGTTCATTGCATTACAATTTAAATAGTGAATTGTGAAAGGAATACATAGCATACTTTAAGTTTTGGTTTATCTTAAGTTCTAAGTCTTTAGTTGCATATGTAATTTTGATAGCAAGTAGCAAATATGAAGTAGAGTGGTGCTAATTTTATGACCATTTTCTCTCCTTTGTATGCGTTTTATGAATTATGAATGATATATAATCAATGGTTGTTTTATTCATATCCATTGTTTCTAATGGTTGTGTGACTTCAATCTTGCTAATTAGTTCAAGGAACTAGTATAAACGCTTGAATGAAGTTGTTGATTCATAAGGATTAGATACTAGGATATCTATAAGTAGTGGTGGTCGAAAAAGTAATATGGGAATATTGTAATGTAGTGTTTTTGAAATCTTATATGTTTTTGTATGGAGAATTGTTATCAGGTTGCATAGGTTGTATGTTGACTCTGTGTTTAGGATAAGGCACTGGTTCGAGTAAACTATTTGTAATACAGTTTTTGGGTCAATTCATCAGCAAATCAATTTTTATTTATAAATCTTTCGAATGAGTTACCATTATAGTTGTGTTGAGTTTCATTGTTCTCATGCTCCAAGTATGATTTATTATTAAGTGAGTTGCCAATCTTTAAATATATTATGTTGTTGAGTGGTTATATGGGAAGTATCTGTTGTTGACAATGTATTTAACTATTGGTCATATGAATTTTTGAGTGTACATTGTGGGATTACCCTCTCGGGTTCCATAGAGACCAAAGTGCAGGAGTGAAATTTTTGCAACTTTTACTCATTCGTTGGCCAATCCCTTTAGATTACTAATAATTAGAAATGGAAAAGTCCATAGGTAATTCTGAAGATAAGCTTGGTTCTTAAAAAACAACCAACGCTATAGTCCCTATTTGTTCAAGAGGGGGTGACTTTCAAGATTGTTTCTATATGTTGTGATAGTGGTATTGTCATATGGTGATTTTGTTTCATAAGTTAGTGGTAGTGTAATGTGAATCTTAGACAATGATATGATGCTTTGACAGTAATGGTTTTAACAACATATAGTGCTTTGCATATACAATTATCTTAGTAGTCTTAGTCACATAAGTTTAGCAGGTCAATGTTGTTAGTGATATGCATTAATTTTGGTTTGTTTGTTCTTGCTCAATGATGTTTTGTTTTGAAAGAATTTGTTGCAGGGGTATAGTGATAGGTAATGATAGTGTTATGCATTCAACTTCTTTGAGGATAATCTTGCTAATGCCAATAACATGTAGTCAGTTTCCTTGAGAGAATCTTGCCAGTATTGTGATAGTGCTAGTGCAATGATAGTGCTTTGTTTTGTTTTAGTCTCCATGTGTAGACTAGATAACAGTCCCTGGTTTTCAATGAAGGTATACCTATTTTCTAGGGGGAGTATGCATTCCTTTGTCATTTTATGTCAAAGGAGGAGTGATAGATGCAAGAAAATTTATGCCAAGGGTTTGCCATCAATGACAAAGGGGGAGTTTTTTGGTGTTTGTCGTTGATGTCAAAGGTTGATGGAGTTTGTTGGTGAACTTGCTCATTCATTTTATGGTCTTATGGTGTTCATCATCTCATAGTGTTAATACTTGATGGTCATCTCATAGCTTTGATACTTGATGGTTTCAAAGGCACAAGAAGGCATTGTGCTATGATGGTTTCAAAGACACAAGAAGGCACTATGCTAATGGATTTTTGTCAAAGGTACTTTGTTGGTGCAAAAGTGATTGAAGGTACTATATTCCTAGTGTTGATGCTCATTTCTCATTCATCAATTAGTTCATGGCTTGATGTTGATGCAAAATGCGAAGGTTTTTATATTGGTATTACTTGTTCCTTCATTTCATGGTTCATGTATCACATAGTTGTTTCAATGTTACTTCAAGATAAGTCATTGTTGATCATCACATGGTTGAAGGCACTTGTTCATTCTTCTCATGGTTCATCTTATGGTATTGGTCATTTTATGGTATTGATGTATTCTTTGATTCAAGACAAATAATGCACTGTAGTGTTGAAGCTCTGATTCATGAAAAAGTAATTATTGATCATTCGGAGGGATTCAATGAAAGAAGTTTTGCAAAAAGTATGATTACATTAAGATCAAAGGTATGAGCAGTGATATGGAGAGGGATTATTGTTTTGATCTCTCTTAGTGTTCTTTTGAGGATCACGGGTATTGGTGTTTACCACCTTTCAAAAAGGTTGGATTTTGAATACATGTCTACCAGAGCAGTTGCAGCTACATAGAATTCATCTTTCCTTTATTCCGAGATGGATGCCCACACCCCGTTCCAAAGCTCTAATTTTGGCACAGGTAGGGAGGATGCTGGCAGAGATTGCAGAATGTGGCTTTACACTTGCCAAATATATTTGACTGAAAGTTTTTAAATCCTTTTCAAGGAACGCATTTTGTGCATATCCTCCAATCATAGCATACTACGAGACAACATTTCTTTGAGGCATCCTGTCGAACAGTTCACGTGCCTTGTTCATGCTTCCACATTTTGTATACATATTTAGCAAAGCATTGCCAACTGTAATATCTGACTCTAATCCCCCTTCCATTATGTTTGATGGATATGCATACCCTGTTTCGAAGCTCCCATTGTCTTCCTGTAGCAACCATTTGCATAAACAGAAGCCAACAAATCGCCCTTCTGTAGGAAAAATACCCACATCACAGAATGATGGTGGCAACAATATATTAAACTTAAATCTCCAATGAAGCCTTGTTTCGAGTGGCAAGTTTGTTCTGTCATGGCGGTGGAGCAAGACATGTATGCAAAATAAAGACGAAGTCAAATGAAGATGATGATAGAACTAACATCCATTGTACTTTCACACAGGAGCGGTTTGAATTTAAATAATTAACGGGGAGTGTTGTTTCAATGGAAACGGACGGCGAAAAGGAAAACGGCCCACAGCAGCCACCTAAGAGTTCAAAGCTTAGTTTGTGCTGGTTAAGCCCAGCCAGTTCAACATAAACATGGAGGACTTCATTCCTCAAAGTATGTTCAATTCACATAAAAAAAATTTCTTGTTTTGATTAATATTTTAAAAAGTTTAATTTTTAAATTTTTTTATTAAAAATGTAAAATATTATGAATCAAAATCACACAAAATATATCATTTATAAATTTATTATTACATTAAAAATAAAAATATACAATTTTCACCATATCAATCAATTCATAAATATTTCAACGCCTCAACAATAGACTGCCACCACCAAGACAAACTGCTTTTCAAAGTAGATATCTAAGGTCATTGTACGTTATCATGATTGACCTCAGATAATTATTCGTAATGGTTTAATAACTACCATACAATATATATCCAGAGACAATTATTTATAACACCATTTCAATTCGGAAATGCCCCGATCAAACAGAAATGGTGGGATCATTTTTCCATGGTTGGATTAACAGGAGGCGCCATGGCGGTGAGCTCGCGCTGTTGTCTTTGCAGATTCCCTGTCCAACCTGCACCAAGGCAAAATATGTCAAACTCCAAAACCAGCCTAACAGTTCTAACAATTAAGATCTGGTCATACAAATGCATTACCGAGAGCAGGATCATATCCTCTATGTTTGAGCTCTTTATATTCCTGGCACAGCGCGCATGGATCGCAACAACAATGGAGCAGGCAATCCATGCAAGGGATCTCTGCCAAGTTATATTTTGCCCGCATCCTGGTTCGGTACGTGCATGAATAGCACCACGCAAACCCCGAAAGACAACCCAAACCAGACAACCCTGCGCACACATACCCCGTCAAACAGAGCAGCGCATAGATCCCTCCGCTCACCGCGCATGCTGCGTCAAGTTCAATCATTCAGCCCTTCCATACAATAATAGCATCCAATAAAAATAAAACATTCCTTGTTGGATTTCCAGCATAATTTGTTTATGCAAATCTTACTTGGAGAACCCTCGTCTACTATCTCCGCTATTCGCCCGAAAGTGATGCAGGGGCACCAGCATGTGACGCAACCTGCACTCACGCACCATTTCAACTATTAGTAGTAGTAGCATATCATCATATAAATATACCTATATTTAAATGAGAGAAGAGAGGAGGAGAATAGAGAATTAAGTACAAAGGGATGTATCTTCGGTGCAGGCGCAAAGACCAGCGGACCACTCTGTGGGACGTAAAGGGTTGCCTTGTTGAGGAGGAAGAGAAGGAAAAGGAGGTGGCGAGGGTGGCGGCGGCGGCAGTACAAATTGTACCTGAGCCTGGGGAATTTGAGGCGGCGGTGGCTGCACGTATTGTAGCTGAGGGTGAGCGTAGGGATTTTGAGGTGGCAGAGTCGGATACTGTGGTGCTATGTGCTGGTGGGGCAGAGTCGGATACCCTGATGCTAATTGCTGAGGAGGCGGAGGGACAGGGGGATACCCTTGAAATTCTTGCTCAGTCTTTGAGGCACTCATTTTTTCTCTTCTTCTTCTGCTCCTGCTGCTGTTTCAATTTTAGTCATGAACCCATATGTACTGTAAAGAGCTCCTTCCAATTTTAATTTTGCAAGCTTTCGCTGACCTTTCAAATGCATTGAATGAGCAGTTTTGCAGGCTAAGAGACAGGGGGTATTCGTTGCTCACATGGGGAGTGGCCGCTCTGGATGCACATTTGACCGTATTTATTAACTAATTGAAATTAAAATTTATGTTATATTTTAAATTTTAATTAATTAAAAAATACAGTCAAATGTGTTTGTTTGTGAAGTGTTGAGTAGATCGTATGTTATTACAGCTGTATAATATGATATTTAATTATATTTATATATAAGCTGATTTTTTTAAATAGAGGAAGGTTTTAAATTTTAGGTTCATTAAAAAATTTAAGTAGATATTAAAAAAATTAAATATTTAAAAAAATGTTAAGCTATTTAATATATAAATTTAAAAAAAAGAAAGATAAAAATATGAGTTTTTATAGAAATAAAAGATTTGTATTTTAGCAAAACATCTAATAATAAAATAATTTTCACATTTATATTCTAACAAATACAATTTTTTTTGAAAAATATGATGATATTATCAAATTCTAAATTATATCAAACAACAAGAAAATCAAAAATTACTATATATTTTAAAGATTGAATTTTTTTTCCAAAGTAAAAATATATTATATTAATACCAAAACTTTAAATTTTTTTCCAAAACTTTAAACTTTTAGATTGTTACTAAATTCTTTAAATCTCAGTTTTTATACTTCTATTTATCTGCGTTGAAAAATAATTAAAAACATTAATTGAAAATTAAAAAATTAAAAACTGTTTTATATTATAGAAAATTTTAACCAAAATATTAAAATGATGTTAAGAAACTGATCTCATTTATAGACTACATAGATTTAGAAATGCTCATTTGACTTTTGAATTTAAGCCGTGGAGGTAAATCCACATTTAAAATTCGGCAATGAGTATTCTCTCATCGGGATCGGCGCAAAGCAAGATATTTATTTTTAATACACTTATTTATAGTACTCACTTGACTTTAGCGTTCTTTTTAGTACTTTTCTTTCATTAAATACTTAAGCCGTCTTAGTAATGATTATCTTTGATTAGTGTTTATTTGATCGTAAAGGAACCATGACCCTTTTTACATTAATTTGAATTAATTCATTTAAAAATTATTTATATAAGTGTTAACTTAGATTTTAGATTATTAAATAAATTAAAAAATATATGTTAAAGAAAAAGTTAAATATATTTAGTTGAATGCAGATTTTAATGATTTTATAAAAAAAAGAATTAGTAATTTTATTTTTTTACCATTTCAAATTATGTGTGACTAGATTTTTTTTTGGCGAAATCTATATATTTGTCATATGAATTTTGTATTTGGCTTTCTACTTTATATTGAAGACTATTTTTCTTTGGTTGTCAATGATTGGTAGTGTTTAGTAACACTTTTGGGAGATCATCAAATTGTAAGGGTCATCTTTTTCCTAGTTTAATCCCCTTGATTAGAGTGGATTTATAGTCATGAACATGATCAAAGACTACTCATAAGTCATGCAAATGACCTAAAACGATAATGCAAACTTAGTTTGCATTTAGTGCTCCATATCAAAATATTTTTAGAATGATTCTTCTTTGCAATTCATAAGAGTTTAGATAACTCTAGGATGTGCACATTGAATCCTTCTTAAGTATATTGGAAGGAATAAAATGGGCTAGAGCCAATAAAGTTTCAATTTGAGGGATCAATTCTATGAGGTGTGATGTTTCTCCCACATGTATGGATATGACCTACAACATTTAACATACAAATTTTTAGTTAGGGATGAAGCATTTTGTAATCAAGACCAATAATGATGAGAATATGCATAACTAAGTGAAAAAGGGTAGAGATAACTCAAATATGTTGAAATGTGTGAGTGAGGAGTAAATCAAGGTGGATAGGTATTAAGAAGGGAGCCAAACTTAACACAAGGGTGTGCCATTTGTTGATGTGTACTTTTATTATCATTCCATCAAAATGGGTCAAAAATTAAATAGGAATTCGCATGAATATGCAAATCCCACCATTAGATTTCACCCCTAGTTTGAGGTACACGTGAATCATAAAATAATCATGTATATCAAAGAATGTAAGAACTCACAATTGTGCATTTAAAGTAAACATTCATACATAAAATTATTCTAAAGTCCATGTGAATTAATGGGCCCCTCTAGATCTCATCATGTATTGTTCATAGGTTGTTATGCATGCTCCATGGGAACCTAGAAAATAGATAAAAGACTCATGTAATTAGTATCTTTTTTATACAAAAAAATAAACATAATTAAAAACTAAATTTTACTATCAACAATAATGAAAAAGAGAGGGGAGAGAATAGGGCTAGAAAATTTATACTTGTATGGAAAATGGTATGGTATCACTCTAGATAAAACAACATCCATAGGATGGCATGTCATTTCAAGAGATAACATGTCATGTGATCAATATTTGTATGGACATGATGATTAGTCTCTATCTATGCAACCATAACCATCTAAAATATAGACATCAGAGTTTTAGAAACAAGATAAATCACTAAAATTGGTTGCATATGACAAATGCAAGAAATTGGAAGAGAATAATACTAGTGAATCCATTATGTAGCAAATTAAATTTCTTAAATGATAGGTGTGATAAACATATAGGTTAGAGATAAGAGTGCATGAATATAAATTTTCCTCCAATAAAAGTAAATGAAAAAATGGTGATGTAGTTCAAATGGATAGAAACGCCTATATAAGCACATAAAACTCTAGGTTGACCATATGACCCAAATTTGGTATCTATGAGCATGAACACACAATTTTTAAGGTAAGGAAATATGTCTCTACTGGTATCGTGGATCTAGGAATGTAATATTGAGGCAATATTTGGAAGGTATAATGCCTCTAATATAAAGGAATAATCAATGAAAATATATAAAAAGGTAAGTAGGATTGGAAGACACACAAATACTAAGAGGTAGGTGAATCAATATTTAATACTTTATACTTTAAACTACCACATTCATCATACTATCAAAAATTAATCAATGGAAATGCAAGTAATGAACACATCCACAAAAGAGTACAACATATTTATGTGGAAACCTTGAAGCTGGAAAAACCATAGTGAGAAAAGCTTCTTGGAACTACTACCCAATTCCAACCTCGCAAAAATTATATAGACATTATAATAATTTTCTAGGAACCAACCCAAATAAATTGTAACCCTAAAGGGAGACACCAATTCCCTTGAATTCTGATTTATAGGCACCAACATATAGGAAACACCAATCTAGGCTATGATTGAGCTACAATATAGTCACTAGAAAAAAATTAGATTAAAAGGATTCAACCTCACATACAAAAGGAAATATAAAACCACAACCTTCGTTGCATTAATAGGCGAACACATCCTTTGATGATATATCTCAATTTCTCTCAACATAATTGACTTCTCTTCGCTACACACACATCATGGTACATTTACATTCCACACACAACTTCATCCTCACATCTATCACGCCACACATTCACATGATTTTATGAAATGACCCATAATATATATCCATTCCATCATGTTAGCAATATCTCATGTTATCCTAGAACTCTTTGACACCATCCGCATTTAGCCATGTCACAAGGATAAACCTTAATTCAAAATAATATGAAACATGTAGTCACATTTGTCCTAAATCAAATGGGTTACCACAAATGTAAGATGCCATCATGCACTTCCTCTCATTATTTTTACTTATCCTATTTTACCTTCACATACTTCCTCCAACTCGAACACACTTCCATTCTCTAATGCAAATGCTTAGATATTATTCATAGTCAACCAACTAACACTAAATTTATTGTCACTTCTATCTCGTAGCTCTATGATTCATATTTATTAAAATTGTAGATTAAGATACCTCACATGTAGTCTTAATTAAATTCTAAACTGCAAGCCATAACAGTTAGTAATGGTATAATGTGATACCAAAAACAATGATAGTTCATTATACTGCATATTTTTCTTTTGAGCAACAAACCTTAAAACACTACCACAAGCACATCTAGACTTTCATAAAAGTAGTAGGCAACCAAGAACCACCAATTCCATATGTACCCCGACTTTCCATGTTTTCCTTTTTCAATTATGATAAAATTAACATTCTATAACATCTACAGTAGGCACAATTGATATTCCATTTTCACATATTTTAACATGAGTGACAGTCACACCACTTTTGACATTAATGACAATACTACATTCAACAATCTCCCCCTTTTTCATTGATGGAAAAAAAGTAAATGACCAATGCTTATGTTTTTGTTACCTAATTTCACTAATAGCTCAATTAGGTAGAGCTTTTGAAGTTTACAAATGAAAAGAAGGTACATTTTATTTCTATTATATTACATTCATGTGCATAAAGAAATTCAAAAGATTACATTACTATACTGCATTCATGTAGATGCATATAACATAAGAGAAGATTGCACAATCTTTTCAAGAAAAATAATCTTTATTGACAATGTAAACAAATAATGTCTCACACAAGCCATGAGACTAATTCTTCTAATGCAAATAAAGGAAAAACTATACATTTGCAGATAAAGAAATGCACATATAAGGAAAGGTGACCCATCATTGCCTGAATGATGAGTCTCAGTCCTAGTTGAGTTTCCTTGCATCATCTTTGTTCCTCACGCTTGTCTTGCATCCAACAGTTGCTCCTTTGCTGCTCCTAATTGCCTGCATATGAGAGAGATACTTTTGTTAAAGCAATGAAGGATCACAAATCAGTATATGCACAAACATTTGAAAACATAGAACTTGACGTTCATTTTCATTAAAACGGTTTTCATATCATATATGTCTAGGAAAATAATAGACGTAATCAAACACATCTATCATATGCACATATTTTTCTAACATGTTTGCTCCTTGTGCAGGTATAGGGAAAATTATGTTACTATTTTGTTTCATCTGATTTTATCATGTGGGTTAAAATGTGGCTCCCATAAGGGTTGAGCCCAGCATGCTACCCTCATATCATTTATGAGGGGTAGAAGTGTTATTTATCTCAATGCATTATCTTGATTCTTTTATGTATGTTTTGATAGGTATCCAGATACAAAAGATATTCATCTTTATCATAGGCATATCCACCTCTTAAGTCTTGTTACTCAAGTACTTGCAAAGAACATCATTACTAAAGAGGTGAATATGCCTATGCTAAAGAAAAATATCCATATTTCTTGGGGATTCTATGAAGATATATCATAAGTAAGTCAAATATTGAAATAAAGGTAGCATAAGGGTTGTTAAGATTGACAATGACATGGGTTCCATGTCTTTCAAGAATTATCTTACAACCAACAAAGATAGTAAGGATAATTTCAAATGAAAAGTTATGCTATAGTGATCTAGCATAATGCAAGCAATGAGAAATCAAGTTAGAAAGTTGCTCTCATCAAAAGGTCATAGGAGCAGTCCCTAGTATATAGTGCAGTCATAAAGACAGTGATAGGGCTGAGAATAGTGATGTATATTGGAATGGTAACATGAGATGCAATACAAATTTGCATGGAAGATCTACAAACAATTAATGATAGCTTAATCATTGGAGTACTGACAATGTAGAGGGGTTGTAAACATGAAAAAATTCCTCATGAAGACACCCATAGTATGTGTAGGGATAGTTAAATTTCAAAGAAACTAGACCAAGGAGATGGAATATTTAATCTTGAAAGGCAGATTCAGGGTAGACTTGTGGTATTTTGATGAATGAAGAACATGAATAGGCATGTAAGGAATCAAAAAATATATGACAGTTTAAAGATCAAAATTTCACCGATCTAATGCCTTCATCAAATTTATAGCCCTCATTGATGTGCACATTTCAAAAGTGAGTTATAGGACAACTACAAAGCTCTGTGATCTAAATGAAGAATAAGGGTCAATCCACTTCCATTTAAAAGATATAGGGTTTAAGGTGGGGTGAACCCCATGTATACCATTGAAGGAGGAGAGCCTCGAAAGACAAGGAAACAAGTATGGCCACGACCATAATGTAAAATGTATTTTGTATCTACAACAGAAGAAGGAAACAAAAAGTAACACCTAAAATTCATTTTTCTTGTAAACCCCTAGCCCAAGCCATGAGATCTACAGAAGAATACAACCACTGGAAAGAAGAAAAGCCATTAATGAAACAAAAACCCCAATGCCTATAGTATGAGTGGTTGTGGCCTTTAAGAGCTTCAAATCCTAAAATAAAAAAATGACATGATATCATTGTAAAGGTTCTACTGCTTTCAAGACTGTCTTTGTTTTGTTCTGGTTTAAGCTCAAACTGAGCTTCTTCTACACAAAACAGAGTCACCATTTCTAGAAATATGAATGAGAAGACAATAGAGTAAGAGCAAATACCCTTTATATTTGTAGAATGATCCCTATTAAAATCAATTGAAAAGATATGGTCGCAACCATTGTGGGTTTTTGAACCCAATAAATGTTAAACAGAGTGAAAATAATTTTTCTTTTTACATTTTTCTTCAGGGGTCAAACCCAAAAAAAACTCATTTTTTGTAGAAAAAGGGAAATATTTTGGAACAATAGTAATGTAGCACAAGGGCCGAACTACATGGCCATAGCAAATGAAGAGGAAAATGAAAATTACAGAGAAACAATAAAGGGGTTTGGGTTTTGATAACCCAATAACAACTTCAAGTGCCTGTAGAACAACAAATACCTATAGAAGATGTGGTCGTATCCATGATTGATAACAATTTATTCTATGTCTTCTACATAAGAACATAGTCAAGCATATGAAATACACAAAATGGAGAAACATTAAGGAAAAATGTACAAAGTATAAATGAAGGAGTGGGTTTCTCTTAATTAACCTACAAACAGGTAATCTTCCAGATATGTATGGAATATGTAGAGAAGAACAAGAGAAATAATATATTTATCTTTTGCATAATGAGATCGGGTCTGAGCATGTTATATATACAAAAAATTGAAAGGAAAAGGCGAAAATGTGTTCATAGTAAGCTCACCCAAGCTTTTTATGTTAAATTTGCATGAAAAAGTGTTGGAGATACCACTATTTGCCTTGAAATCACCATGGAAAAACCTTTTGTAGAGCTTCCTCAAACCCTACATTGGTGGCTAGGAAGAAGACTCCAGATGCTCAAAGTTACAAATGAAATGCCTTCACATATTTTTGTATCGTTTTGTCACTTAGGGTTTTTTTTACCCTAATATGTTGATGGGAGTTTAGACATTTTGTCTATAGATTTTAAAAAAATACAATGCAAACTAATGAAACCCATGGGATAAGACTTTAAGTCTTATGTTTTGCCTTTTGTTTTTTCAGATACCCCAGGCTAGGGAGTCCTTTGGACTTGGTCTTTTTCATTTAGTTACATGGTCAAGCCTTGTGTATTATTTTTGCATTGATGTTTAAATGTAAAAGCATGTGATTAAGTGATAATTATAAATCACTTGATCTAATGTTGTTTTATGCAAACGTAATTTAATTGTGCTTTGTACGATGCATTGAGGAGATATTCTTGGAGTTATGATTTGTAAGCATCTAGGGAATTGTTAGGGAGGTTTGCAAATATTTGGAGCGAATATAGGCATGTCATTTCAGTTTTGGAACATAAGGAGGGTATCTAGGCATTATTTTCTTGTGCCTTTATGTTTGACTTGGTCAAACATAACTTTTTCATCAATTTGGAGCCTTTTGGTGATAGATTTACATGCTAAATTTGGGGGGTTTTTTTTGCATCCGAACCCAATAGCTTCCAGTTCCCAAATTTGGTGCAACTACTTGGGAGTTGAGCATATAGTCACATTGCTGACTCATCTTGTACTTAGTTCTTATTATGCAAATTTTTGAGTTAGTGATTTTTGCAGTCCTTTCTTAGACTTGAGCATGCTTTGTAACTCTTTTGGGGTATGAAATACAAAAAACACCTTAGATGCTATTGATTCAAGTTTTTGCCTTCTTATTCTTGCAGTATTGTGTATTATCAAGTGATTGATCAAGTTACTTGTCAGGTATTTTCATTTCCTTGTAGCTTTGTTTCATGTATTTATGCCTTTTCTGCAAAAGTATGTTTATGCAAGTTGCAAATTATGTTTTAAAGTTGCATATAGAATTTAAATTGTGAAATTTATCTTCCTTTTTACAAGTTAATGCATTCAAACCTTTTTGTGAAATGTTTATGCTTTAGCATATAGTAACAAGTTGTGAAGTTTAATTTTTGTCATTAGTGGCCAAGTGTATGCAAGTATGAATTTCACAATCCTTGTCAGTTTGGTGTATCACCCTTCATTTTCATTTCAAGCATGCCTTTTCCCTTTTCCTCTGCAAATTCAGTATTTTTTAGGTGATAACCAGCTAGGAGCCAACCTCATCTGAAGATTCACTCCAATTTTTAGGTGACCCACATCCTAGGAGTGTTTCCATGTTTCTCTAAAGTGATAAGTTTTGCAACTTACCTAGGATGCAACTTTTAGAGTTAACAGTTTTGGCACGCTTGGTGGGACTATTCGAATCAGGACAATATAGAAAATATAAGTGTTTTGCTAGTTTCGATATACAACCAACATTTTTCAAGCCTTTAAGAGGTTTTTCCTACATGTCAGGCAATTCCCACTATGGGTAAAATAGGAAAACCAATGATCTTTCATTTTTAGTGAAAAGAAACAAACCAAGAGTTCGGGTTCATTTGAATATTTACAGTTGTCCCCACCTAAAAGGCAGAGCAAAGCTTTAAAAAGAGCTCCTATTTCAAAGAGAGTTTAGTCAACTCCACCAAGTTTTAGACCAACAGTATCAACAAGTTTAGTTGTACCTACATCTTCGATACATGTTCATGTTAATCCACCTCCAATTGCTCAAATGGAAAGAAATCAACCATTTGTTGATTTTAATGGAGGCAGTCCATTAAATCTTGTATAACATGATGAAATTACAATAGCTTCCTTGAAGATTTTACCCTTTTTCACAAGGGAGGATCAAACAACCCCTATAGAGCATATCAGAGATGTGGCCTCTTTGTGTGGAGTTCATCCTATAACTCAGGAGAATGTGGCTGTTAGGCTACTAGCTACTTTATTAAAAGGAAAATCTTTACAATGGCTCAGGGGTTTGCAAGTTGGATCTATTGCAACTTGGGATGAAATGGGAGACAAGCTACATAAGAAATTTCAAGACAAGTCTCATCACTTGTCTCTAGGAGAAAAAAATACAACTATCAAAAGGGCTCCTTAGGAGAAAATGTTTGATTTTAACTTCTGATTTTAGAAGACTTGGTTTAGAATTCTTGAAATGGTAAGACGTTCTCTTGAATATGCATTTTTATATTATTTGAGAGCCCTTAACAGTGACATTTTTGTTATGATTCAATCAATGGGAGGTACTTCCTTACTTGATGCTTATGAAAGAGAAATTAGAGTAGAAAATAATTTAATTTAGGCTAGCAAAATAGCACCTACACCTCCAATGCCATTTTTCCCAAAGATATAGCCTTTTATGCCTTTGCAAATACCACCCTTTGCTCCTTTACCTGTTGTTCTAGCATTACCAGTTGTTGTCAGCCAAGAAACTATTGTCCCGGGCTCTTCTCAGGAGTTACAAGAGATTAAGAACAACCAAAATAAGATTGAGAACATACTATAGACCTTTGGTAATGAGCTAGTAAGTATTAAGAAACAACGGTTTCAAAATAGACAACCTTATCAGCAACAAAACCAATGGCCAAGTCAGTCATATCAAGGTCAAGGTCAACAATATCAAGGGAATAGACAGTCATACCGAGGTAGCTATCAAGGTGCAAGATATAATGTGAACCCAAGGCCTTTTTAGCCATATAATCCTATGCCAGTTAGTGCAGCTAGGGATCTCGTCCTTGTTCAAAATAACCTTGCAGAAGATTATGAGTCTTACTTTCCTTGCAACCATCCTCATGATCAGGCCACATGCTCAAATGGGGTCATCAACCAAGCGTTGATGATGTACAATGCTTCAGGTTCATAGCCTAATGTACCTAATGATGGATCTCCACAATATCAAGATCAACCTCCAATTGATGCTACTTTCCTGAACTAGCAGGGAGAGGAATTTTGTGGAGTAAACAGGGATGATTCTCTGATTGCAACAAATATAAGAGCCAAGAAGAGGGCTTATAAGATTGAACAATCAACAAAAAAAGGAAAAGAAGCTACAAAACTATCCACATCTCAAGTGCCTCACATATTGCAAAGGAATCCACAATATGCTACCAAGGAGCAACCCCACTTGCAAGAGGACCCTGTTGTTACAAGGACTCATCAGAAGGTAAATGTTGTTGTACCTTTCAACATTATTGAAAATATGAAAAAAATGAATGTGACAATGTCTATGTGGGATTCTCTATCCATCCTAGGCCAAAAAGACCTTTTACAATCTACTTTATCTAATTTGAGTGTGTCTAGTGATGTTTCAGTCGACCCACTTAAAGTTGGTTTTACAAATACACCTCAGGACAACAACAAAAAACTAGGTAAAGATGTCAAACCTCCTCCTTTCTATGTATCTTTGATAATAGGAGACAAATGAGTTTACAACTATATGGTAGATTTGGGGGGCAAGCAGCTATGTTATGCCCAAATAGATTGCTGATAGGTTGGGTTTAAAGTATTAGCCTCTTGAGAAGGGAGTAGTCCATCTTGATGGTTGAGTTTTTAATACTGTAGGTGTCAATAAGGATGCAATCCTTACACTTCATGCCTACCAAAACTTTCTCCATTCCTTGAGAAATTTTTGTCATTGACCTACTACCCTATTTTGCATTGTGCTTGTCAAGGGATTTTATTGCCAAAATAAGAGGTTATCTATCCTTAGATTGGTCCCACATGCTGTTTAGAACTAGGTATGGGAAAAAAGTGACTATTAAATCTGAGTTACTTGCTAAAGATCACATCAAACCTTATGTGCCAAGTGCTATAAATGCCAACTGTGTTGTTCTTGATGATAATTAGTTTGTTGCTGCTAAAGAACTGCAAGCTAAAAGTGTACCAAATATAATTTTAAATGAGTGGGCAGCATAAAATGTTGTAGATGAACCAAGTAAACACATTGAGGATAGAGGCCCAGGTGTGTATATATTTCATGAACCCGAAACAGTTATGCCAAACCTTGAAAATAATACTGAACATCAATTAGAATAGAGAGATCAAGTGTGGAAAATGTTTTTTGATGGCTCAAGGAGCAAGAATGGAGCAGGTGGGGGTGCAATGCTTGTATCCCCACAAGGTGAGAAGTACTACTCAACTTTCAAATTTTCATTCTCTTGTTCTAACAATGAAGGTCTGATTTAGGGCTTGGAATGGGCAAGGAAAAGGGGGATAAGATGACCTTATAGGTCTTTGTGGATAGTGAGTTGATAGTCAACCAGTTAAGAGGCTTGAATGTCACTAAGAATTATTTTTTGAAGTCCTATAATAATAGAGTATTGGATATGATAGAGGAATTCGATGATTTTAATCTTATTGTTATTCCTAGAAATCAAAACAAGCATGTAGATAGGCTAGCTACAATAGGTGCACAATTTGACATATCTAATGATATCAAGAAAGAAAAGGTGCAACAGTATGTTAAATTTTTAGTTAGACCCTCTATTCGTGACAAAAATGTTCATTGGCAAGTCTTTGAAAATGATGAGCAGGTTTTGAGTTTTCTACTTGAGGTTCAGATGAGTTTACTATTGTAAACTAGGAGAAGCTTAAGCAACAATATGAAGATCAATTTATTCAGTTGAGAACTAATAACCTACCCAGGGGTCTAGTCACCTTGGAATCCATTTTTAGCACTGATGATTAGCTTAAGAAGAATAAAACCAATATTTAGATTAAAGAGGAGCATTATGAAGAGCTTGAGATTTTGAAAGGTAAGCTCCTTAGAATTGGTAAAGTTTGTTCACATGAATATAGGAAATATTTTATTTCTCTTTGTCAAGAGTCTCATGATATATTTGCTTGGGAATAATCTTATTTAAAAAAATTTGATCCTAGAATTTCTCAACATACAATAGAATTAGAGTCAAATGCAAAGCCTGTTAGGTAGAAACAGAGGCCTTTGAACCCAAAAATTGAGCCTCTTATGATTAAGGAGTTAACCAAGCTGGTTAAAGGAGATATCATTTTCCCAATCAAGCATACCTCTTGGGTCTCCAACCTTGTTCCGGTTAGAAAGAAAAATTGAGAGATTAGGCTTTGTGTAGACTTTAGGGACCTTAATAGAGTCTCTTTGAAAGATCATTACCCATTTCCCTCTATAGAGAAAATCCTTCAGGTAGTTGCTGGTTCAAAAAGATTTTCCCTGTTAGATGGCTATTCTGGTTATAACCAAGTATTATTCAAAGAAGAGGATCAATTTAAGACCGCATTTACTACAAAATGGGGAACCATGGCATACAAGAGAATTCCTTTTGGCCTATCCAATGCTGGATCGACTTTTCAGAGGGCTATGGACATGACATTTCAAGGTTTGATTAATAAAATTGTGCTTATTTATCTTGACGATGTAACAATTTTTTCAAAAAGTGTTGATGAGCATTTATCACATTTAAAACAAGTGTTTGAGAGGTGTAGGGAATATGGAATATCCCTCAATTCCAAAAAGAGTATCTTTGTTGTTCATGAAAGCAAGCTTCTTGGACACATAGTGTCAAAACAAGGGATCACTATTGATCCTAAAAGAGTGAGCTGTTTTAGAGCTGCCTTTACCCAATCATAAAAAGGGGCTACAAAGCTTTCTTGGCAAAATTAATTTTTTGAGAAGTTTTATACCTGATGTTGCAAGTATTTTAAAGCCTTTAACTATAATGTTAAAGAAAAATGAAAGTTTCATCTAGACCAGAGAAGTCAAATGCAGTTTTGAAGCAATTAAAGAGGCCTTAGCAGCAACTCCTACTTTGGTAAATCCAAAAATTTCAAAAGATTTTATTTTGTATGCTTTTGGTAGCATAAATTCCATTTTTGCAATGTTGGTACAGCAAAATGATGATAACTGGGAACAACCCATTTCTTTTTTCAGTCAAGGTTTAGAGGATTATGAATAGAGGTATAGCTTTGTAGAAAAACTTGTGCTTACTGTAATCAGAAGTCTGAAATTTTTTAATCCTTTGATTTCTAATAATTTAAGATACATCTAATGGTTGTTCACCCTAGTGTGAAGGATTTTTTGTTAATCAAGGACCTGAATGACAAGAGGGTTGGGTGGATCACAAAGGTAATGGAATATGATGTTTATATCAAGATAACTAAGTTGGTAAGGGGTAAAGGGAATTGTGAACAGTTAATTTCAGACTCTTAAAATGAGGAGAAAATAGAAACAAAGGTTGTTTTGGTCACTAATGATGAATCTCAGAATGTTGCACCTACATTAGGTGCAGGTTGGGTACAAGGTATGGCTCATTTCTTACAAACTAGAGATTTTCCACTAAGTTTAGATAAAGCTAAAAGGAGATATTTCACATTGCAGTCCATCCCTTATTTGTTGGTTAATAATGTTCTCTTCAGAAAGGATCGTAATGGTGTGTTGTTAAGGTGTATTGATCATGACCAAGTGGTTAAAGTGCTTCGTGAGTTCCATGACGGAACTGCTGGGGGTCATTTTTCCCCAAGAATAACTACATGGAAGATAATGAGAGCTGGCTATTATTGGAAAAGCTTGTTAAGGATGCCCATGGTTGGGCAAGAAAATGTGTAGAATGTGCCATTTTTGTAGGCAAAGAAAGGTTGCTAGCTTTACCTTTGCAACCAATTCAAGTGGAACAACCCTTCATGAGATGGGGAATTTATTTTATAGGTGCCATTAACCCACATTCAAGTGCAAGTCATAGGTGGGTACTCACTGCAACTGATTACTTTACAAGATGGACTGAAGCAGCGGCTTTAAAAGAAGCCAATGAGACTTTTGTTTTGAGCTTCTATGATGATTTAGTAACCAGGTTTGGAGTACCTGAATCAATGATTTCAAATAATGCTTTGGAATTTGTTGGATTAAGAGCAAGTGATTGGTCTATCAGGAATGGAATATACTTGAATACATCATCAAACTATTACCCTTAGGGCAATGGTTTGGTAGAATCAACAAACAATAATATCATAAGGATTATTAAAAGAACCATGGAGGAGAATCAAAGAACTTGGCACACCAAGTTAAAATATGCCTTGTGGGAAGATAGAATTACTCCCAAAAGGTCTATTGGTAACTCACCATATGTACTGGTTTATGGTAAAGAGGAAAGTTTTCCTTTATCTGTGGAGCTTCCAGCCCTTGATATTGTACACCTGCTAGAAATGTTTGAGGAACAGGACCCAATGGTAGTTAGGTATGCTCAGCTCATGGAGTTAGAAGAGACAAGAGACAAAGCAATGAAGTATTTGGAGTATCATCAGCTCCAAACAAGGAAAGTCTTTGATAAGAAATCAACTCCCAAAGTATTAAGAGAGGGTGATGTTGTGCTCAAGTGGGATGAGCTGAAAAGAAGGCCAGGAAAACACACTAAGTTTGATAATTTCTGGAGTGGCCCATTTTTTATTATTGAATGCAAGGAGTATAATGCATTCCAATTATCAAAGATGGACAAATAATTTCTGCTTATCCCAATCAATGGGATACACCTCAAATGGTGTTTTGAGGTTTGATCTACCTTGTATATGCTAGATTAGATTTTTTTGCTTTCAATAAGTACTTTTGCACCTTATTTTAGTTGTTGTTTACATTCCCTAAGTGTTGTTCAACATAGTTAAGTAGTATTTCTTCTACATATTTTGTTTTTCAATAGGTTTCCAAGGTATCATGTTCTGATCTGGTGAGTTATAGGGTTGTCTAGGTTTGTTTCGAAAGTTGTGTCAAATTTCTAAGTGACTTTGTGCCTAATATATAAGCCTAGGCAACTGGTCATGATGTTTAGCAAGAAAACATATAGCAAATATCGCCAAAAATGTTACCTAATTTCACTAATAGCTCAATCAAGTAGAGATTTTGAAGTTTACAAATGAAAAAAAAGTACATTTTATTTTTGTTACATTACATTAATGTGCATAAAGAAAATAAAAAGATTACATTACTAAAATGCATTCATGCAAATGCATATAACATAAGAGAAGATTGCACAATATTTTCAAGAAAATTAATGTTTATTGACGATGTAAACAAATAATGTCTCACAAAAGTCGTGAGACTAACTCTTCTAATGCAAATAAAGGAAAAACTATACATTTGTAGATAAAGAAATGCACATATAAGGAAAGGTGAACCGTCATTTCCTCAATGATGAGTCTTGGTCCTACTTGAGTTGCCTTGCATCATCTTTGTTCCTCACACTTGTCTTGCATCCAATAGTTGCTCCTAATTGCTGACATCTGAGAGAGAGAGTTTTGTTAGAGAAATGAAGGATCACAAATCAATATATGCACAAACATCTGAAAACATATAACTTGACCTTAATTTGCATTAAAATTGTTTGAATATCATATATGTCTAGGAAAAAAACAGAAGTAATCAAACACATCTATCAAATGGACATACTTTTCTAACATGGTTTTTCCTTGTGCAAGTATAGGTAAAATTGTGTTACTATTTTATTTCATCTAATTTCAGCATGTGGGTTAAAATGTGGCCCCCACAAGGGTTGAGCTCAACATGTTTCCCTCATAACATTTGTAAGGGGTAGAAGTGTTATTTATCTTAATGCCTTATCTTGAGTCTTTTCTATATGTTTTGATAGGTATCTAGATACAAAAAATATTCATATTTATCATAGGCATACCCACCTCTTAAGTCTTGTTACTCAAGTACTTGCAAAGAACATCATTATTGAAGAGGTGAATATGCCTATGCTAAAGGAAACTATGCATGTTTCTTGGGGATTCTATCAAGATATATCAAAAGTAAGTCAAATATTGAAGCAAAGGTAGCATAAGGGTTGTTAAGATTGGTAGTGACTTTTCCATGTCTTTCAAGAATTATCTTACAATCAACAAAGATAGTAAGGAGAATTTCAAGTGAAAAGTTATGCTATAGTGATCTAGCATAATGCAAGCAATGAGCAAGCAATGAGAAATCAAGTTAGAAATTTGTTGTCATCAAAAGGTCATAGGAGTAGTCCCTGGTATATAGTGCAGTCATAAAGACAATGATATGGCTAAGAACACTTTTTTATATTGGAATGGAAACATAAGATGCAAGACACAGTTGCATGGAAGATTTGAAGACAATTAATGATAGCTTGAATAAAAGATAGTCATTAGAGGAGTGACAATGCAGAGGGTTTGTCAACATGAACAAAGTCCTCATGAAGGCACCCATAGTATGTGTAGGGACTATAAAATTTCAAAGAAAGCATACTAAGGAGATGGGCTATTTAATCTTGGAAGGAAGATTTAGGGTAGACTTGTGATATTTTGATGCATGAAGAACATGAATAGGCATGTAAGGAATCATAAAATATATGACAGTTTAAAGATACAACTTTCATCGATCTAATGCCTTCATCAAATTTGTAGCCCTCATTGATGTGCACATTTCAAAGGTGAGTTACAGGACATCTACAAAGCTCTGTGATCTAAATGAAGAATAAAGGTCAAGCCACTACCATTTAAAAGATATAAGGTTTAAGGTGCAGTGAACCCCGTTTATACCATTGAAGGAGGAGATCCTTGAAAGACAAGGCAACAAATATGGCCATGACCATAATGCAAAATGTATTATGCATCTACAATAGAAGAAGGAAAAGAAAAGTAACATAGAAAATTCATTTTTCCTACAAACCCCTAGGCCAAGCCATGAGATCTGCAGAAGAATATAGCCATTGGAAAGAATAAAAATCATAAATGAAACAAAAAACCCAATGCCTATAGTATGAGTTGTCGTGGCCTTTAAGAGCTTCAAATCCGAAAATAAAAAAAATGGCAGCATATCAATGTAAAATTTCTACTTCTTTCAAGACTGCCTTTGTTTTGTTTTGGGTTAACCTCAAACCGAGCTTCTTCTACACAAAATAGAGAGTCACCATTTCCAGAAATATGATCAAGAAGATAATAGAGTAAGAGCAGAGACCCTTTATATTTGCAGAATGAGCCCTATTAAAATCACCTGAAAAGATATGGCCGTGACCATTGTAGGGTTTTGAACCTAGAAAATGTTAAATAGAGTGAAAATGTTTTTTCTTTTTACATTTTTCTTCATGGTTCAAACCCAAAACAAGATCATTTTTTTTAGAAAAGGAGGTATCTTTTGGAACAAGAGTAATGTAGCACAAGGGTTGAACTATGGTCATAGCAAATGAAGAGGAAAAATAAAATTACAGAGAAAGAGTAAAGGGATTTTGGTTTTTATAACCCAATAAAAACTTCAAGTTCCTATAGAATAACAAATATTTGTAGAGGATGTGGCCATGGCCGTGATTGATAAAAATTTCTTCTATGTCTTCTACAAAAGCACATAGTCAAGAATATGAAATACACAAAACAAAGAAACATTAAGGAAACATGTACAGAGCAGAAATGAAGGTGTGGGTTTTTCTCAATTAACCTACAAATAGGTAATCTTCCACATATGTATGGAATATGTAGAGAAGAACAAGAGAAATAATATATTCATCTTTTGCATAATGAGCTCAAGTCTGAGCATGTTCTCTACAGAAAATTGAAACGAAAAAGCAAAAATGTGTTCACAATAAGCTCACCCAAGCTTTTTAAGTTGACTTTGAAAGAAAAAGTGTTGGAGATGCCACTGCTTGCCTTGAATCCTCCATGGAAAAACCTTCTATATAGCTTCCTCAAACCCTATGTTGGCGGCTGGGAAGAAGAATCCAGATGTTCAAAGTTACAAATGAAATGTCTTTGCATATTTTGTATCGTTTTGTCACTTAGGGTTCTTTTTACCCTAATATGCTAATGGGAGTTTAGACATTTTGTCTATCTTTAAAAAAAAAATACAATACAAACTAATGAAACCCGTGGGCTAAGACTTTAAGTCTTATGCTTTTCCTTTTGTTGTTTCAAATACCCCATGCTAGGGAGTCCTTTGGACTTGGTCTTTTGCATTTAGTTACATGGTTGATCTTTGTGTATTATTTTTGCATTGATTTTTAAATGTAAAAGCATGTGATTAAGTGATATAATTATAAATCACTTTATCTAATGTTGTTTTATGCAAAAGTAATATAATTGTGGCTTGTATGATGCATTGAGGATATATGCTTGGAGTTATGATTTGCAAGCATCTAGGGAATGGTTAGGGAGGTTTGCAAACATTTGGAGTGAATATAGGTATGTTATTTCAGTTTTGAAACACAAGGAGGGTATCTAATCATTATTTTCTTGTGCCTTTTATGTTTGACTTGGTCAAACATGACCTTTTCATTAGTTTGGAGACTTTTGGTGATAGATTTGCATGCTAAATTTGGGGTTTTTTGTTGCATATGACCCCAACAATTTCCAGTTCCTATTTTGGTGCAAATGCTTGGGAGTTGAGCATATAGTCACATTGTTGACTCATTTTGTACTTAGTTCTTATTATGCAATTTTTGGAGTTAGTGGTTTTTGCAGTCCTTTCTTAGACTTGAGCATGCTTTGTAACTCTTTTGGGATATGAAATACATAAAACACCTTGGATACTATTGATTCAAGTTGTTGCCTTCTTATTCTTGTAGTATTGTGTATTATCAAGTGATTGATCAAGTTACTTGTGAGGTATTTTTATTTTCTTGTAGATTTGTCTCATGTATTTATGCCTTTTTTGCAAAAGTATGTTTATGTAGGTTGCAAATTATGTTTTAAAGTTGCATATAGATTTTAAATTGTGAAAATTATCTTCCTTTTTAAAAGTTAATGCATTCAAACCTTTTTGTGAAATGTTTATGCTTAAGCATACAGTAACAAGTTGTGTAGTTTAATTTCTATCATTAGTGACCAAGTGTATGCAAATTTTAATTTTCATAGTCCTTGTCAGTTTGGTGTATCACTCTTCATTTTCATTTTTCGATTTTCATTTCAAGCATTCCTTTCCCCTTTTCCTCTACAAATTTAGTAGTTTTTAGGTGATAACCAGCTAGGAGCCAGCCTCATCTAGAGATTCACTCCAAGTGTTCGATGAACCACAACCTAGGAGTGTTTCCATGTTTCTCTAAAGTGCTAAGTTCTACAACGTATCTAGGGTGCAACTTTTAGAGTTAACAGTTTCAACTATAAATCTCTCTTGATTCAAATTACTAATCATAATTATACTACCATTTCATCCATTTCAAATTTATCTCCCTCTTTGACATCAATGACAAAGGGAATATTAAGATATTTAGTTTATTTAGTTTTAGGTTTTATTTCCCCCTTTGCTATACAATCCATCCAATGCACCTTTTTTTCTCTTGTTTGTGCACTTGGTACATTTTTTTCATGTGACCAGTGATGTTGGCAAGAAATGCCCTTTGGTACCACAAGTTTGGGGTGAGACTAGACCTCATGACCTCTTTCCTACAAGAGGATGCTTTAGCCAATTGAGCAAGGCCCCCAAACCCCCATCAATTATACCTTAATAAACTTTAAAAAACTATTTACGGTAGGGAGTTACAACTCAACTGAGACTCCTTTAAATCAATTTCAGAGTTATGATCAAATTATTCACCTATAGACACCTCAAGGGTTCATGATTGAGTTGTTGAAAAAATCCCCCAATATTTGTACTTCCTCTTATCAATTAATAGGAGGGAGATATCACTCCTAGCATCTGTGTAAGATACTCAAATTTTTCCTATGGGAGAGGTTTAGAAACTTGATATTTGTAATCTTTTCTTTTTTCTCAACATAATCAAATCATACATCTTCTGTTAGGATTTAGGTTACACCAACCTTGTAAATCCTTTAATTAATTTTTTTCCTAATGTCTTTTGTAAATTACCCATAAGAGGTGAAACTGTTCAACCAATAGTGGTGAAAGAGCTCATGTAAAGACAAAGTTATAGTTACTATTTGTCTTTTGAGAAAGGACAAAATAGTTGGGCATCTCATTTGGAATCTCCTATTTTTGGAAGATTATGACATCGATCATAAGTTTTAAGAGTATTTATGGCACTAGACAATTTCCATAAGATGCTATGACATCTATGACACTGTTAATGATTATATTTATGACAAATTCCTTCCCTAGGTGCCCATGCATGAGAGATGCCTTATGAAAACTAGATAAGAGCATTTGTAAGTTGCTATTTTGGGTGGATTTGGTGGTTGACAAGGAGGTAGGCATGGTTTTTTCTATGTTGTTTTTTTGCATGTTGTTTGGTGATACCATGGTGGTATTCATCCGGGCACATGTTTCTACAAATTGGGGCCTTGAGCTAGACTTATTCATTCAATTTTGTAAGTAATTGGTTGTCGAATTCTACAAAGTTTTACAAAGAAGTGTATTGCTATTGTAATCTCTCTTAGATTAGTAATATACTTTCCTCTCTCTTTTTTTTGTGGAGTATTTTCCCTTAGGGGTTTCTCCACATAAATCTAGTCTAATGTGTTATGGTTTTCTTTTCTTGCTTTGATTCTGAAATCACATTCATATTAAAGGTTAATATTTATATTTAGATTTTCAATTACTAGTAATTGAATTTTATATTGAAAGCTTTCTTCACCTTGCTTTACAAAATTTCATATTAGAGATAATGGTTTTGTTGAGAAAGGGATGTTTTCTCTTGAGAATTGAAGGTTTTTTGTTGCAGTGGGAGCCTTTTTGCTTTGTGATTTTTTTGCAAATTTATGAAATATTGTAAACCATGGCTTCTACCTCTCATTTGGATATTGAGAAGTTCAATGTCACTGGTTATGATATGTGGAAGTTAAAGATGAAGGATCTCCTTGAAGAGAGAGATCAGTGGTTGATAGTTTTGAATGAGAAGAAAGCAAAAAAAATGTTTGATAAAGATTGGAACAAAATGGACAAGAAGTGTGAGGAATGTCATTTAATTGTGTATTGCAGATTTTGTCCTCCTGAATGTTTCAGAAGAATCTACTACACTCAAGTTATGGACAAGGATGGGTGAAATATATCAAACTAAAATTCTAACTAATACGTTGTATCTTAAAACACGTTTATATTCTTTGAAAATGAAGGATGGTGATTCTATTGTAGAATATTTAATTGCTTTTGATATGATTATAAGTCAGTTTTCATCTATAGATGTTAAGATAGAAGAGGAAGACAAATTTATTTTGATACTTTTTTCTTTACCCGAATCTTGAGAAAATCTAATTATTGCCATAAGCGATGATGGTATAGAACCGAAGATGGATAGTCTCATTGCTATAATTGTTTCAAAGGAGACGAGGAGAAATACCATGAGTATGGGCTCCCAATATGCCTTACATGTGTGAGGAAGGTCCAAATAAAAATGAGGGCCTAAAGGGGACAAGAAGAGAGACAAGTCTAAAGGATGTTCTAAAACCCCTAGGAAGAGAAGAGTAAAGTGTTGGAATTGTGGTAAGAGAGGGCAGGAGTGCAGAAACATGAAAACAATTTCAGATACTTTTATGAAAAATTCCTCAGAAGATGGTGATTCTGATGCTTTATTTATTTTTTCTAACACTATATGTAGCTTCATGGGAAGGAGATAGTATGTAGGTTTCAGCCCATAAGCTTTTCACGCTATGGAATTTTAGGCCGAATAACTCACATTTTAAATCGAGTTTATCTAGAAATGAAAATTGTCAATGTGAATAAGGTTGCAAAGGTAAACCAAAGCACCTAAAGCTAAGTGAGAGCATGAAGGTGTTATAGATCGATTTGGAATACAAGGAGAAACCAATTAAAATTGGCAATTATAATAAACAAGTTGTTTTTTGGATACATTACCATGTGCATGGTGATAGGTAACATGGTGCTTTCTGATGGTGTTGGTCTATGAAAACAAATTTCTAATGTGAAAGATATTAGAATTGGTACTATAGAATGAAGACACATTTGCAAAATGGTGATTAAGTCTGTTCATAACATAATGAAGCATGCAAAGATAGCGTTGTTTATTTTGAAGAAGCATTCAAGCATAAAAGAATATAACTGATTCAAACAAATTAACCAAATTTTTGTAAGAGGATTCTAAGTCATCTTAGAAGTACTTTATTCAAAATACTTGCAGCTTGTCCCAAGTGGTGATGCCACTTAGCTTACAATATGGTTCACATTGAAGCAAAATTGTTCGTCAATAGTAGATGGAAGTAACGACACAAGCTCTCGAGGAAACTTCAAGAAGCTCTCTCTATTTTGGTCTTTTGTACCTAGAGAGGATAAATGGCACATCGGTTTCAATTGGAAATAAGAGAGAGTAGCATAGGATCATGTAGAATGCATATAAATTTGTGGGTATCAATTTTGCTACAACATTCTCTCTTATTTGATAAAACATGCTTTTGTTTGGTGGAATGAAGGAAACCTTATTCCAATTATTAGGAATTCAAAATATTAGGTTGTCACGGTTATAATGTTGGCAGAATATTTGAATCACATTGTGTATCATTCCTCAAACAACACATAGTGTATAAGAGGTTATTTTATCATTGGATTGTTGATTACTCCAAAATTCCAAAATAAAGGTATCCTTGCGACTTGTTTCAGTGTGATCAATTGGTGCCAACAATCATGAATTACAAGACAGGTGTCAAGTAACTAAATAACATTGCTTGAAATAGACAAAGAATCGGTTTATATTTGAACCTAAGATGTTGTAACAAGAGGAAAGAAAGATATCAAGTTGCTCATCAACACTTGGTGTTAATTTAGAAACCATCATTGCTTTGCAAATAATATTTCCTTTAAACACATAGTTAAGGAAAAAGAAAATCTTCATTCAATTCGAATACACAAATACCACCAACAATGGAAAGTGAAACATCCGCATACAAAAATCATTTGCATAAAGGAAGAAGGATTTTTCTTTTATCAGTTACACAAAAAGTAGTTACAAAAATGAATGACCACCAAACTGAACATGGGTTCATTCGGGAAAAATTATAAATATGCAATCTGAAACTAATAAGGGGATCCTTTGGCTATGAGACATGAGCCTTTTTTAAGGCTGGGGAATTATAGTAATTGATCTTTGCTATTCATTTGGGGAAAGAGATTATTTTCTGAACTTAATCTTTGTACAAGGAGATAGAGTCTTTGAGCTCTATTTTAAATTTTAGAATAAAGGAGACATTTCTATTCTTTGTATTCGATTTTCTTCTCTTTAATTATTGATTTCATTTGTGAATCCACAATTATCCATTTGTATTTTCTCTATTACATCCGATTAAGAATGTGTCCATTGCAAGATCTTTGAGTCTTGTTTTGTTCATGTGTTTCTTGAGGATCAATTTCTTTCCTCCTCCTTATCATTTACAGGTTTAAGTGAATAATCTTTGTGTCATTTTCTTTGATCTTTTATTCCAAATCACTTTCGCATTTGTGTCATTTTTATGCGTATATGTTTTTTTTCCTTCAGTGCTTTCTGGTTAAAAGCACACTTTAGTTTTGTTTTCAATTTATCCAATTCATTGAAGATCATAAGAGGGAGTTGTACCTCTAAAATTTAGAGTATGATCGCTAAACTAATAGCGATCTCTGAAGCTATTAGTAACTGAATTTTCTTTATTGCTAGGCATATTTGAGTCATTATTCAAAAAGGACAATCTGTTTGCTAACAAATTTTTGGTGACTATGCTAGGGATTCAAATCTAAGATTGGTGCTTTATTTCCTTAGATTTGTAATGATATCTCCATGCGTAGGGAGATTGGTGACTCTGTTTGAAATTCAAAGATAATATGATGCAAAATAATAAAAAATCAAAGAAATGGGAGAAGACCCACGCCTACCGTTGAAGAAATTCTTGCAATAGATGACGAATTACTTCATGATTTTTTGGATCACTGCAAAGAAAGCATTACCGAAGCTGTAAGAATTGGGTTAAGTATAGAAGATGACTACAAAACAACACTATTGTTGAGGAGTCTTCATGCAAGATTTTATAAACTAAAAGAACTCAAAGAAGGATTGAGTTCATTGAAAGAAATCATATGGAAAGTCATGTGACTTAAAGAATAATTGCAAGTTGATGATGATGATGCCCCAAGTGCCTCTAGTACTTTATTTTCTTATAATTTTTTCAGTTTTTGATGAACAAGATGTAACAGAAATGATGATTGAACCTCGCAAAGATACAACACCTTTGAAAGAAAATAATCATAATCAAGAAAATGTTGAAATATTTGCAAGTCCTACAATTAACATAGACAATATTGATTTTTTGAGGCTCTCTTCTTCACTAGAATTAGAAACTTTCAGTTTTGAAACTGTTGAAAATCAGCTTGCTTCTAAATAATTTGAAGATGATAATTTTTCAAATTGACACCCAGTCAGAGTATGCAACTTCTGAGTTTTGTGAAGAATATGGTAAAAAGGGTTCATTATAGCCAGAGGTTAGTAGTGAATATATTTTTGAATCATTCCATTTTGAAGATGCAACTATACCATTTGAAGATGATTCAACAAATGAAGTTTGTGTTAGAATTCAAACAAATGTATATTCTATTGTTGGTATTTCAACATCTGAGTTTGTAAAAGAGGAAGGAATTTTTGGGACTAATGAAAAGAAAAACAATGGTCAAGCTGATGAAATACTATGGCCACAAGAATTGTTAGAAGTTTCATATGATGGTTCTCTTTGTAAAGAGGAAATTATAATTCAATTTTTATCATTTGTTGAAGGAGAGGACTTTCTTGTTGTAACTCCAAGTATTGACCCAACTACCTCTTCATTTGTGGATAGGGAGTTTTTAGATTTGATTGCAATAAAGAAGGATGAATCTTTTTCAGCTAAGGAAGATCCTATGCTACATGAGGTTATTCTATGTCCTAAGGTTGATAAGGATATTAAAGAGTCTTTTAGATATAATGACCTCAAGAAAAAAAATATTTATGCAGCCATTTCTTTAGAGAGATCTAATTATTATAGTTTGCAATAAAAAATCGAGACACCATTTTGCAGTTCATTGGTTTGCTTTCATGCCACAAATCCGGATCTCGAAATTAACAACATTCATAACGAAAAAGTAATGATAATTTTTTATCTATTCGAGATGGTTCGAGATAGCATAATCAACACTATACAGGGCAGGCATCTTGAGGTTCAAGATAATTCAAAAATGTATAATGAAAAGTAGCTTTTTGGTATCCATTTTTGTAAGTGCTTTCATTCCTTGAGTTCCAGACTTGCATTTCTATGGATGGGTTTACAAAAATTACATGAATTTTCTCCTTTGTTTTGCACTGGAAAATATTTCTCCCAACCAGTTAATGGATTTGCATAGCCCCCTTGGAAATTTGTAGTGTTGCATCACTAATGGATTTGACCCCAATTTCCGATGGTTGTTCGTCGAAATTTTGACGATCTATTGTTGGCCAACCGATGAATCATACAAATTAGCGTCATCACTCAATTTTTGTCTATATCCTGATGGACAATAAAATGTCGCCCTCCCAATACCAGCTTGTTGGAACAACAACGCCCATTCCATTGATCACACGACGAGCAGTGGCTAGACCATAGGCGGAATACCATCGTCGAAGCATTAGAACAGTGACATACATTCGTTGGAACCGAGATGACAGTGTCATCGGTCTAGCGATGAAAAGTGTTCAGAGCACGAGCGACATATAGTCATTGGTCAAGTGACGAGCAGTACCAGAGCATGTGCGACATACCATTGCCGAAGGGTTGGAGCATCGACATACATTCGTCAGGATGGAGACGACAATATCGTTGGTCGAGCGACGAACAGTACCTGGAGCATGTGCGACATACTATTGTCGAAGTGTCGAAGCATCGACATACATTTGTCAAGATGGAGATGACAGTATCGTCGGTCTAGCGACGAACAGTACCCGGAGCACATGCGGCATACCATCGCTGAAGCATCGGAGCATCCACATACATTCGTCGGGATGGAGACAACAGTATCATTGGTCTAGCAATGAACAGTACCCAAAGCACGTGTGGCATACCATCGCTGAAGTGTTGGAGCAGTGACATACATTCGTCGGAGCAATGACATATAGTCGTCGGTCTAGCTTTGCCAAACCGTCGGATTAACAACATAAGAGCATCAAATGCGCGACGCAATAGGTAAGTCATTACGGTGAAAGTTTGTCGCACTCGCGACGAAATAGGAAAGTCATTACGGTGAAAGTTCATTGGATACATGGCAAGGTTGTAGGGTGTTTTTGCGGTTCATCACAATTTCGACGGAACAATGCAGTTTTTAAAAAAAAAAAAACTATTTGTTGAAATGTAGGCATATCGGGGTGACTCTGGGCAATATATAAAAGTAGTAGGAGGCTCCAAAGTGCATCCATAGGGATAATGACAGGACATAACGATAGGTCAATCAAAGAGAGAAAGTTGATGTGCCAAGACCATGAGCATTTAATAGGGGTAGTAATAGACAAGATGGATTGTCATCAATGCTCAGATTGGAAGACTTCATTATGAAAATTTACATCACAATATGATTATCCCTGTTTGGACAAATGCATTGACATTAGTGTCAAGAGTTAAGAGGCCATTCAACTTTGCATTTTAATAAATTATTGTATGCATTAAGTGCTTACAAGGTAGAAAAAGGATAGTCATATGACTTTTTAAAATATCAAACAACATGTCAGTCGTTGTGTTTAATTAGGCTTACAGAGGCAGGGATTTATCATTTTTTGCATACATCTGTAGTCCAAGCTCTAGGCCTACATTATTTGGTTACTATGTATGAGAAATGAGCAATGAATAATTGTAGAATATGGAGGTTATGGATGATATTATGATGGCCACATTTGATGTTGATCAACAATTGGAGCAAAATATAAAACCTATGATGAGTCATGAGATCAAGGGGACTGTCATGGACAACAAGCACAACCTATGAATTGGATTCTAATTTTGCTAAAAAAGAAAAAATCAAACTAGTGAATATTAAACTACACACTAGAATCTAAATTTGTGGAAAATGAGCAATTTGGTGAGAAAGAGTACCTGCAGTGCATCTTGGATACTTAGCTAGTGTATTACAAAATAGGATTGCAAACCCAAAATTATTCACTCTGGAAATTCAATAGAAAAATACAGAATGTTATCCTGGATACTTAGCTCTTAGACAGTCAATAAAACAATATGAGCATGATTATGAATGGTTTTACCTAGTCCCACTCTTGATCTCCATGTTTGAGAGCCTTCTTTTTAAGACCCCATGAATCCAATTTGATCCATTGTTGCCAAAAGAGATATTAATGTGTAAACAAGGAGCCACATTTAGACAAACTGGTTGTTGATTTCTTCTAAGAAATTTAGAGACTACAAAAAGAAGATACCTAATGGGGATCATCTGGGCTTCGTAGAGAAAGCACTGCAATATGGCTTCGAGTAGCAATGAAAAAATTTGGATTAGCTTCACAGTAAATCCTAACAGCATGACATTGAAAGTTGCTCAGGTATTGGGTCCTATCCCCTAGATTAAATTAAGGAAAACATTATTGTAAACACAATATGTATAGAAGAATATGAGTGTAAAGGAAAATGGATATTAGAAAAACATAAATGTAAATAAAAGTAGTGTGAGCAGAGACTTAATCTAAATTGGTCTTGAACAAATAAAATCATACCCAATTAGCATTAAGTTATACTGACCTTGTACTCATTGCCATTGTCAATCTTGAAGGTTACTTTGATGCCTTCTGCAGAAACTCTATAGCCACGAGGCAAGAGAAGGCGGGAAAACCAAGTGTATATTGATGACCTCCTGACAATCAAAAAGAAAGAAGCAACCAGTCAACCCTATTAGAATAGAATAATCTTATGAATTTATTTTATTTGTTTTACTGACTAATGGATAGTGGACCTAGTTCTCTTGAATTGAGATACTACTAAGATGTGTTGACTGGTGATTTTAGACTACCGATATTCTACTTCAATCTCTATAAGTTACTTTTGTCTTAAATATATTCAAGATAACTCTGCAAAAAAAATCCCCGATCTCTTAGAAATTATGCAGATTATTTTGTTAATACTTCTCCATTTTGATATTTTCTTTCAAAAATTCATAGAAAGATATGTAATTCCATATTTGAAACTTACATACTTTAATTTTATTAGTTCTGTAATTATAGTATATGATTCCAACAATTGTGAAACGCATAGGCAATATGCTGGATGAATGAAGTAAACTATACAATTGGCAGGTGTAAAGCCAAATTCCTTAACCCTTTCTAGCATCCTTCTTTCCTGTTTTAAAACATGTGCTTTGGAACAGGGCATGAAAATCCAAGTATAATGAACAGGATATTTTTGTGATCAAATATTATATTATAGTAAGTTGAATGAATGTAAGTAGAGATATTTTAGCATACCTGCAGATGGTAAAAAATTTCATGGTTAAGTGGAAGCCTCCCATCAACAAAAAGATCCAAATATCTGTTTATCTATCTCAATTGAGCCTCTAAACCCTTCAGAGCTGTCAAATTTTCCACTAATCTGTTAGCACAAAAGTCAAATTTTAGAGACCACTAAAAAAATTAAAAAAAAAATTACATTATGATCCAAATCCACACACAACACAATGTTCATAGTGAAGAGTTAGCACTTTCTTTCATCTTTGCATATTGATTTGATGCTTCAAACGATGCATTTCTTATATTGAAAAGTGCATTTCTTACCTTATTGAGCTTCTCTTTGTTTTGAGAATAGTTTAATATTCTCTACTTAACAGGGACAACCACGTGAAGGTGGAAGCTCATTTGTCCCCTCCGCCACCCTCCAACCCCCCCCCCGTTTCCCCCCCATCACATCACTCTCAATTCCCCATACCTGATCATATAACATTAATCATTCATTCATCCATTAATAACATATTGCATTCATTCACTCATCCATCATATAACATTCATTCATTAACATATAACATTTATTCATTAACATATTCACATTCATTCATTAATATATAACATTCATTTTTTCAGTTTTTACATATTATCAAAAATATGGTTGTCAACTTGTCATAATATGATTACAATCACTTTTTTTTCTTTTTTTCTATTTTGTTGCTAAAAAAAGCTGAAGTGGAGTATCGTTTTCAAAATCATCTATCCCCCCTTCAGTTGTTCTGAGCTCTACTCATGATCTCAATGTATGCCTAGTCGTGTACTCACAACATGGACACGGCTACAAGGGGGGTCTACTACAATAGCAAAGAAATGTTAAATTGATATGTTTTATTATTATTGTTACACGTATTTCATTAATTAAAAGAACATCAAAGTGGTGTTCTTTACCCGAATGGGCCACATCATGTTCTTGATATTGTCTTATAGCCTCATGCTGAACATGTTGAACACCCTCTAAATCTTGATCTGGAGTTGAAGCACGAAAGATTACATTAATTAATACACCAAATGCAATTAAATATGTTTAAAAGAACAATAGAGTGGTCCTCTTTACCTGATGGAGCCATATCATGTTCCTGATCTTGTCTAGCCTGATCATGCTCAACATGTTGATCATGCTCTACATGCTCTAAAGTTGAAACACGAAAGGTTACATTGATTAATACACCAAATGCAATTAAAGATGTTTAATTGTATTAATCCATATTGTGTTTTGTATAGCACATGAATACATCCAGTACCGGGATGCACACCATGGCCTTCATCGGCAGGTTGCACTCCACCCTCACCAGGGCGCTGCATTCCAATGTCATGTGCAGTATTATCATTGCTTATCTGTGTAAAACAAATAGGCACATTATTATGGTAGAAATTAATATTGAATAGATTGCACAAGTATTCAATTTGAAATAAAACTTTATTGAGTTTATTTACCCGTGTGTTGGATGCAGTGGAAGATTGTGTTTGCCTAGTCGAGACTCTTAGTTGTTTAGTCAGGGCTCCATAGCCTTGGTGGAAGGCAATCTTTAGGTCCTCTTCCGTGGGAATTCTGTTGAAATCAAAGCCCTGCATTTTTGCATGCAATCATGAATTTTGCTTCTATGGTGTGATAAAACCAAAATTGTTTGCAATTTATTATTTGGATGCAATATTTCATTTATTGATACTTACAAATCGTGCAGCTATTTTCATATAACCACCAGAGCCAAGTTTGTGTTGCCCGTGTTTTTCTAGTCTTGCCTTTGTTGCCTTTGATGTGTCAGGCAACTTATGAAAAATTGAAATACGTTAGATTATGTAAAAAGAAAGAGTAATCAGTATATAATTAAATTGTTGATAGTATCACATACCTTGCTTGGCCCAGTGGTGTCTTTCCTTTCTTCTTTTCAGCCTTCTCCTTTCCATCCGACACCAAGTCCTTCCACTCCCTTTCTAGAATCATGGGGGGACGCTCGTACTTTCTGTTCTTCTTTAAATGTGACCTATATTGGTCCCTCACATACTTTAGATAGGTACCAGCTTTCTTAAGGACCTTGGTTCGGTTGAATGTTTTATCACCGAACAACACAACTAAACGGTTAATGAGCTCATCTTTTAAATCTTGATTTTGGGCATTCCACCATGTATGTATGGTGGGCCCAAAGAGCTCCAATGTAATATCACTTAGATGTTTATAAAACCATCATTTCCTGCAAAATGATCATGGGATCATTAATCTATAAAGAGTGATCAATAAGTAAATTTCAATTGGATTATATATAATAATAATTCAAATATTTTAAAGTACCTGGGACCTTCTCTATCTTTATGGGAAGGAAATCCTTGGTCACCACAAATGTGATCAGCAATGTTCCCATACTAGTAATGTGGGAAGATCCAAGAAATGCCGCTAAAACATCACCAGTACTAGCGGCCTTTGTCTCCACAGGTACTGACACATGTGGTGGCATGTGTTCGCTGCGAGATGGTGGACTACCGAATGCCTGCATGGTATGTGTTGCCGACATTTAAGTCGACAATATAGGCATGGATGATGGGGTTGGATAAACTATTATATGCACAAGAAGATCAAGATTGACACTTGTATCGTCCCCTACTTCCTAGGAAACACTTGCAGTACCTTGATCATGGCCAGCAGCATGATGAGGACGCAGATAATCTTGTAAAAAGAACACATATTTTAGTTCATGACATAAAAGAGTACAAAATATAAAACCATGAATGAACTTATGTTATAATTAAAGATCTCATGACAACTTACTTGCAAGTTCTGTGCTCTTTCAGACAATAGTTTAACCCTTTCTCTTATCTCATTTGTTTGAGCCACTAGGAATACCAACTTAAGGATTTCTTGATTGCATTTTTTTTGGGCCTTCCTCATCATATCCATAGGGTTTGTGGAAAATGCGATGTCATCATCACATAATAGTGACTCCACCTCCATATGGATGTTCTCCTGTACTGCTGGTGCCTTTCCCCAATCAGTCGACTGCAACAAGAATATTAAAAACATTATCGAAATTAACCCAATAAACTCATGAAAAAAACATAATAATAAAACATTTTGCTTGCATCTAATTTGTACAATTGTAATGAGGTAAACCTGTCGGATAGAAGTGCCTGAAGATGGATCGCAATGTGTGCTTTGGGCTGGAGCCTTCCTTCTATGATCAATGTCTCGCTGTGACAAAAATTAAATATAAAAAACATTACTGAAATGAAACCAATAGACTTACAAAAAAAACATAGTAATAAAATGGTATATTGGAGTCATTAATTGGAGGTTGGGTAAAATGGTATATAGTACATACCACCCCCATAGTAATTGTCTTTCTATCTAAGTGATTTAAATTGTAATCGATTAGCAACTCTTCCCCTGCAGTTATTGATTTTATCGCACATACGAATACATGATTTCCCTCTTGCACCTCGAATATACAGTTGGGTTTCTTATTTGTTGACCCAAGTCATGTACTATTTATAAACCCTAAAATATTCCCTGATGCTTTTCGCCTCCCGTCAATGTACCTAGCCACTCCTTTATTTTGATCCTTATCTTTTAGTTGTATATAATTTGCTGATAGTGCATACCTACACATACTTCATATATATCGAACCAGCTGCATCTACTCTTTGTAACTATAATAGGGTCCAACATACTCCATCAACTCAATAACTTTTTCGTAATAGACCTTTATGTCATCCATGCAAAATAGGCCCAAACCATGTAATGATGATGGCGCTATGTGATATATCCTCTCGTTGACACAAAGATCAGTGTTTATTGGAGGAAGTTCCTTGGGTACCCATTGTTTCCGTAGATGTTTTTACCTCAAGGGCACCTCGATGCCGCCTATGCTCTCATCGTCATAAGAACATGACCCCCCTTCAGCAAGAAAAAATTCAATGCGTTTACGGAATTTTCTTCTAATCTTTTGACCTCTAGATGGTCTCCCTCTTTTAGACCTACTACATGTCTCACTTTCCTCTTCTCTTCCTGAATTTCCCTCGCTCAAGGAAGAAAAATCTGACAAATACCTATTTGGTGGTACCTGCACTCATAAGGATGTTGGAGGAAGTTCTTTCATGGTGATGTGATCCAAAGGTGGCATTATGATTAATCTATCATTTCATCACTAGAATTTGATAGGTTATAAGGTAATCAAGTCCTTATAGATTGCAAGTTATTGTTACTACCATCCAAATGTGTCAATCACAAATTAAATCTACTTAACGTCTTAACTCCCAAACTTTGTAACAAGTGTTGAATGTGACTATGGTCCACTAGTTACACAACCAAGGCATCAAATGTATTCTCTAATTGTAATCAAACGACTTTTTCTCTTCATTCAAGTAAATAAACTTGAAGAGAAACACCACCAAGTGGTTTATTGGACACCTACATGACTAAAAATAGCAGCAAATTTACATTTAATTTCCATATGTCTAAGTGGTTAACGGGGAGGGAGTGCGTACTAGGCTTGGTAAAGTCATCATAAGTTTATCAATTTTCTAATTCTCTATGACAAGGTTTCAACATCTTCAAATAGTGAGAGTTAGTGCTCATAGTCATTTGAAACAACAACATTTTGATTATGTATGATGGTAGGATTTGATAACTTAAAAGAATTGGCTACCCAACAAACTCAAAGTTAAAAGAAACTTTTTTAGTTTAAGGGGTTAGCACTTTCTTTCATCTTTGCATATTGGTTTGATGCTTGAAATGATGCATTTTTTATCCCACTTCTATCATATTGTATTCCCATCCCATTGCAAATGTTGGAGGTGTTGATACCAAAATTTCATATCAGATACCACATTCTTGAAGCAATTTTTTGTGTTTTTACAATTTTTCTGAAGTTCTTTTGTGTTGTATGGATCCATACAAACTTGAAATGCTCTGAGATCATTGGTGTAGATAAATATATGTGTTCCCTTTCATTTGCATTTGTTTTGAAGTTCTCAATCACTATTTTGTGGGATTAAACAATCAAATATAGGGACTGCCCTATTGTGCCTGTGTAAGGGTTTGAGGGCTAAATAGAAATGACATCCACCAATCCACCCACTGTCTTGGAACTGTAACTCGGTGGATTGGTGTGCATCATGGTGGATTTGATGGATTTTCAAATCTTGTTCTTTGAATTCCATTTATGTTTTTCCCTTGTCATGCTTGTTACATTGTTTGGGAGGAACCTAAGGTTGGGTTTTACCTTGGCTTTCATAAAAATCCTAATGTTCCATGTAAAGGCTTGGGTGAGATATATTTGGCCATTACCTTTTTGGAGTGGGTATTAAAATGACTTATGTCTCATTGTTTTATCTAGGTCGGGCCCCTTTTTATAAATTGAGTTAAATATTTTTCCTAAATTTATTACTTCCTAAGTTTAGGTTGGCCTGTGCCCTATGTTACTGATATTAGCCCAAACCTAAAGGGAGTGTTAATAATCAGAAGAGATTTTGAAACTTCAACTACAAAAGCTACAAACTTGACTGTAAATGTAGCCAAATTGGTCCAAAAGACAACTGAAAGAGAAGAAGCTGAGAAGAAAAGTTCGATGGAGAAGTATAACACCATTATTGGAGAGTATAGTAGAATGCAACAAAGGGATATTGAGCTGCAAACTGAGGTAGATAGGTTGAAGTACAAACATGTGGGGGAGTCTTCTAGTGCTCCTGGTACCCTAGCCATACGTTCTACATCAAGATTAGTACCTCCAACTTCTCCAATTGTTTCTACTCCTGGGTCCCCCATCCAGACTCCTGCTCCTAGTCCTTCATTAGAGCCAGTTAAAGAGTAGGTTGAGTACTCTATAGATCCCACCAAATAGAAGATGCTTAATAAGATTAGAGAGCTATAGGAAGCTCTAAAAGCAAGTGAGAAGGGAGCAGTTTCCAAGAAAAATGAAGTTGTAGACACAGTTTTTAGGCATTTGAATTAGGGAGTTGATGGTAGATTACCATCAGTTTATTCTTTATATTCTTTATTCTTAGATTCAATAAGAAACATTACTAGGGATCATGAATTAGTTTTTCCTTTAGTTGAGAAGTGGATCCCTAGGGCCAATGACCTAGATGTTATGTATAAGGCCTCTAGATTCGATGTAGACAATAGGCCCCAATCATTAAGGCCTACTTAAGTTTTTGTAAAATCACTGCAAGGTTTTAAAGCCTTACCTGATGATTTGAGTAGGAAGATTAAGGAACTGGTAAAGAATTTTGATGACTGGAGTGGCACGTGTTTACCAAATTTACAGGGACTACCCTATTTTGCCTATGTAAGGGTTTGAGGGGTAAGTAGAAATGACATCCACCAATCCACCCACTATCTTGGAACTGTAACTTGTTGGATTGGTGTGCATCATGGTATGATAGAGGTTCATTGCATTTAGGGGTCTTTTAAAGCAAAAAACTTGGCATTGAATTGATGCCCTAGGGCTGACAGGGGCAATTTTCTTGTGAATTTGTGGTTGTTAAGTCAAGGTTTATGAATTTGATGGATATCTTGGTAGAGTCATGGTGACACTGTTTGATGGTCCAATATCTAGTTTGAAACAAAAATATCTCTAACAACTCTAAGAGCTATAATGGGATGGCATTAAAGGAACCTTCATATGAAGGATCTTCTAATGAAGGACCTTTGAATTAAGGTCTTCATTTGAAGGTCCTTCATGCCAAGGTTCCTTTTATAAAGCATTTTGGACATGAAATATTTAAAATAAAAAATACCTTCATTTGAAAGTCTTGACATGGCATCATTTTTGAATGAAGGTTCTTCATTCAAAGGTCATGAAGACATCACGTTCAAATGAAGGTTCTTCATTAACTGGTATTTTGTAATTTTGAATGTGTGATGATAATTTAGGGTTGTAAATAAATCCATTTGAGCCTTTTATAAATGAAAGAACATTTGATGCAATCATATGCCTTGTCAAACTTTGAACTTAATAGTAAGGGCATCATGAGTAGTTTGTTGGGCCCATTCAACAATCTCTGATGCAAGGATTGAATTGTCTAGAATGTATCTACTATCAAGAAAGCCAATTTTTTTACCTCTATGACTATATCTCAAGCAATAGGTTTAATTGTGATGGCAATGATATTGACAAGGATTTTGTAATCTAGGTGTTGAGAAGCATAATTGGTGACCATCCTAGGAAAGATTATTCATTCTCACTTTTAGGTGTTAAAATTTAACAATACGTAGATTGATGAAAGAGCCCAAATAGCCTTTCCCCATGTTATCCAAGTACACATATCAGTGATCTTCTCTTATATGGTTGGACTTGATTTCAATAACTTAGCTAGGAATTATTCATTTAACCTAAGGTTTTCTCATAATACCATCATTGGAAAAGTATGATCAAATTATTCTATTATGAAGAATTTGTCTATGTGCCTCTAGTAATCACTATAAAAATGTGAAAGACTAAGCTATTTTATTTTTTCTATCTTATCTTATACCATTTTACGAGAATGGGGGGGCCAATGTATGAGAAGATCTTTGGAAACTAGGCATGAAAATTGCAGGTTAAAGAGAATGGGGGTGCCTAACTTACAGTACTCATTGTCCCTTGGTCATCAATTTTCCCTGAGTGCCCTCAACCTCATCCTCGGTGCTGGTATTGACCTTGTTTTAGCTCCAAACTCTTTGTCGGCGCTAGTATTGACCTTGTTTTCACTCCTCCAAACTCTTCCTCAGCGCTGGTATTGACCTTTCACTTGTCCAATTTTATGAGCTACAACCTAGTTTAGTTAGGTTTTAGAGTATGTTAATTAAATTTAAAATTATGGCGCCATTGAGAGTAGTGAAAATAAAGCAAGCAAAGCCTATTATGTCGCCATTTAGAGTAGTGAATATAAAGTAAGCCAAGCCTATTATAGTCATGAGGGAAATAATAAAACTCCTAGGATACTTTGTGAAACCATTTTCCTTGGTTAAAGGGAGGCCATAAAATATACCTTTGGATTTTTTCAATCTTCAAATATGAGGATTTGCAAGGTTCTTAGCAACATGAGTAATGGAAATGTGTGCAACAAGAATTTTTGAACACACATGGAATCTCCTTGCCAAAGAAAGGGGCTTCATAATTTAATATGATAATTTTTCTCAGCTCTAGAAATGATATGTTTCCTTAAAGAGGAAGGAGAAACCTAAAAGGTAAAAGAGATGCTTAGGAATCTCAACACTTCCTTATGATCAACCCCCTTCTATCCATAGGAATTGAACCAATTGGGCTTGGCTAAGAATGATCTCCTATAACATTGAGTTTTATGCCACTATATATTTGACCTTAAAGCTTTCCAGAAAATATCTAGGCATTGAAAATCCTAAATAATGTCACGTTTGTCCTCCAAGAGAGTGAGAAAGGAGTCATTAGAAAAATGATCATTGAATAGTTGGGCTAGTGATGGCAACGTTGCTAGTGAGATGGGTGGTCATAGAGGCGGCCTACAAGTTATATTTGGAAAAAAAGAAGGATAGAAGCCATTGATTGGAGTAGTGAATATTGACATTGGTGTTTCCTTGTCCAACAAAGGGTCACTATGAGAAATGGTGTTGGATTTGGCATTGGCATTTACTCTTTTCTTCTAACAAAAATGGTCGTGATAGGCTAGATGTGTCTAATACTAGAAATATTCTCCCCTTCCTCCCATGAAAACTTTTATGGGAGAAGGAATGCATGATACTTTGAATTGTAATGAAGAGTCAATGAAAAATAAACTACTCCCTCTACTATCATCCATGTTTTTGGGTTTATTCTTTCATTCTTCACGCTTGGAAAATTGCACATTTGGAAATGGATTAAACAAGTGGAAAAACTTGGGCATGCATATGAGCTTATGAATTGGAACCTAAAGGGTATGACATCAAAGGAAGATTTCCCATTTCTAACACTTTGTTGTTGAGGTGAGTTTAATAATACTATGGCTTGTTGCACCATAGAATTTGTTAGAGGTTTCCTAATATGACATCTATATATGATCCTTGCTTAATTAGTTGTTGGCTTTTATCTTTTCCTTTTTCTATTAATGACTTATTATATGATTGCATAGATGATATTTTTAATGTCATTGGGCCATATCAGTCTATATGAAGTTGCTTTACTTCTCAAAGTATTATCAATAACCTTAATAATGAAAATAATGAAATTGCCATTTAATGGGTGCTCGGGGAAGGGTATTGAGTTTTACCCTAGAGATAATTGTTGGTGTCTATGTATCATATTGCTTTAGCTCAAGAGGGGTATTTTTATCCCTTGTGATTATGTTTGAGGAAGTCTTCAAATGGATGCTATTTCCTTCAACCAAATTAATGTCATTAAGTAGTCTTGTTATGAACCCCTTGCAGGTTGCTTGGATAATGTTAGTATTGGTAATTCTGGTCCTTCTAATTATTATGTCCAAGCTTCCATAAATATGCATTTACTTAAAAATAACAATATAGTCACATCAATCAAGTCACTTATGGTTGGGAAGTTTCTCCATGGTATGATCATATGAACAGGTTAGTTTTGCATGATAGTGAATAAGCCTCAAATTTTTGCGAAGTCTATTCTCATAGGTGAATGCTTGTGTTTTCTTCCTACTAAGTTCCAAATGTATAATATTTCTTAGTTTAATATTTTTTGCAAGGGTTTAGATACTACAGGGGATATATGATGCCACACTAAACTCACATCCCCTAAGGAGGTGAGAAATAATGCCATGCTATGAAATTTTTTAAGAGGGTAGAATTGCTCCCTACTTTGAGTCCCTATGTTGCTCTGGTCAAGTCCTTTCAAAATAATTTTCTGCTTCATAAAAGGATAAAAAGGTTATTGTGGGCGGTGTTAGATTTATTGTTTCAAAGGAAACCATCAGAGTTGCTACTAGGTTGAATATTGAAGGTAGGAAGGTCATAAATAGGGAAAAATGATGGACATGGAAACCATCAACCAAATTTTGAAAAGGGGAGAACTCATCGAATTATAGAATGGTTTTGAATGATGAGTTTAGTAGAGTGCCAATTAAGTACTTCAGTGTTGAAGGTAGTTTTAAATGTGTTTTTCATTACCATTTCTTGCATGACCATCTTAAACATAATAAGATTGCTTGTTTTCCTTATTTTGTCCTAAGTTCTCTTAAGTGTTTATGTAAGGAGGTCTTAATGGATAAATTTGTGATGCCTCTACATGAGGGGTTAATTTTTAGACTCCATAAGTCCACCTTGCTATGTTCTCTTAGAATTCTATTAGCTCTCTTATTTCAAAGTCTATTAATCTATTCCCTACCCCTATTCTTATCAAAGCTAAAGGTGGGAATCTTAGTGATTTGCATGATCCCTCTCCTCCTAAGGGTAAGAGAAAACCTATCAAGCATTCCTCATTCCTTGTCAAGCAAAAAATTACATTTGATGATGTGCCTAGTAAAGTGGTGGAGGGAAATCTTGAGCTTGGTAAAGTTGTGGCTGATTATGATGACTTAGGTTGCCCTAATCTTTTTGCCATTGGTTCTCTATTGAAAGTTGCCTCTCATATCCATGTGGAAATTCCTAGTGATGTTTACATGTCAAAGACTAAGAGTAAAAACCCTAAATTTTAGTCCTCACTTGTGGGAAACAATGACTAATGTTCTTATTGTTGCTACTATTAATAATAAGATTGCTATAGGAAAACCTTTTAAGGGGAACCTTGTAAGAAGATCTAATAGGTTGGTGGCCATAATTTCTACTACCCCTAGCACTACACCCAATGTAGAATTAGTTAATCACAAGGACAATGACTGCATCAATAGTGGGAACAAAGAGTTTAGTCACTCTCAAGACTTCATGTAAGAGGAAGATGTTTCTCTTTCAAATGATTTTGGTGTCAACCTTTTTAAGAAATGAATGTTCTTTATGACACTAAGTCTTCTAACATAGGGGATGATTGAGAGGCTGAAAATGATGTGAATTTAGACCCTAGAAATGATATGGTGGCCATGGATGATGTCAAGGGTAAAGGAATTTAGGTGGACAATAAGTTTGATCTTGTGCATTTATGTTCTCATTGTGGCCATAACACCAATTCTATTAATTATTTGGAGCAAATTCTAGAAACTTTGGAGGAAAGTTTCAATAATGTGCTTAATTTTAGTAATAAGGTGATCCATAGGTTACTTCTATGCTTCTACTCTAGAATGTTGTGTGGGAGTTCTAGAAAAGAAGGTTGAAGGGTAATCTTGATAGTCTTGTTTTAAAGAAGGATATAAATAAATACCCTAAGGATGATATTTTTTCTTTCCTTTCTGAAGATTGGGGATATGTGACTCCCCAAAATACATGCTACCTTATAAGCTAAAATGAAGTGGCCACTATCAGAAATCGTGTTCATTCATAGCAGTTAGGATTGTGGGGAACAGTCAGGATCAACTGATGGATGATCGACGGTCAATAAAAAATCATTCCAACATCTAGCTCCCTCGACGACATGTCTGGGAACTAACCCATGTTGGCCCTATTACTGCATTCACAAGGTTCAGGATGTTGGGTTCACCACAAAACCCCTCACTTCATAGCTAGGGAAAAATGATACTTCCTCACTCCGAAGACTATGATGAACACCTAAGTCACTATGGGACTCGAGGCGGGAGCTACTTGTTTTCGCTCTTGGAAGGAAGAGTACTGGAACACCCTTTCCATTTGGTGTTCGGCTATGGACTCTCGGTGCAACCTAGTTGCATCCCTATGGTGCTCCTTTCCTTGAACAACCATACCTCCCTATATAAGTTATTAGTCCAAATACTAGACATCAGTAGGATGACACCGTACTCTGGGCTGACTCCCCCATTTTTGACTTCTCATCACCAATAATAACCCATAGGGACCTTCGACCCTTGATTTGCAGACTCTTCCTAGCCTAGCTAACATCTTGATGAGTCTAACTCACCTTGTAGAGTTGGCTTACCCTTGCAACCTACCTTAACTCGCCATGACTTGGCATGACTCGACACTTCTTTATGCTCCATGTTGCTATGCCCATGCTACCCTGGGTAACTTAGCTTCAAAATTAGAACCTTGTTGTCCCAACTCGCCTTAAGATTCAAAAAAGAAAAAAGCAGAGAAAAATACACCTCAAAAATGATAAATCTCGACGTATATTATATAGATTATATGTAAGGTATATAAGCTAGTTAAATCATTATAATATTGTTAAATCATTAATTATATTACAAATGAACATTGCTTTCAAATTCTTCATTCTCTGAAGCATTGGTTCTTGCATTTGTTCTTGACATAAGCAACATCCAATCGTCGATTGTGGGATTGACATCCTTAATGTTTGTTAGAATTTGACGAAATATTTGTTGTTCTTCATTTTTTCCATCTTGTTGAAAAACACAACTTAATGTAATGACCATTTTGAATTCTTCCCATAGTATCTTTTCTCACCTTTTGCTTTCATATGAAGCCATGTCATTTACTGGAGGTAATTGTGCCAAGTCTCTAACTAAAATCATGTAGATATGCTTGAATATAAAATATTTAATTAAATTGATAAGTATGAATTTGTATAGAAGGAACTATAATAGAATTGAATAAAAAATATTGTAATGTAAAGTTATCAAAGTTTGCAATTTCGATCTAGAACTCACCTCCAAAACTTTGGTTACTATTTTTTGGGAATGCTCGTCGAAGCTTGGAATCTATGTTTTCAAGCAACCTCTCCCCAAAGAAACTCATTTCATCTATCAATATGTATCTGACATGTGATATTTCTTCTTGGAAAGTTGTAAGTCTTGTCCCTTCTAGTTCATTGAAATCTCTTATTGGAATTCTTCGCTTTGAATGAATGGTTAAAGCACCAATGTTGAATGTTGCAACTCCAGTAGGCGTGAATAGAAGTAGAGGAGATTGTTTGGGAGAAGAATTTTTTTCTAGTGCTAGGTTATGTGTTAGGTTATATAAAGCTAGGCTATATAGTGTTTGAGCCTAGCCTCAAACACTACAATTAGGGCTAGGTTAGGTTATGTGTTTTCTTTAGGGTTAGGTTTGGGATTAGGTTTATGGTTACGGTTAGAGTTTAGGGTAATCTCTAAATTTAAGTTTAAGTCGTAGTTGATTATTTTCCCACAAAAGGAAATTAGATCCATTTTTTATCATGTTCATTATAGCCAACTATGGCTTAATCTTAAATTTAGACCTTTTCTTGAAACCTAACATCATATCCCTAATCTAACCATAACCCTAACCCTAATCATAAGATTGACTCATACCCCAATCTTAACCCTAGCCCTAACAATAAACCTAATCCTAACCCTTACTTGGAAACTAAACCATCATTTTCTCATTAATGTAACCCTAACCATAACTTTAACCCTAATATTATAATCCCTAATTGTAATCCTAAACCCTAACCCTATTTTCATATCTAATCCCAACCATAACCAAAATTCTAAATCTAACCCTAACCATAAAACATAAACCCTAATCTAACCCTAATCCTAACATTATTTTTCCTAACCCTAACCCTAACTCTAAACCTAACACTAACCCGAACACTAAATCCTAACCCTAAATTGTAACATGATCCTTTGAATTGGATACTACATAAAAAATTATGTGTTACAATCATTGCTTCCATTGTTGCCATTTTTACATTGGGTCGATGCATATATTTTTAAAATATTCAGCAAAATCTTTTAATGTCTTGCCAAAATTAATATTATTAATTGTAATATCAAACTTATAAACATGTATGCAAAATAAGAACATAAATAAGAAATATATGGTAATAGTTTATTCAAAAAACAAAGTGATGTGGACTACAAGGACTATAAGATATCCACAAAAGAGATCTTCATTGAAAATATTGTAGGGAAATTCAAGAAAATACAATTGGTAGATGCAAAGCCAAATAAATGTGAAATTGTGTACTATAATGATTTTAGAATATACAAATAATGGATTTGTTGAAAAGGTTTTAGAAACTTTCAAACAAATGCAATTGGTAGATGCAAAGAAAAATTCCACAACCTTCACCAAAATCCTTATTCGTTTCCTTAAAATGGGAGATTTGGAACAAGGTATAGACATCCATCAAAGCATAATATGAAGATGATTTTTTTCAAATTTTGTGGTTGTAGATACCCTTTTAAAATTTATACAGAATGTGGAAGGATAGAAAAAGCTTGTGAACTATTTGACAAAATGTCTCAAAGAATTGTAATCTCTCAATTTATTTTAGTGTCTATTTTGTTATACCCCATGTCCCAAATTGGGTATATCACAATAGAAACTAAAAAAAATTGATAGATTGTTATGAGGGCAGTGATGAGACTTTTCTAATTAGAGTGTATTCCATGAGATTACAATTATTCGAGGCATTGTGTCCAATAGTTCATGAGCTTTGTCTATCCTCTGACATTTTGCATAGATTTCAAAAGGGCATCTACAACCACAAGATTTGAGAAAATTCATCTTCATTTTATGTTTTCCTTATGATTGGTTGACTCTTATACTAAATATGAGTGTTGTTTGTGTTTTGACAAGAGTAGATTAGTATTTTTTTAATTTTTTATATGAAGATCAAAATTACATGCACATAGAATGAACCATAGTTTAGTTACAACACTTGGTCTCTTCAAAAAAATCAGAGAAGATTAGGGAGAGGAAGGAATGCACACCAAACTACAAAATAGGGGTAGTTGTGGCTTTGTTAGTTTTCTTTATATAGTCTACTTGTTTCTTATAGGGATAAATATTTAATCACTATACAAATGAAAGATGGTTGATTATCTACTAAATATTGTTTTATGTGTTTTGAAATGGAAGATATCTATGTTGGAAAACAAGGATAGACAACTGAGAGGGGGGGTGAATCAGTTGTTACAAAATTGAAACTTATTTAACCTTATTCACCTTTAATCTCAGATTTGATAATTAACAGTGAAAGCATGAATCAACAACACATCAGAAACACACATAACACCAAGATTTTTGTGTACAAACCCTGTTAGGGGAAAAACCACGGTGGAGGTTAATGCACAATTTATACCCTGTTAAAAGTATAAAAGAAATGAATAAGGAATGTACATGCATTCAGGAACATTGCCTAGAGCTCACTGCTCAAAGGGAAGGCTCACTACCTTACATAAGGTAATCAAATTAAATCCATCTGATGAGGTTGAACTGAGAAATTAGCTTCTTCAAAAGCCTAATGACAGTTTCAGTTAGGCACATAAATACTTCTTCATAGTTTGCCTAAACTTCTTCACACTCTGCTTTGCATTCAAATGATCTAATCTTTATTCGCACATATCTCGCATACACTTCACATACATTTTCTCTAAATGAATAAAACAATCCCTCTTATATATCCACTTCATGAATTTACATTAACAACTCTACCGGCCAAAAATAAATAATAGATGAATACAAACTATCGACCCGATTCATGAACAAATCTCAATGCGCACCAACCTAAATCGGTCACAACATAATGAAGACCTAAAGAAACATCCTCAAACATGCCAAGCATTCAAAAATTAATCCACAAGTATCTACAACACTCTACCACCATCATGTCAACCAAGAACGTGAAAACTCGAACATGGAAAGGAAAAATCTTTGATCACGAGCACACTGATCAACGTGGACGTACCACAATGATAGAGTATGAGATCAAGAAATGCCAATGAACATCTCAAGAGCATACACAACAATTCAATTCACCAGAATTACATTCTCTTCTTTCAGAAACACCAACTATAGCAACAAAATAACTGTAGGAACACAAAAACTCATAACTCGCTCTAATCTTGATGCACACCTCTAAAACTTCTAGAGGATATACTAGATAGGCTCAGCAACAAACGCTTTAATACACGACTTCAGAATACCAACGTACAAAAAATTTCACCACTCTGATCTTCACAACTTCATAGACTATTTGCAACATATTTATTCTAATTTTCTCAATATCCTCGACATATACAACCTTTAAGACATTAATGCTAATAGTGTTGACATCAATGACAACCACATATCATGAGAAACACAACCACAACATCCAACAATCTACATCTCTATAAAAATTGGTATATGCTAATAGTCAACTTATTATCTTATTTATAGCATTTCCTTAGCTTTTTATACTAAAAAATTCAAGGTAGAGGGTAACATGATTCTTTGAATTAGATACTACATAAAAATTTATGTGTTATAGTCATTGCTTCCATTGTTTGCATTTTCACATTAGGATGCATATATTCTACAGTCAATAGTCTTTTAATGTCTTGCCATAATTAATATTATTGATGATTTCAAACTTTTATAAACATGTATGGAAAATAAGTACATAAATAAGAAATATATTCTAATAGTTTCTTCAACAAAGGATAAAAAAATCATGTGGACCATACAAGGATTGTGGTGGGACTTAAAATTTACTACCTGTGTGGTATTAACGAGAGAGATCGATGATAATCCTTCCTCGTAGATCTTGTACGATTAGATTAAAGGCCCTTGAGGGTACTGCGAGGTTTGCGAAGAGGCGACACATGGCCTGGTTCTTGAAGCGACAGGGCTAGGTGGGACCCGCTATCAAGTTGCAACCTCTTGTTTTCTTGGGTTGTGATTGGGCATGGTTCTCCTAGGGCGCTGATGTGGATTTTCAAACAATTGTTGACTCAATCTAAGTCATCTGACTTGCCATGTTCTATCCGCATTAACGGTTTGATTTTTCTTGGGTTCTTGTTCATCCGCATTGGGAGTTCTTGCTCTCTGCAAGTTATTCTCATTAATGGTGTGGGTTTTTTCAATGGATCCTTGCCTGATTTTCCTGCGTGCGAACACTATTCTCCTGATAAATGCAATGGTGGGTTGTACACCATGTCTTCGCAAGCCAGGAATAATTTGTGGTGGCTACATAAGCCACTAAAATGCTTGAATGCTCGTGCTACATTCGAGCAATTAATATTCTTGCACCAATTAACTCTATAAATGCTCATTGTGTTATCTGGTATTATCATCACATTTTGAGTTGTCTTGTTTGTAGGTGGTCGAGTCTCTCCTATATTTTGCAAGGTGTTCTTTGCAATGGACCATTCGGCTGTGCGTAGAAGGACCAGACTCGGGGTGAGAAATTTGTAGCCTGACGGGGTACAACCTGTCCTTAGCAAGCCCGAGGTTGTCCATCATGCTAATTTTAAAGGGACAGGGAGCTCCAAGTCCCCATTGGTGTTGTCTTCTAGTTCTGACAGTGATGGGTCTGAAACTGACTCGGACTACCAATGTTACTTGGCATCCATGACCGAGCTGTTGGGGGTCAATGAAGATCCCCTTGCAGTTGCCCTAATAACTATGATGGTGCCATGCCATTTTACCAGATCATGTGTTAAAGCCGATAAAAGGAAGCTGGTCTCTCTTCTTCCTAAAGTGAGAACTAGGAGCGGTCGCCTCTATCGGGGCCGTGTGTCTTGCAAGTAGTTGCAGTTGCTGGGTGTGTTACTTTTGGGTGGTGTGTTGATGTGGACGTACGTGTGCCTGCCACGCTCTTTTGTCTTTAGCTCCAGTTGGTTACAATGGTATAACTGTTTTGATTCCTCGAACTGATTATGGTTTTTTCTAATGATGAGGAATGTCAATTTGAATTTCATTCTAAATTAAATTCAATTTTGGAATGAACAATGTAGCCTATTGCTTTGTTGGTCTCCTATCCTATAAAGGATATTTGATGGCTCATTGTTAAGGGTTGTTTTTTTTGGGTCCAAAGGCTTAGAATAGGTATAGTTAGTGGTAATGTAGGATTTTGAAGATATTATGTAGGAAATCATGCTAGTTTGGGAATAGTATGAAATAAGTATACTGTGCTTTTGTAATTACTGATATCGAAAGAAATCTAAAAAAATTAAGACATTTTGCTCTCCTGTGTATGGGCCATGGATTATGAATGGATCTATCAAGGGTTTGTTCATTCAGTTTCACTGGTGTAGTTGAAAGTGTAATTTGTTCTCTTGCTTTGACTTAATGAGTTAATCAAATGCTTGAACACAAATTGCATGTTTATGGTTATATGCTCAGTATTCACTAAGGAGTATTGTTTTAATATACTGACAAATCTCATGGTAGCAAATCACTATGGTGATAAGTTCAATTTCATCTGAGTTACATTTTATATGACTCCCACCCAATGGATGAAGCACTGGATAGTATTGGTAAAATCCTTTCGGGTATAGGATTGTGACTCTAAGCACGGTGATTCAATACCCGAACATTTTAACAAATATCAATTCCTATCTCTTTTTGGGATATAGATCTTATGATAGTTTTCAGTCTCCTTGCTTTGGGATATCTGTTATTATTCTCTGGTTTTGCCACAACCAGGGTAATGACTGTCTATTAGTGTTAGTGGGGACTACATCTGTAAGAAGAAGTGTTCTTACCAATCATGAAACATTCTTATGAACACACTTGGGTTTACCCACCTTGGTTTCATAGAGCCAAAAGTGTAGGAGATGTCAGTCTTTGATTGACTCTTGTTAGTTGGCCACTAGCCTTTGCAGTTCTTTATAACGTAGGTTGGCAACCTCTTACAGAATCACAAATCCTATGTGGAAAAAAACACCAACAAATTGTAAGATATACACAAAGTGGATCTACATTGAAAATTCGGTAGGAAAATTCAAGCAAATACAATTGGTAGATGCAAAACCAAATAAATGTGAAATTGTGGACTATAATGATTGTAGAATATACATAATGGATTTTTTTAAAAGGTTTTAGAAACTTTCAATCAAATGCAATTGGTAGATGCATAGACAAATTTCACAACCTTCACCAAAATCCTTGTTGATTTCATTAATATGGGAGATTTGGAACAAGGTATAGACATCCATCAAAGCATAATATGAAGATGAATTTTCTCAAATGTTGTGGTTGTAGACTCCATTTTCAAATCTATATAAAATGTGGGAGGAAAGACAAATCTTGTGAACTATTTGATAAAATATCTCAAAGAATTGTAATCTCATGGAATACACTCTAATTAGAAAAGTTGCATCACTACCCTCATAACAATCTCTCAATTTGTTTTAGTTTCTATTGTATTACTCAATTTGAAACTTAATTGTGATACATTAAGTTCATTGTCAAATTGTCATTTGTGTGTCAAGTTTGTCAAAATCCAAAATGTTCAATTATTAATAAAATCATGGATCTTGTAATATTTGGATGGGTGACCTCCTAGGAAGGCCTAGGGCTTCATCGCTTTGAGAATCATTTAGACGCAATGAGTGCTAAGTGGACCATTCATTATCATGAGAGATGGGTTCTTGTGAAACACTACTCATGAAACATGGGTCAATGAGTTTGACTTGTAAAACTACATAATTGAATCCTGATAACAATATCAAAATTTGACACAATGTGAAAAATACTTCCTACTTGTCAATAGATCATGTTGTCAAAATCTAGAATTTCAAATTATGAATTCTTTGTAATTACTCAATAGATCATGTTGTCAATTGAACCTGTTGGCATTTTTTTGCTACAACCCACACGTGTTTCCTAGAAGCTCCTATGAACTCGCCACATTCAATAATAAAAGACTAGGAATAGTATGGCCAACTTAACGAGAATAGCAATAAGGCTAATTCTCCTACACTTCGGACTCTGTAAAATCTAGGAGGGTATTCCCTAACATGTGCTCGTAACATATAGAATTTAAACAATTCATTTAATTTGCACACAAGCAAGCAACAGATAGATCCCCAATTAATGTTAAAGGATCAAATCCTTCAAGAAATTGGCTATTCCTTAAAAAAGACTCATGTCCATTTAATAGAGAATCACAAACTTCACATAAAGTAAATTGATAGGAAATGTTTGAGTAAAATATCCTGATGCCATAACATAAAACATACGAGAATAAAACATAATCAGAATTCCAGTGCCATATCCCAACGCAAGGAGTCAAAAGAGAAAACTGAACTATAGGATAAATTTCATTTTGAACACTTATGATCTATTATGAATTGCATTACAACCCATATATCTATACCTGAGTTTATTACTCCTTTATGAATACTATTTGTTATATTGCATGAATTTATTGGTTAACTAAAGCATTTAAACGATCCTTTGAACCAGAGTTATAGTTAAACATAATTCATAGTAAAGAACAAATGAAAATCAATGAAAATCATCTTTTATCAATATTTCATTAATAATCCATGTAACATAACACAATAGGAGACAAAATAAACTCCAAATATTCACGAGTTTGATACAAACATGCTCAAAAACCCCATGATTAACAAAGTTCTCCAATCTAACTCAAAACTTTTTAAAACCTAGACTTACAATTCATACTCTCTATATTACTAGACTCTTATTTCTCATATTTTGGATATTTCAACCGACCACTCTCTCGGCCCAGAATTCCCTTTTATAAAACAAGGGAGCCAACAAGCTTAAGGTCAGAGAGTACACATGTCCATTTGTAATTGGACCGCTAACTCCTGATTCAGTTACAATTCTATGATGCGAGTGGAGAGCATAAGACAAAGATCATCATTGGTTGATAAGGAGGAAAGAAAACATCCCTCCAAAGGCCACTCCCCATACATCGAAGGCATGCTTAGCCATTATAGTATTAACTCCACCTCAGCACCCTGTACTTGGAGTCAAAAGGAGAATGCAATTTTAGAATATAATATCTAAGGCCAGACCTGTATTATACATGACCAAGTTGCAATTATCGACTATAACACTCATAATTCCAATTCATCAGTGAACACCTTTTTCCATAATTCAAACTCCTCCTTGGAAGGCCACTAGAAAGCCACAACTTGATCAACCTTGTTTTGATAGGGAGCATACTTTACCATTATCGATGTGGCCTTTTTATCAAAGTTCTCTAATAAACTTATAACAAAAGACAACTTTTCCAATGTATTCTCTAGCATGCGGATGTCAACTTTTTTGCATATCTCATGTGTTTGAGACATCATTATATTGTTCATTTTCTCCTTCCAAACATGCAAGGGTTTGACTTCATCCTAACTATGTAAAATATGAGGCAATGGGGTCAGGTCCTTTCCATCATACACATCTTTCAACAATTTAATCTTAGATTCCATTGGGGCGGAAAATCCCTGAAACTTTTGCTCAACAATTCCCTTGACCAATTGATATGTTGCAATAACAGTAGGATATTTATCACCATGCTATTTTTCCCCTACTTCCATGAATCTCAACTTCTCCATTCTAGGGCTCCATTTGTTTAGCAATGAGATGGCCAATTATTTATCCCTTGGAAACATTTTTAGTGCTTGCAACATTAGGACATAATTTGCATGAACATTGTTTAGCTTACTCTGGACCATTCTGTTTAAATATTTCAAAACAATGTCCACTATCACTGCATTGTTTCTCCCTGCTGCATCCCAGATTTTCTTTACCATCTCCTTATATTCTTCAACCTGATGAATCTGTTTCTCCCTAGAAAGTCCCCCTCCAAGGCTAGTAGCCCTCTCAATAGCGATAGGAACTTGTCCCATATTATATGGAACAATAGTCAAAGACTGTGCTTGTGCAGGAGGTTGAGACTGCTCTACTGGTGGGTCGAGAACAGTGTGGCTAGAACTGGCCTGCTTTTGAGATCTCATGGTATCCATTTGTTGCCTCAATAAAGCCAATAAAGTTTCTAACTCTGCTACCTTTTGTTGACTCTTATTATATTCAATAATAATGTCATTATATTAGCCTCTCAGAGTATCCCGCTCCTTGGTCAAATCTTCAACAGTTGCTCTGGTGAATTTGGAAACATTCACGACCATATCAGCAACTCTCCTCACAACCAAGTGACCACTGAAGTCAGAAGGTTCTGCAACAATTGGCTTTTTAGAGCCGATAGATAGGGACCAGATTGCCAATGCATCCCATTCCTCACTAAAGGCCAATCCTTTGAGTGCCAATGTAGCCTCCTCTTCAGTAGCAAGAAGTGGCTTATTAGCCCTTCTTATTGTTTCAAACACCACAGCATCAACAATATCCCTTTCAGGGAGTAGAAATACTCCACTTTTTTGTACCAATTCTCGACCTTGCTCTAGTTTTATTGCTTTGAATTATTCTCTCATCTGTTCCCTGACCTTAGCTTGAATTACCTTCTTTGGGAGCTCTGGATGTAGACTTCTCTCATGTGCCACCTTCTTAGCATATAATGCAGTATGTGCTCTCCACACAAAATCTTTAAAAGCACCGGTTTGAATAAAAGAGTCATCCATCATGAACTCTTTGCAGGCTTCTATTCTCAAGTCATCATTGCTTGTTATTCCTTTGATTTCATCTTTTCCTAACCTCAAAGAAACTGTACCTAAACCTATTGCAATGTCAACTGGGTCCAATGGCATCTCAGGATGCATTTCATCCGGAGTGACAATAATGTCATCATCCTCATCACCATCACAATCAACAATCTTTACCCTTTCAACCCTTTGCCTCTTTGGTGATGGTGGGCAAGCCTGTTCTGAAAAACTTGGAGGAGAATCCAAATCAACAACATTTCGTACTGACTGCCTTGAAGAAGATGGTGCAATATTTCTAGCAACATCTTCAGCCCTACTTCCCTTTCTTCTAGAAGAAACCCTTATCTTCTTTTGGGGCTGATAAGTAGGCCTCTCCTCTTCGATTACCTCAGGGTACTCCTCGATGGTTTGTGATTTCCCCCTTTCTTCCACAACCCTTTCATCTTTCAAAACCCCAACCAAGCTCTCAAAATTATCAATAGCATACATTGCCCTACTAAACTCATCTTTAGCATTAGGTATGGGATTGAAACCAGGTATTTTCTCTTGCTTACTTTTTACCATTTTAGAGTAGGCAATGTATAGTGCCTTTCTATCATCTTGTAATTCCAAATCAAAAATATTCCTGATGATGTCCTCAGGAAAGTAGAAGTTGTGGACAAAATATCTTGTCTGATGTTTTTCCTTCATTTGAGAGATAAAACCCTCAAGATCATGATTCCTGGGGCACATAGTCCTTAGCCTATAAGGCCCAAGTAATTGATGCAACTCCTTCCATCCTCCCTTTGCCATAACAAAATAGGAAAATGTTGTATATTCAGGGAAGAAAGAACCTTTCTTCTATTCAACTAGAAAGTGTAGTTCCTGAGCACCCCAGTTGCCTCATGATTTCCAAAAATCCAATTCTAAGGGGCACCTCCCTTGGCAGAACCTTTGGATTGACATCAGTGCTAAAAACCCTGAAAACTGTGGTATTACGACAGGGGATAATGTCTCCCCAATTGTGCATTATGTTCAATTCAGGCCTTCTCTCCATCGGCCTCAAAAAGTCATGAATTTCTTTTGGGATCCTTAGGGGGTCATGAACCAGAGCCTCCCTTAATTTAGATCCAAAGACATTATGGAAAGTTACATAATCAAACTCATGATCATGCATGTCAAGAATCCTAGTCCAATATTGGACAGGCATTTCAATGTTTCCTTCCTTCATCTTTAATTTCATATCTTTTTCGAACACAACTTGACCCCTATATAGAAACATGTGGATTAACAAGGAATACCATCTGAATCCAACCCAATTCTTCTCCTCCTTTAGGGCTACCAGACCCGTGTGCATCTTCTCTGCCAAATAAGTGGCAAAATCATATATTACATTAAAACTTGGGTGCTAGAGATTTACTGCCATATACATAGTATCAGTAGGCAAGGTTTTCTTTAAGCTGACTCCCAGAACTTGACATAAAGCACAAACAGTCTTCTTGAAATGACAGGCGAAATAGTCCACAGGAAAACGTTCGGGCTCATTCTTGCCAATTACTACCTTCTTCTGATTTTTTCCTCTTCCTGAGACTACCAAATGAGGTATTAACAAGGATGTTCTGAACAAACCCCTAGTATTTCTATATTCTTGTCTGAAAACCTCCAAGTTGACAGGAACCATATCCTGACTCCATTCATGCAATTTGAAAATCTCTACAATTTCTTCTTTGGTTATCTTAATCATCTGCACACCAGCATGTGTTCTGACAATTCGGGCCACAGGGTCATATCTAACAGCAATGTCCTTTAAAAGATCTACATCCATATAAACATTAGGAACCACCAATTTACCTAGGTCTAACCTCCAGGGGTTACACAAAGGAACCAACAAATTCTTGTTCCCAAACCAACTGGAGAACAACTTCCACCCAGTGTATGGTAACTCGACATGTTGAATTGCACATTGCTTGTCTGTCAATCCTTCCAAGATTCGAGGCCCATAGACCAAAACCTTTCCCTCCTGCTTCTTGCTAGTAGAGGGTTGTAACAAATTAATAATATCTTGGGATAAAGACCTAGTAGTGGTTTCAGAACTAGAACTTCAGGCCTTAGGTGCTATTTATACTAGACTAATGATAATTCAAACTGGGGTTTGCTTATTTTCAGATAGCAAATAATTACAATTTTCTCCTTTAGCCTTAACAAAAAATTCTTCAATATTCAAAAAACCCTAACAATTATCTAGACAAGATCTAAAAGCGAATCTATTCGATCAATTCTTCAAGAATAGAAATAGGAAACAATCACAAATTGCCCAGTAAGAAACCATAAAATATTCTAAATTTACAAGAAATGGCGTACGTGCTACTTATGGTTTCAATCACAGAATATCTAGGGCAGCAAAATTGAAAAATCCTAACCACAACTTGCTTCACTCGATACCAAGCAATTCTTCCTCAATGTAGAGATATAGAATTGAAATAGTAATTCACAAATTTTAGCATTTAATTATGTAGGCAGAGTCGAACTCGGCCATTACTATTCACTCACGCAAGATAAAATGACTATTATACAATACCAGTTTATTTTTAAATACGAGCCATTGATCAATCGCAACGTTGGCGAGGAGAACGACTTAGATTTAGTCAAAATAGTTTGAAAATGCCACGTTCTCCCTCCAGTCACCAATCTGATAGGATATTCACCTACCGAACACCACATCAACATGGAAATGGGTCGCAGCTTTGTTATCAGTGCACAACATCGAAGTCCACGTGTCACCAAATCGCACACCTCGCAGCATTATTGAAACTGCAATTTTAATTGTGCGAGGTCATGGAGGAACGACCATGATGCGTCGGTATGGAAACAGCTATCGGCATCAACCTTCATAATCGATCGACGAGCAAAACTGGTCCCCACCATCAAATGTGATAGATGGCAGAATCTCAAAAACTTCACACCATATTTGTGACATTAGCAGAAACCTTGCGAGGTCTACGAGAAATGGTCAAGATTGAAATCATTTCATCCAACGGCCGCACAATCGGCACACGCAAAAAGGTTATTTCGCTACACTTTTTAATAGTTGTTTAATTTTCCAGGGGGTATTTTTTATGACCATCGATCTTCCTAAGATTGATCCTGACTACTCCCCACGATCTCGTGATGACATCACCGTTGGTTGTTTGGCAATTGCAATATCACGGGTGAGCGCCACGTGTCTTGAGCTGTCGATGCCGAAAAGGGATTAATAAAGCGTTTAATATTTGTGTCGGACTTAAATACGTTATAAATTGGGTTACTAAAATAGCTGTGAGATGCACGTGCTTGAGATTGATGGTGATGTTATAATCTTGGTAAAAATTTGCTTGACAATTATGTTTGGTGCTGCTGACTGCTGTGTTTTTAATGACCGTCGATCTTCCTACGATTGATCCTGACCACTCCTCGCGATCTCACAATGACATCGCAACTGGTTGTTTGGTGATTGCGATATCACGGGCGAGTACCACATGTCCCAAATTGTCGATGTTGAAAGGGATTAATAAAGCGTTTAATATTTCCGTCAGACTTAAATACGTTATAAAGTGGGTTACTAAAATAGCTGCGAGATGCACGTTCTCGAGATCGATGGTGATGTTATAATCTTGGTAAAAATTTGCTTGACCGTTATGTTTGGTGCTGCTGACTGTTGTGTTTTTAATGACCATCGATCTTCCTACAATTGATCCTGACTGCTCCCCACGATCTCGTGATGACATCACTGCTAATTGTTTGGTCATTGTGATATCACGGGCGAGCGCCACATGTCCCAAGATGCTGGTGCCGAAAAGAGATTAATAAAGCATTTAATATTTGTGTCAGACTTAAATACGTTATAAAGTGGGTTACTAAAATAGTTGCAAGATGCACGTGCTCGAGATCGACGGTGATGTTATAATCTTGGTAAGAAGTTGCTCGACGGTTATGTTTGATGCTACTGACTGCTGTGAGTGAACATGATCGCCAATGGCAGGAATCAACGGTTTCCTGCAATCACGTGATCCAAAGATGTAGGATGTTTAGTGATTGCGATATCATGGACGGGCGCCACGTGTATTCCTTTGGCACTGCTTTTGCGGTGGGCCCTCGATGCTGACATGGAGATTTTATCAGCCCTTTTGAAGATGGTCATTCGATGATCTGACAAAAATAAAAGATCGATGGCTGAAGTTTAAATTTGCATCAAATGTGATTGGAGTCATTAGGGTGGCATGTAAATGAGCTTTAATGGTGGATGAGACATCTAATGCCTCAATTCAATCGACATAAAGTATCTGCTCCTTTTCTATCTTCATCAAAAAAGAATTCAAGTATTTTCCAAGCAGTTTAGAGCCAGAGATAGTTTTTCGAGCGATCACCGTGACGTTTCGTTCTCTACAAGGCGCAGAATCCCATGAGTTATTTTTTAAACTGCTGGGTTAATTTGACTATGTCTTTGTGAAGGGTTCTATTGTGTTGGTCAAGGGGTTTTTTTAATTATTGTCGTAGGGTTATTGGTTTGTTTGAATTATTGGAATTGCACAGTTGTGTTGTATTTTTGTGTTCTGGGTACCCCTAGTTTCTTCGAGGATTTGATTTTTTAAAAGAAGCCCTAGTTGTTTAAGATGGCACCACCGAAGCAACACTTTGGCCATGTTGATTATTTGAAGAGGATTTTGTATGATGACTTCTTGGATCAACTCCCATTGTCAAAAAATGACAGGAAGAGTGGTTTGGTTTTAATGAATGGAAAGATCCTAGGCGAAGGTCTACTGTGCAATAATTATAACATTGCAGATGCCAGGATTTCTATGACTTGTCTTGAAATGTTTAGGCTATGGTATGGATAGCGAAACTTACCTCACCCCTTCTCTAATGCCTAGAGATATGACATGGGGAAACTAACAGTGCCAAATGTGTTCCCTGATGTTGACTTGCTCAGAGCAGTGGCAGCACGGTATGATCTTGTGACAAGGGTCATAAGGGATAATGATGGTGGAATTCTACTGAGCCTAAATGCATATGCGATTTGGCAGATTTTTGATTTGATTGAGTATAGCCCTTTCTTAGTCCAAATAGATTTTGAGGAGATGAAGGAGGAGTACAAAAGGTTAAAGCCTCTTTTCAGATTGAAGTTGCTTCTTCTTCACCTGGCCAGGGCAGGCAGTTCAACAATTCTTATCAGCCCAAATGACCAGGAGCCTTTCAAGCTGAGCTGTTTTGCCAGTCACTTCCTGGCAACATTTTATTCATTGTGCCAGATTTTAGGGTTCAGCCCTAATACTGTGATGCCAATTGCGTACATGTTTATGGGAGCCCAAATTCAGCATCCCAACTTCTCTATGGTATATGACTTTGCATCATTCCTGTCAGAGAAGATGCATGAGGGTTTGATGAAGCTGCATGTGGGGGATACTGGCACTCCTTTTTTCTGGTACTCCTTGTTGATGCATATGTTCCTGTACAAGAATGTTGTTTTCTTCTCAAAAAAAATGGGGTTGAGGCAGGAGGTGAATGGAGAAAGGTTACTAGTACAAGTGTGGAGTGCAGATTTGTCTTACAACAAGGGAGGTGTCAGCTTTGTGTAGTTTGATAACTGCTTTGCCTCCAGACATAGGGCTCAATTGGTGGTAAATGTGCCAAGAATCCCTAAAGATTTGCATGACTTCCTCCGACCGAAGGTGAGGAAGCCTAATTCTAAAGTGTGTTACAATTTGGGTGATATCATCTTGTACCCTATAAGCACTATCTTGAGGGTGTATGGTTTCTAGGGAACCCCTCATATCCTCCCCTTTAATGTACCATCAAGGATGGGGTTTGCCAAAGTAATGTGGCAACTAGGTTGTACTCATGAGGACAACCTAACAAAGAAAGGAAAAGGGACTTTGTTCCTTGACTACACTATTGTTTTTGATTTTATTTGTTCCAAGGGAGGATGGGTCCACTTCAGAAGGTTTTTTGATGACTTCAATTTGAGGAATGGTCCTAGGAGACAACATGACCCTAAGGGATTCTTTGCATTGTTCAGACAACAAATTAAAGGTGGAAAATTTGTACATGAATTCAACTTTCTCGAGGACCTAATCAGAAATGAGTTTGATTTGAATAGGCAGGAGTTGAATAAAGAAAATGGATTGCATATGAAAATTTGCTAGCTGTAATACATAAAATGGATCCAAAATATGATGCATTAATGGAGTTCACTCCATTTCACAAGAGAATAGACTTCTTAATGGCTAATTTCAAAAATATCATGGGCACCTTGATGACCAAGAGGGTCAGTTTGGAATTAGATTTTGGTATAGAAAGACTGGATGTGAGGCCTGAAGAAACAAGGCCAGCTTATCAACCACCAGTTGACAGGCCTCTATACAAGAGAAAGAGGAACGTGAGCACTAATGAGGATGAAGGGGATAAGAAGGGAAAACAAGTCATACAAGCATCATCACAGCTGGGTCCAAGGATCAAAGTACCTGGAGGGATAAGGATTGTGGATCTAGATTCACCACCAAGAGGTGATCCTGCAGTGTTACCATCAGAGCCAAGCCCTAAAAGGCAGAGAGTTGAGGAAATGCAGGAAACTCTCGTGGATGAGATAATTATGACTGATCAAGACATGCAGGTTGGTATCCCTTCCCCTCCTAGATCAACACAATTGGTGCTTTCTGACATGGATGTAAAGGGGAAATGTGTACAAGATGCCAGGATGGAGGCGTGCAAGGCATTCTTGGATGATGATGCATTTGTAAAGACTCCTGTATTCTTGCAACTATTTTGGAGGATGAAACTAGAAGAGTACCAAAATGAATTAAAGAGTAGGAGAGAATCAAAACCTGATAATTCTGAGCAGGAGAATGATGATGAGGTCAAGGCCGAATTAATGGAAAAATTCAAAGGCATCACTCCTGAGGAGGGAAGAAGACTTGTGACTCAAGCTGGTGTCTTACTTTTACTTGAATGGGACATAGATGATGCAGTTGCATTCAATGCTATCTTACAGTCCAAGCACCCTAAACAAAATAGTGAAGAAGAGGTTAAGGTAGCTCTGCAGGACTCTGCCTTCAGTGAGGAGTATGAAACTTTGGCCATATGGGCATTGGAACCCCAAGGCAGAAAGCCAAATGTAACTGATATTATCCCACACCTAAGGGGAGGGCTAATCATCAAGAAAGCTTCTGAAACTTCAACAATAGAAGTTACAAGCCTAACATTAAATGTGGAAAAATTGGCCCAAAAGACAACACAGAGAGAAGAGGTTGAAAAGAAGAGTCTGATGGAGAAATACAATATTATAATTACAGAATATAATAGGATGCAACAAAGGAATTTTGAGCTGCAATCTGAAGTAGATAGGTTGAAATATGGGCAGGTGGGAGAATCTTCTAATGCTCCTAGGATAAGAGCATTACCTTTTATTGCAGGATCGGTCCCCCATACTACTCCAATTGTTTCAACTCCGGGGTCCCCCATCCAGGCACCTGCTCTTAGTCCTACACCAGGGCCAATTGAAGAAGAAGTTGAATATTCTGTGGATCCCACCAAGAAGCAAATGTTGAATAGGATCACAGAATTGCAGGCTGCCTTAAAGGCAAGTGAGGATGATGCAATTTCCAAACAAAGTGAGGTGGTTGACACAGTTTTGAGGCATCTTAATGAAAAGGTTCATGGTAAATTACCATCTGTACATTCTTTGTATTCTTTATTCTTGGAAGGAATAAAAAATATCAATAGGGATCAGGAAATAATTTTTCCTTTGGTTGAGAAATGGATCCCTAGGGCCAACGATCTGGATATTATGTACAAAGCTTCTAGGTTTGATGCAGACAACAAGCCCCAGTCATTGAAGCCTACTCAAAAATTTGTAAAATCATTGAGCGGATTCCAGGCCCTACCTGATGATTTTAGTAGAAGAATTAGGGAGCTGATAAAGAGCTTTGATGACTGGAATGATACATTTTTTCCAGACATTATTGATGGACAAGGAAATGTTAAGACATTGCAATAGTGGCAGGATGGGGTAGAAGAAGTTATTAATGCACAAATCAAATCGATTTGTGATGATTCAAACTATGATTTTCTGGTAAATAGTATGGATAAGATAATTAACACCAGTACATTCTTAGAGTGTTTTAAAAGGGAAGCCAATTAGGTTGCAGTGAAGTACACACCTTACAATACTAAGGTGAATGAGGTCGTGAATTTTTGTTGGCCAACGAATGAAGAGTATCAGAGATGGGTGGACAAGTACTTAACCGAAGAGGAGTAAAACAATGTCTATTACCACAGGATGGATGAAGGAATGCCAGATGATGATGCAAACAATTCTGGAGATAGCCACAAGAAATGATTTAACAATGGACAGGGCATGTGAACAGAATGAGAAGATGTTTGAAATGGAGACAACCATAAGGAATGCACTGGAGGATGCTGATACACACAAGCGGCCAGCTTATTGAGATTATCTATCAAACATCTATTTATGGCTTAATAAAGCATAATTTCTAGTTTGTTATTGTTGTTAAGCAAAAGACATTTCTGAAAGGACGCACCCTTTCATAATTTTGATATATTTATATTTGTTTCATAATGTAAAATAGATATAGGCGGATAGCAGAAAGATACAGTAGATAGTTTGTAGTGAAACTTTCCATTAAAAGACTCAGATGCATGTATGAATTTTGATGAAGTTAATGAATATGTTTGAACTTGTGGCTTAATCTTGGTATCAGCTATTTGTGGAATTATACAGTTATTTGGTTGTCTCCATTTTGATGCTTTTCTGTTTTCTAAATTGATATATCAAACATATAAATATATTCAGTTTACTGATACACATTTGTTGTATTTGTGTGATGTGATTATTTGGGTCTTTCAAGTAAAGATTAAACCCTTCTAGTCAATCACATTAACTGAAGAGTATTAATTGGATCAATAAGAAGAATCACATAACTAGGATTGTCATTCTATCTCAAGTAGAGTTTGTCAGTCATTTACTTGCACATTTATACAAGTTATAAACTACATCTGTGTGCCAAAAACTTTGAATTATTTCCATCATAGATTACACCTTTATAGATCTTCATTAGACTCCATACACCCAACAAGGCAGTGGTCTCACACTTTCATCTTTTGGTTTATCCATTTTATTTTTTACATCTGTTAACTGAACATATTCAAATATAATTCAAATATAATTAGAATTAAAAACATCATAAATTAATTATGTAACCACATAAGTCAAATATAATTCTATCAAGAAATTAATATCAAATAGATAATACAATCAAATAACTCATACATTTCAATGTCATTGATCTTCTTCTTCATCCAACTCTTTGTCTGTATCATCCGATCTAGATTCAACATTTTAAGGATTAGTCATATCATGATCATCGTCATTGATATCAGTTTTGATAATGTCATCATCCACATGAATATCATCTTCATGAAAATTAACTCCTGCATCATCATGATCTAGTTCCTCCTCTTCGACATCTTCATCAGACACATCATCAACTAACTATTGATCCTGATCATCATCTACATCATCTTCTATTTCTTCAGTATCTTCTTCTTCCACCACATTATACTTTACCGGACTTCCTCTTGGATCATGTCTAAGAACATATGACCAACCCGCTTTACTTGGAACCTCTGAGTAAAATACCTACTCACATTGGCTTGGAACAACATAGGGCTCATTTCCAGCTCGCTCAAAATACCTTGTATTAACCATGGTAAATCCATTATCATGTTCAATAACAGTTCTCTCGGGATCATTTTCATTCAATCATAGCCTGTACCATAGGACAACAAACAAAACTAATTTGAAGGACTTAAAGTCACACTCAAGTATATCATCCAAAATTCCATAGTATTGATTTTCTGAGACTTCTGGATGTCTGTCGCTTCTAGATGAAACATTAGTCACCTGGAAGACTACAGTTATCCCAGAATCACAAGTTTTCTTCGTGTAATCCAACTTTTTGATTCAAAATTTACTGCCATTGCACCACATAGCCTTGTGGTGTTTCACTTGCAATATGTCAAACATGTAAAAATTATTGCAATATCGTCAGTTGATAAACATATTTATTCTTGGCCGAATGTATGCAAAGAAAAAAAATCTCAACATATATATACATCAATATAATTGAAAATAATTAAATAATATGGGTAATTAATAAATTTATATGTACATGTTTATCTCTTAAACCATATGCTAAATCAATTTCCCTTGGTGTAACATTGAAATCTCCATTACGATGAGCTTCTTTAACCAATGAAGCCACACCTTCCCATGTTAATGTACGGCCAGATTGTTGACATCGTTCAATCCATACCATCATCCAATCAAGATTGTTTGTGACATACAAATGTAGTGCATCCCACTCTCGACCAACTGTATCAAAAAAAATTGAAATTCACAAACGACGTATAAATAGTTAATTACCACGGTATATGACCTTAATTTATAATTGATGAATATTGAAGATTAATAATTAAATAAGTATAATATACATAAAAACCAAATGTAAAATATATTCTAATTAATCTCCATGACCATCTTATTATTACCTGTCACTTTCCTCAATCTACCTTTTCCCATCAGGTACTCCCCTTCGAATTTGTTAATGGAGTTGGGATCCCAAATACGATCTACATGGATCTTTGCTGCAAACTTAGGAAGATATTTAGTAATGTACACCATGGTCTGGTATACCATGTATCCGTCCACCATAGAACCCTCGGGATGTGCTCTTTTTCTAACTAAATCCTTCAAAAATTTCAAGTGCCTCTCAACCATCCACATTGACCTTGTGTGTACAGGTCCACACAATTCAATCTCCTCAACTTGGTGTATGAGGTAGTGTTTCTTGTGCATTAAAAAATGTTGAAGGTAGACACTTTTGCATTTCACACATTAGACGAGGAATTTTTCTCTTCCAATAATTTATATCTTCTTTATGGATTGCTTTAGATGACAACCATCTACAAGTGATTCAAGGCACAAATATATTAATGAGATTTAACAAAAATATACAATGAATTGAACAAATATCGCTACTTACCTCATGTATTTTCCAAGATCATATATAACCTACTTGACATTGTTGTCGAAGTTGTCTGGGAGAGATAGAGGTAGAAGGTACTGCAACAATTATAAAATGATCTTTTCATTAATATTTTTTCAAAAGTAGTAAACATAATACACTGAAAAGTACATGTAGTATACATATATATATATATATATATATATATAATATACCAAAATAATTACCTTAATGAAGGTATGCCAATCATGTGTTTTCATCCCTAACCCAAATTCACCTTTCTTTGTTATGATATTGTTTATGTTCGCAGCAAATCCTATGGGAAATCAAATTTTTTGTATGACTTGTTTTATAGCATTGCTTTGCTGCTCCGTTAATAACCAAGGAAGGGAACTTATATTAATTTGGTCTCCATCGCTATTTAATTGAATGACATTTTTCATTGCATGACTAGCTTCCTGAATGTCACTACAAATTTTGAAATTTTTTTCTTTGTTACGCCTTCCATCCAATATTTTCCATAACATTTTTGTCATATTCTTTCTGATATGCATTGTATCAGACAAATGCACAATTTGTAGCTACTCATAGTAGGGCAACCTACTAAATTGTCTGGGATAACTTTTCAGTCCCTGTGGAAGACGACCATTAATGCCTTGACGACCTTCATGAAGCATATAAGTTAAACAAATTAACAACGACAATCATTGTCAATTACAGCATGAGTAAACACAACACAATATAAAAATATAAATTCAAAACATATCATAAATGATAGATAAACAATTTGATCCAATGTATAACCTTGACGATTAATTCTATTATATTCCAACTTCCATAGGCGAGGTGTCATTCTTCATGGTTTTGATGTAGTCTCTTCTTTCCCATTGAAAATATGTTTTTCAGTAGTTCGATACTTATGATTTATGTGGAGGAAGTGCCTATACTCATCAAACACCTGCTTTCCTAAACTTGTTGAACGACGAGATATCATCTTTGGACCACAAATCGGACATGCAAATTTTCCCTTTGTTTGAAGACCTGCAAATCATATATAATTGGATTAAATATGTCAATTTTTATAATTATATATAATGAATAGATTATTTAAAAAACATGCATGATATCTACTTCATAAAATTAAATATCGTTAAAGTCATGCAGTCGAACGTTATAACATACCAGAAAAATATTTTAGCCCTGGGGCATCATGAATTGTCTATACAAGCATTGTATGGAATTGAAATTTTCTTTGTCTTATTGGTCTAGATACATCATACATAGTGATGCCATTCCATAAATTTAGTAAATCGTCGATAAGAGCCTCAATATATACATTCATATTTTTAACTTAGTACTTATGTAGTTGAATGAACATAAACATTACATAATTATTTTAACCATTTTACTACAATATATATAAATTCATGTACATGACTATTAAATGAAAAAACATATAAGTCATTATGCAACAAATAAGACAAATGAGATGCTACTACATTAAAGAAAATTGATGTAAACAAATACCTAGAACAATCATTTCCAACATTATGTGCTCCCTCTTTATTGAAATCCATGGAGGAATGTTATTGTGGATAACAAAAACAAACCACACCGAGTAAATAGATCTCAGCTCTCCAAATGGATTGACACTGTCCGCTGCCAATGAAAGTCTGAGATTACGAGGTTCTTCTTTAAAGTGTGGCCATTTTTCCTCCATGTTCCTAAATGCAAAACCATCCGCAGACATTCGAAGAATCTCATCTCCACTTCTATTACGTGCATGGTAATCTATAAATTGCACTAAGCTTTCGCACCTAAATAATTGTTGCATACGTGGAATAATGGGAATATAATGAAGAACCTTGTGAGGCACCCCTTTTGTTAGTTGATCTATTCGATATCTACTGATATGACATTATGGGCATTCTGTTGCAAATTCATGTTGTTTATGATATATAATATGATCATTGGGACATGCATCTATTGCTTGATACTCCATTCCAATATCTTTCATAATGCCAGATAAATCTCAGTATGAGCGAGGTAAAATATTTGATGGTGGTAACAAAAATTCACTAATCAATCTACAACAAAAAATAATTTCTTAATATAAAGAATATTAATGGTACATACATCATCCTTTATTTACTATCGATGAACTAACAACAATTAAAATAGATGAAAAAAGATGACATATATGACATACCTTAACATCTGTGAGATTGCGATGTTGGATAAACCATTCATAACCTTCAAGTTCACCAGCAACAGTACAACAAATAGAAGATTTGTTTGGGATCCTTCATAAAGGGGCTCGTATGCCTTCTCTAGTACAGGTAAATCATGAACATCATCAAAGTCATCTCGATCAACATGAGAAGATGTACCACTACATGTGTCATGGATCAATGTATTTGTACCATCATCTTCAATTGTGTTTTTTGGTGCATGATCATCTTCTTCCATAGGATTATTAATTTTATCTTCGATATTCACAACTCCATGTTCCTCCACTTACAAAACCACATTCTCCAGGCCGTGATAATTCATATCATGTGCCCTAGGGCACCCCACCTTTATAATAATGACAGACACAAATAAACCATGATCATGATCAAGTTATTTTATATATATATATATCAAATGTTAAAACAATATAAACATTTACAAATTGAATCAATATAAACACATATAATGAACAACTTACCAATGGACGATAATCATGCCCCCCTTCAACGTGACCATGTTGCCTACAATGTTTCTCAACTATTGTGATTAAAAGTCTTCTCGTCTATAAGCCCTTGCAATTATTGCAAGGACAATAACATTTCCCATCACCCTTTGTTTTCAATATAGCCCACAATCTAGCAACTGTCTCTTCATTTTGTTCTGGACTAATATTATCTGACATGATTTTTCTTTACCAAGCTTCAATATTTAGATCTTCAAAAAATATCAAACTCACACTCCAATAATTTTTAATCATACATGGGTAACAAAATATAATAATTATGATATTTTACACCAAAAAAATTTGGCATGCAACCACCCCTGCAAAAGAGAAGATAGTCTGAAGTTAATGACCCCAAAAAACACTTTCAAATGCTAATTCCAGAAATTATTAAATTCTGATTTTACTATGATTTCCAACTGTTAGACTCCTAAAATCAAAATATTGAACTTGCACAACAAAATCTGGAAATGAAATTCTCAAAATGCAGCTAATAGGCCTCAACAATTAAGGCCTGCTCAAGACTTTGTGAAGTCACTGCAAGGTTTCTAGGCCTTACTTGATGATTTCAGCAGGAGGATTAAAGAGTTGGTAAAGAGTTTTGATGACTGGAGTGACACATCTTTACCAAATATTGTAGATGCCCAAGGAAATGTTAGATCACTGTAGCAATGGAAAGACAGGGTAGATGAAATCATCAATGCACAAATCAAATTGATTTGTGATGACTCAAATTATGACATGTTGATGAGTAGTATGGATAAAATCATTAACACTAGCACATTTTTGGAATCTTTTGAAAGGGAGGTGAATCAAATAGCAGTAAAGTATACACCTTACAGTGCCAAGGTAAATGAGGTGGTAAATTTTAATTAGCCAACAGATGAGGAATATCAAGGATGGGTAGAAAAGTACTTAACTAAACAAGAATAGGACAGAGTCTACAACCGACAGTTAACAGCTCAATGGTTATGGTTATAACAAATTTTGGCTATGTCTTGGTGGAAGTTTTGGTGCAAGCTTTTAAAGTTTGGCAAATGCAATAGTTATTCTCCAGTGGACGGGATGAACAAGAAGATTCTCCAGAGACTCAGCTATTGTAACCAATTTTTGAAATGTCATAAGGCGGTCCAAGTGACTAGTGACAGGTGTATTTCTGGTATGATGCTTGTTGCTCCTTCATTTTCCCTATAAGAAGGATTTCAAGACCACAAATACGAGTTAGCAAGTTAGATATCTTTAGGTCGAGTCTAACTGAAGTTGCAGAGTGAATTTGTAAAGAGCCTGATATTATAGTGAAGATACTATTCTTAGGTTTGGTGTCATTATGTTGTAGGTTTTAGTTTCATGTGTACTTAATTTTCAAGACAGTACTAGCATTTGAATGAAAATTTGGTGCAGGAGCACCAAGTTGCTTTCAAGCCTCCATGAGGCCATTTGTAAATAGTTGGTCTATTTTATGTATTGGGTCTTATAATAAGGTTTATCAAGCCATTTTATAGGTGTTTGAGTCTTAGGAAGTAATATTTGAAGTCATTTGTCAAATAATGTTTAAAGTTGTTATATATTGTAAAAATTGTAAAAGTTGCTCAAGAAAATTGTCAAGCAACTTGTCAAAAGTGTCATTAAAGTGTTTTGTCAAAAAACTAACTAAAAGGTGGTTGAAAATAGTTGGTTTTGGTTGTAAATGTATAAGTACACCCTCCAAAACTCGAATTGGATAGGTTGAAGAGGTTGGAGACATTACTTTTGAAGTTTGAAGAATGACAACCTCAAGTTTTGTATGCATTTTCTGATTTTTAGATTGTTTTCAGGTGGAAGTTGTTCTTTGTATGGCCTGATATGGACTCAAATAATGGATTATCATATATGGATGGAAATATATCTATTTCTAGTTTTCAATTATTTTTGTCTCATTGATTTTTATTTCGTTTTGTGGAAGATATGACTCATTTCAAGGTCATGTATCTCCATTGTATGAATATATTATTATCTTGAATAAAATGATCAAGGGTTATTCTGTTCATCTCACTATTATGGTGTGTGTAATTCTCATTTTGGCTTTAATTCAAGGAATTAATTAAACTGCTTAAGTGAGGTTATGGGTGACTATGTTCATATAAGGATTTGATAAGTAGTATTGGGTTAGAATAAAGATTGATGGTATTGTTAGGCAATATTATCTGAGATTTTATATGCTATGTTTCTAGAAGATAAACTTGGTTACAGTAAAAAAAAACCAACACCTTTGATATTATCTAGCTATGGCTCCCAAATCTATTGCAAATTGATCATTAGGGTTAAAATTGAAACCTTGCAAATATAATCTTTGTCCAAATCCATCAAGAATTTTTCATTAGTTATAAACAACTCCCTTATAAAGAATTTGTGAAGCCAAGTCTAAAATCTGGAAATGAAATTCTAAAAATGCACGAGACTAAAAATGAAATCTGATGAGATGTTGCTTTAAAATATGATTTTCAAACCTGGAAGTACAAATCTGACTTCACAAATGAATTCTGGAAAAAGACAATGACTACCCTCAACCTGGCGATATCTTCTTGAGTTTCTTCTGATTTTCCCCAAGAAAACCATCGAGCAAAACACTATCGCAATAAATAGTCGAGCTCATTTCAATTTACGCCCGCCATAATTTAACTTTGCAGGTCTGTTGCAATTTCGGTGAAAGATCTTCGTTGAAACATAGATGAAAAAATGGTTCGTCGAAATTTCGACGAACATCGGGGATAAAAATTTAAAAAAATGAAAATTCTCCCAAGTGCCCGATGATACATCTGATTATATAGCTCTCGTTAGAAGGTTTCATCGAAAATTGGGGTCAAATGAGTTAGTGCATCTTGTTCGGGTGCATAGGAGTCTTAGGTTGCTTTTCTTTTCCGATTGTTGGGTTGATTCTAGTTTTGGCTTTGGTTCTTATCTCTTGTTGTCCTCCCTTGACTCTAGCCCAATGGACAAGGCATTTATCTTTCCCATAAATTTTGGAGTTCTTTGCATTTCCATAGAAAATGCATTCCCCAGATAGAGCCACTGTTACCCCCATTTTTGGCCATGAATTTTTTTGAACTTTTTCCTTATTCGATTGTCAGTTGTATCTTATAGCAATTACAGTTTCACTAATGGAATTGAGATTCTCAGTCGAAAGGAAATCCATTCAAGCTAGTGTGTATCATAGGATGACCAATCAAAGCATTTAAAATAAGATATCAATGGGAAATTTTATTGGTATGGCAAACTTAATGGTGGTTTTTTTTCATGAGAGAAAGGACGTATCATCCGTGGTGACATTTTGAGATGGTGGTTCACTCCCGAATTATTTTTTAATACAAGGCTAATACTTTTAAAGCCCAATGTCACCTTTCAAAGCGAAGAAGGAAAAAAGGAAACCAGACATAGATTTATGAGGTTAGTGTAACCTTGAAAATCATCCCCTTGCCATTTTAAAGTGTTATAGGCTGTAATTTTTTTATAATTATGAAACTCCCCACATGGGTTACAAGAAATACCATAAAACCCGCTAGCCCATTTTCACACAGGGAGCGTTATCTAAAGTAAAGAAGGTTTTCATGGATTATCCAAAGAATATAAAGTCATAATGAATCAATAGGAAACATGAAATTCTTTGGCCCGAGTATGATTGGAATCGCCCAATCTGAAAGAGAGACCTTCAATATGTCATATCGAAAACATATTGAAATATAGTAGTAGTAGTCTCATCACTATGTCAATGGCGAGATAACATCATTTTGTTATTAATTCGAATGGATTCAAATTGGAAGCAAAAACGATATCATGTTCTTATAAAATCACACCTTATAACAACATTATGGATGATAACAACAATGAAATTTCATCAAAGTGAATGCCTGCAGCCGTAAGAAAACATGCTAAATCCTTTGAAGAAACAATCATAAAGCATCGACAATAGCTTCATGGGAAGGAGATATTATGTAGGTTGCAGCTCATAATCTTTTCACACTGTGGAATTTTAGGCCGAATAACTTGCATTTTAAATTAAGTTTATCTAGAAATGCAAATTGTCAATGTGAATAAGGTTGCAAGCTTTATATGAAGAAAAGGTAAACCAAAAACCTAAAGTTGAGTGAGAGTGTGAAGATGTTCTAGATCGATTTGGGATACAAGGAGAAACCAATTAAAATTGGTAATGATAATAACCAAGTTGTTTTTCAAATACATTACCATGTGCATGGCAATATGTAACATGGTGCTTCATGATGGTGTTGGTCTACAAAAAAAATTTCTAACATGAAAGACATTAAAAATGACACTATAGAATGAAGACACATTTGCAAAATGGTGATTAAGTTTGTTGATAGCATAATGAATCATGTGGAGATAGCATTGATTATTTTCAAGAACAATTTGAGCATAAAAGAATAGAATCGATTCAAACACGTTGACCAAAATTTTGTAAGAGGATTCTAAGTCATCTCAAAAGTACCTTATTCAGAAGACTTGCAGCTTGTCCTAGGTGGTGATGCCACTTAGCTTATAGTATGGTTCACATTCAAGCAAAATAGTTTGTCAATAGAAGATGGAAGCAGTGTCACAAGTTTTCAAGGCAACTTCAAAAAGCTCTCTCCATTTTTGTATTTCATACCTAGAGAGGATAAATCGCACATCGGTTTCAATTGGAAATAAGAAAGAGTAGCATAGGATCATGTAAAATGCATAGAAACTGGCGGGTAGCAATGTTGCTACAAAATTCTATCTCTTATTTGACAAAACATGCTTTTGTTTGGTTGAATGAGGGCAATCTTATTCCAATTATTAGGAATTTAGAAAATGAGATTGTCATAGTTATAATATTGGAAAAAAAATTGAATCACATTATGTATCATTCCTCAAACAACATATAATGTATAAGAGGTTAGTTTATCATTGGATTTTTGATTACTCCTCCATAATTTCAATATAAAGGTATCCTTGCAACATGTTCTGGTGTGATCAATTGGTGCCACCAATCATTAATTACAAGAAAGGTTTCAGGTAACTAAATAACATTGCTTGAAATAGACAAAGAATTAGTTTTCATTTGAACATAAGATGTTGCAAGAGGAAAGAAATATAGCAAGTTTTTCATCGACACTTGGTGTTAACTTAGAAACTAGCATTGCTTTACAAAGAGTATTTCATTTAAATGCATAGTTAATGCAAGAGGTAATCTTCATTCAATTTGAATACTCAAACACCACTGAAAATGGAAAGTAAAGTGTCTGAATACAAGAATTATTTGCATAAAGGAAGAAGGATTTTTCTTTTATCAGTTACACAAAAAGTAGTTACAGAAACAAACGACCACTAAACTGAACAAGGCTTCATTTGGAAAAAAATTATAAATATGCAATATGAAACTAATAAGGGGATCTTTTGGCTATGAGATGGGAGCCTTTCTGAAGGCTAGGCAATTACAGTAATTGATCTTTGTTATTCATTTGGGGAAAGATTATTTTATAAACTTAATCTTTAAACAAGGAGATAGAGTCTTTGAGCTTTGTTTAATATTTTAGAATAAAGGAGACATTTCTAATATTTGTATTCAATTGTCTTCTCTTTAATTATTGGTTTCCTTTGTGAATCCACAATTATCCATTTTTATTTTCTCTATTAAATCTGATTAAGAATGTGTCAATTGTAAGATCTTTGAGTCTTGTTTCATTCATGTGTTTCCTAGGGATCATTTTCTTTCCTCTTCCTTATCATTTATAGGTTTAAGTGAGTGATCTTTGTGTCATTTTACTTGATCTTTTATTCCAAATCACTCTCGCATTTGTGTCATTTGTATGCACAGATGTTTGTTTGTCTTTACTACTTTTTGGTTAAAATCACACTTTAGTTTTATTTTCAGTTTCTCCAATTCATTGAAGATAATAAGAGGGACCTATACGTCTAAAATTGAGAGGATGATCGCTAATCTAATAGCGATCTTCAGAGTTGTTAGTAATTTATTTGTTTTCATTGCTAGACATATTTGAGTCATTAGTTGAAAAGGACAATCTATTTGCTAACAAGAACCAAACTTGATCTTACCACTTACCTATGAATTTTCTAGAATCCAATGATTGGCAAGGGGAGGGATTGGCCAACAAACAAGGATTCTGAGGCCCTTACTTCTACTCTTCGAGCTTTGTGAAACCCAAGAGGGTAATCCTCATTTTGTTCATATGATATTTTTTTTTCATTTGATCAAGAACATTTCAACACACAGATAATTCTCACATGGAGGCTAAACTAATAGAACACTAGTTCACATTAGGAGCATGAGAATGGTAATTCTTAACATAATCATAATCCATTCCAAAGAATTTAATTTAATGAATGGTTAGTTGTTGAATTAATCAACACAATGCAATACAATATGACTACCTCACTTAGACCAGTGTCTCATCCTTAGAACAAAGTCGATTCTAACACCCATATAACTTGATAGAAATTTTCACACATGAAATTATTTAAAGATTTGAAAATACTGCAGTACTACATTCCAACAATATATCTCAACCCTTACTTCCTAATATCATCCTAACACTCGATTCAATATAAACCCATAGCTTTATTCAAGCATTTACATCAATTCTTTGAATTAATGAGCAAGAATGAAGCCATGCATCTATTGGAAATCAACAGAGATAAATGAAATAACCCTTTATTATATTATTCATAGCTTATAAAATAAGTACATAGGAGATAAAATGGTGTCAAACTTGCACTATTATGTTCTATATTTGCTAGTATTACTATCAAAATTTCATATACACATTAGCAGACTCAAACCTAAGACTTGACACTAAAATGTTTTGTATCCTTTACAATTTTTTGTGTGACCAATTCCACAACAACTGACCAACCAATTATCCTTGAAACCGACCTAGAAATCCCATTTATAAAGATATGGGAGTGACAAGCATCAGGCCAAAATAACAATTACCATTAAATTTGCATTTATTAGTTAATTTCACCTTAATTTTAGAGATTCCCAGGTGGTTACTTTTAATCATTTTGGAATAAGGGAAAGAAAAAGGAAAAAAATCCACATGGTTTGATGAAGAAGACCAGTTGACCTTCCAAAAGGAATCAATTGTTGTTGCAAGAGCTCCCAAAACTCTTCATCCACGTCGATCAAAGAAGATTCTCCATCAACACCCCAATAAAAAACTCACATATTAACCAGAAAAGACACACTTTCTATTTAAGCATCAGAGTCCAAAACCTCTCCATCACACCAGCCAAAAAGATATCCAAGTGAGCACTAGAGAAAAAAACCATATTCTTTCTAAAAAGGATGAGTCCATTGTCATGGCACTGATGTCATAAAAAATAAAAATTGAACCAAGGTGCTACTATGATTCATCAGCATCAGAGTATGCCTGTCTGCTCTGAGTTTGTGTTGAAACTGGAGAAGCCACTACTCCTCCCTCATCAGAATCCTCATGTACTACCAGGGTGAGTAGGTAACGACCATACTCCGGATCAATATCTCCTCCATCGCTTGAAGGGCTATCAGAAATCTCAATGGGAGAGTGATGTTTTTGATGCAAGAGTCATAAGCCTTGTGATAATTATTTGTCTTCTTTACTTCCCTCATAGGCTTAATAGATTTGCACTTTCTGAACTTGACCAATTCTTTTGAAAAAACCTAGCTCCTCAAATTATAGGTGCTTTCAACACCACCCTTCTTAGTTTTCTTATGGGCTTCCTTCTCCTCCTTTTGTGTTATAGGAGCTCCTATTACCCCAAGTTTAGTTTCAAGTGTATCATCTTGGGACTCAAGCAGACTAAGTCTCCTAGACCTTCAGACCGGGCTGATAGACACGCTAGGTTTACTCACTCTCATAGAGGATAGAACGAGAACAAGAAAACTCAATTCCAAGAAAACCTTATTGGTTCAAACTCTCAAATTGAAATTGCAAAAAAGAAACCCATAGATGTAGAAAATTTCTACTAGCCCAAGTGACAATTACAGGTAATCAAAACCTCCACTATCTCAAGAATTTGAACAAGCCAAAAATACATAATTGGAAAAGGTAACTTATAAAAACTAACTTACCTGGGACAAATATTTCAATGCCCCTGCAATTAAAACCCCAGACTCACATGTCTTTTCCCTGGCTCCAAACTAGTCCCTCAAATCTAGATTACTATAAAAGGCAAGATAAAACAAGAGATGATCCACATTAAGTATAAAAACTAGAAGCATGTAGCCATTAATGATCAAAGAGAACTTCATGTGATTGAGTTGACAATTATCCACTCAGCTTTGAATTTGGGTTGTCAATTCCCTTTGGATTTAAACCAAAATCAATGGCATTCTGCAAGCATCGCTCCTAGCTTTACAACTTGTACCTAGAAAAAAATGAAGCATCCTCACAAAGCTACCACATCTTGATTTAACTGCATTAGTCATCTCTAATATGAAAGTCACCATGCATCATCATTTTGGCTCATACCCCTTCAATTAAATCGGTGAAGCACCAAGAGCCAACACTAAAAAGAATATTCCCCCAAAATATCATCACTCATCGTGGATCTTTCCTACTTCCTAGTAGTTCAATCAATGATGCGAGCATTTAGTGCGATGAAACTCTCTATTGTAGGATCAAAATACACCTTTTGAAAAATCTCCTTCTTAGATTGTGCATTGCTAATTCATGCTTTAGATTTTAGGTCACATCAGTGACAGATGAAAGCTAGTGATGGAACAAGGTAGGGCCACATATGCCCGCTTGAAGATCAAAGGCATAAGAAAAATCACTAACAAGAGAAATTCAAATTAGCGATAGAAAAATAGAACACCTAATCACATCGCTCATCGCTATTTTAAAACTCGAAGTTCACAACTAATCTATGATGAAAGATGGAAGAATATACAAAGAGCATAAGGGTCATCACACATCGCTATTTTACAACACAAAACCTTCAAGCAATTAGCAACAAAGGAGAAATTAGTGATAATGAGAAGAACACATGCATCACACATCGTTAATACAAAACTCAAATCCATAGCCTATCTACGATGCACAAAACAAAATAAATACTACTCATCACACATTGCTAATGTGATTCATGCATTCAAAAAGCTATCTGTAATAAGCGATGAGCAAGAGCGACCGACGAGAATTAAGTGGAACAAATTGGCACATGCTTATAAGTTTTTTTGAGAAAGGGGACTACCTAGGATGATGTATGAAAAGGACTCAGAAGACTTAAACCAATTTATTTCAAAGGATGTAAAGGCAAAACAAGGTTGATCAAACAACCTTATAAAATAAAATATGTTTCGGACCTAGGCACAAGGGGTCGATAATGAGGTCAAATGACTCAAGATGTAACTTAAATGATCGAGCACCAATGATAAGGGGTCAATGATCAATTAGAATATTGGTAAGTATGCAAGGAAAAGGTTTACTAATGTAGGTTCTAGGTGACATAAAGTTCTAAGGTAATGACAGTAACAAAACTCTAAGCAAAGAGAGACAAATTTGACCAAAATTTTGTAGAATTTTAAGATGGAACATGAAGCATTTTAGGGGTTCTATCAGTGGCTCCAATTGGGGATGCATGCCTCATGTAGGCATGGTGAGATTTTAGATCTCATGGTTGAAGTATACCAAGCATAGAGGCACCAAAAACTAAGGACTTTCCTGGACAAGGCAAGAGAAACCAAGCAAAAACACCATATGGAAATTTTTTTACAAGATTGTACAATGTATTCCAACTTCAATTTTTTTTTTAAAAGAAGCCTCTTCTAATGTGTAGTCTTTCAACCTTCATTTTGCAATTCAATAGGTTTCAACTTCAAATGGGTGGCCCCAGGCCCCGAAAATCTAAAACCACCCCCTTCCCCTGTCAAAGACTTTATTTTCTATTGTATGCACTAGGCCACAACTACAAACATTGACATGAACCACCCTCCAACTGATTTTGTTGTAATCCTTGTGATCTACCATCACTGACATATGTTTGGACTTATCATTAACATCATTAACCATGTTTAACTAAAATTTGTAGTCAATGTAACACTTTTCCTTTCCCGATCCACAATCATACTCCACCAAATACTCCTTCAACTAGATGAGATAAATAAAACACTCGTAATCCATCTGATCATTATCATCATATAAATTAATATCAATTTTTTTTTTAATAAAATTGGAAACCTTCATATATACTTTGTTCAAGATTTTCACCCAGGCCCACACATCTTGACGTCTTGGGGTCACCTTTTGGTTTCCATTCTATGCTAGACAAACATTCATCTTATGTAATGAACAATAAATTATCATACATATACATCCTCTCAAATTGGTGTTAATCATGCTATTACATGTTCCACTTTCATGGGAAATTGATGTAGAATAGTCCAAATAATTGAGAGGGGTGGTGAATTGGTAATTATAAAACAATTTTCTTAACCTTAATTAATATAGATAAAAATCAAATCAATCAAATAGCAATTAAACATATATGAAAATGAAATCACTTAACAACACCATGCACAAGGAACACCATAATTTACATGGAAACCCAAGATAGGAAAAACTACGAAGAATGCTAATTCTCAATTATAAAACACTGATTAAGGTGATTTTTACAAGGGACCACTACCAAAGTGCTCAGTGTAGGTAAGGCTCACTACCAGTGGGCTCACTTGCCGACTATTACATCAAAAAATAAATAAAGGCTCACTGCCTACAAAAAATGGCTCACTACCAAAAGAATAATGAAAGGGAATCCACCATAGAAATAATTGTCACCAACTGTCGCATTGGAAGAAACTCACTATTTTTTGTCTCTCCTATACTTTCAAATAATGTTTGGATTTTCAGATTCACATTCACCACACTTTCTTTCATGAACGTAATCAAATTTTACTTATACCAATCCATGCCTTCATAAAGGTTGGGAAAACACAATTTTAATTAGGTCACCACAAAACATTCCCATGATATAAAGGAATGAAATGTGGACCATACAAAACCTCCTCGCTCAAATCAACATGCTACATATTGACCATGATATCCAGAACCAAAGAATAGAATGTACATAATATAATGCAAACAATGTTTCGGGACACACTAACCACTTTCTAGATTGGTTCAGACCCATAAGAGTGTATCTCATTATGTTGAAAATTAATGGGACCAAGAAAAGCATGGCCAAAGATATATCATCACAACACAACATCCAGAGCATGCCAATCCAAATCACCAAAGCATCAAAACAAAACCTTAATCAACCAACCAAAGATATTGTGACATGAATGACAACCATTAATGATAACAATCAATAGAATCACATTCCAAAAATCTCCCCCTTTGTCATTGATGGAAACATTCATCAGCGAAAAACCAAACAAATTTAAAAATAACATCAACATCATCAAGGAACCTCTTTTCTTCTCCCACTTTGACATCAAGGATAAAGGAAAAATACTCCCTTGAAAAAACTTACTTTTCTCCCCCTGTGAGGAAGCCACCAAGCATTGATCCAAATAAGAGTGAGCATATAATACCCTGGACCAATGCACACCCTGGTGTAAATTATTGTAGACCCGAAGGGGGTAGAACCCCTGACTTCTACCAGAGATACTCAAAAGTATCTTTTCTCAATGGTTTTTTGAAAATATCTACAATATGCTCTTTTGTGGGTACATATTCAAGTCTCACCTCATTCTCCAATACCTTCTCTCTCAAGAAGTGATATCTGATGCATATATGTTTCATTCTAGAATGTTGTAGTGGATCCTTGGAAATGTTTATTGTACTAGTATTATCACACATAATTGAGATCAGTTCATCAAATGATATGCCAATGTCCTTCAGTGTTTGTTTCATCCACAATACTTGAGTGCAACATGAGGATGTTGCAATTTATTCAGCTTCAACAGTAGATAAAGATATAGAATCTTGTTTCTTGCTTCACCAAGAAACCAACCAGGAGCCAAGGAAATAAGCTCCACCACTTGTGCTCTACCTATTATCAACACACCCAACCCAATCAGCATTAGTATAGGCCATCAAGGTGAAATTTGAATCCTTTGGATACCATAGCCTAATATCTTATGCACCCTTCAAATATCTAAAGATGTTTTTTACTGCAACATGTGAGTCCTTTGGTTCTTGCTGAAATCAAGCTGCTAATCAAACATCATACATAATGTCTGGTCTAGTAGTAGTAAAATATAACAATCCTCCAATCATTGAACTATACAAGCTTGCATCAGCTTTAGGTGAATCATCTTCTTTTGTCAACTTACATCTGGTAACAATAGGTGTACAAACTGGTTTGGATTTCTCCAATCCAAACTTCTTCAATAATTATTTGGTATACTTGAACTCAGAAATAAAAAATACTTTGTTGTTTTGATTTACTTATAATCCAAGGAAGAAATTCAACTCACCTATCATAGACATTTTGAATTCTTTAAGCATTTCATTTGCAATTTTTTTGTACATGTCATCATTTCCTCCAAAAATTATCATCAACATAAACCACAACAATCAATATTTGATCTGAGTGAATTTTGTAGTATAAATTACTGTCAGTAGATCCCTTTTGAAACCCTTGTCTAATTAGGTACTTGACTAATCTACCATACTAGGCTCTAGGAGCCTACTTCAATCTGTATAAATCTTTCTTCAACCTGCAAGCAGCATTTGGGTTATTTTCAGACTTAAATCCCTATGATTGCTCAATGTAGACTTCCTCCTTTAGTTCTCCATTCAAGAATATAAACTTTACATCCATTTGATAGACTTTGAAATCCTTGAAATCTGGAAAAGCCAAGAATATCTAGATCACTTTCATCCAGGCAATAGGGGCATATGTTTCTTCAAAATCAATACCTTCAATTTGAGTGTAACCTTTGTAAAATAATCTTTCCTTGTTTCTCATTACCTTTCCATTTTCATCCAGCTTATTCCAAAATACCCTCTTTGTTCCAAATACATTTTTGTCTTCTGGTCTAGGCACAAGTTCCCAAGTCTATTTTTTCTCTATCTGATCAAGCTCTTCTTTCATTGCCTTCACCCAATTCTAATCATGGCATGCTTCTTCCACAATCTTTGGCTTAGTTTCCGATATTAGACACACTAACACTTTCTCTTGAGTTTATTTTCTTCTTGTGACGATTCCTTTATTCTTATCTCCAATAATCTGTTTTTCTAAATGGTTTCTCTGTACATACCTTGGATTTTTGGTTGTATTTTTCAGAGCCTCCTTTGTCTCTTCTTCTTTCTTATCCTTTTCTTCTTTCTCATCTGAGTTATTTGATTCATATTGAACATTCCTATCAAGAATTCTTTGAACATCTTCATCTACTCTCACATTCACACTTTCAACTATCTTATTCGACCTTTTGTTGTAACATTGACATTCTTCACTTCTTGTAGAGTAACCCAAAAATATACCCTCATCAACTTTGTTGTCAAAATTCTAAGAATTTCCTCATCTCTCCAGATGTAGCATTATCTTCCAAATTTTTTGAATTACTTTACTATGGGATCTCTTCCATGCCATAGATCATATGATGTCTTTCCATATTTCCTCTGGAAGAAAAATCTATTAAGAGTGTATACTACTATTTTTATCACTTCTCTCTAGTAGACCTATGGTAAACCTACTTCCATGATCATTGTTCTAGCTTCTTCTCGAACTTTCCAGTTCATTATTTCCACTACACCATATTTTTGTAGTTCTCTAGGGGTAGATAATCGTCTTTTAATACCATGTTTCTCACATAACTTGTTGAATTCATCAGACGTGAACTCTCCTCCTCTATTAGATCTTAAACACTTGATTCTCCTATCAACTTCATTCTCAACTCTTGCCTTGAAAATATTGATTTTTTCTAGAGCTTCTGATTTTTCTCTTAAAAATGTAACCCAAGTTAGTATGGAATAATCATCTACTAACAACATGAAATATTTCTCACCTTGTAAGCTTCCTATTCTGGTTGGACCACATAAGTTAGTTTTTACAAGGTCCAACAAATCAATAGAGTATTCTTCTTTTCTTCAGAATGTTTCTATGGTTTGCTTTCCTTCTTGACTTCCTTTCCAGATAGTGTTGTCTAGTTTGGTTAGTCTTGGAAACCCTCTGACTGCTCTTGTTGAACTTATCCTTACCAAATTGTTGAAGTTGATGTGACATATCCTTTGATGTCAATGCCAACTATCATTTCCCTGGGAAAATAAGCATCTCTTTGTAGCTCCTTCTAGTTGATACATATTCCCACTTGTTCTTTACCCTACTGCAATAATAGTACTAGAACTCTTCTGGATTTCACAACCATTATCTTGAAATACAACATTATAGCCATTCTTGCACATCTGTCCAACACTCAAAAGATTATGATATAAACCCTTCACATAGTAAACAATGGCAGTGTTATATTTTCCATCAAAGGTAATAGAGCCAATTCCAAAAACTTTTGTTGATTTATCATGTCCAAATCTAACAGAAACTCCATCATATTTCTCAAGCTTCATAAAATTATTTTTTTTGTTGGTCATATGATTCAAACATCCACTATCAATCAAACATTCATCTCTATTTCTTTTGACAAAAAATGCAGCTTTAGTTTTATCATTAGATTTCAAACAAATATTAGAGATATCAAATCTAGGTTCATCATTTTCTACCAAAAACAAACAATACTCATGATCTGATTCATCATCTAAAACACTGGCATTCTCATTAACGTAATAGGCCTCATATTGATCTTTTCAAATTTGTGCCTTGTTCTTTTCTCTAGACACTTATTTGCTAAATGAAAAATATTTCCACATCTAAAGCATTTAAGAGGTAGCATACATTTGTACTTGTCAGTACCTTTCTTCAATTTTCTTCCAACTCATCTGAAATTTTAGTATCTGAATCTTCTTATGTTTTTGTGGCTTTGAAAGCAATTACAAATTTCTCATTTTCTTTTCCAAATTTTATCATCTCAAACGTGGTCAGGGTGCCAAATAGTTTCTCTTTGGTGAATTTCTTTGGATCATAAACTTCCTCAATAGTCGAGATCTTTTCACTGTAGCTCTTTGGTAGGTTCATCAAAATATTCTCCATAACATCTTCATCTGTCAGAGTGCCTCCTTGATTTTTGACTTCACTTATTGCATTTTCAACTCTCTGAAAACAGCTTGCTATAATCTCACCTTCTTCCATCCTCAAGTTTTCATATATGTTATTAGCTATCAACTTCTTTGATAATTTGACTCTATAATTTCCTTCATAGATCTATTTCAACTTTTTCCAAACATCATAAGTAGTTTCCAATTAAATAAATTTTTTTAACTCAGTCTTAGACAAAGCACTAAAGATTGCATACCTTACCTTTTCATTCTCTTCATAGGTTGAAATCTCATATGCACTAGAAGGATCATTTGTTAGTTCAACATATTTTGTCTCAATAGCTTTCCAAGTTTTTAACCCTAGAGAAATCAGGTAACCTCTCATCTGCACTTTCTAAAAATTATAGTCAAATCCATCAAACAAAGGATTTATCAATTTGTACACCATCACATCTAACCCAAGTGGTTAAGCTCTTCTTTGAGGAATCAAATCTCTTATACCAATTGTAGAATAGTCTGGATAACTGAGAGGGGTGTGAATTAGTTATTATAAAAAAAAATTAACCTTAATTAATCTGGAGCAAACTCAAATCAATTAGATAGAAATTAAACAAATATGAACATGAAAGAACTTAACAACACCATGCACAAGGAACATCAAAATTTATGTGGAAACCCAAGATGGGAAAAACCATATAGAATGCTAATTCTCAATTATAAAACACTAGTTAAGGTGATTTTTACAAGGGCTCATTTCCAAAGTGCTCACTACAGGTAAGGCTCACTATCGGTGGGCTCATTGCCTGACTATTGTAACCAAAGATAAATAAAGGCTCACTAACTACAAAAAATGGCTCACTGCTAGAAGAATGATGAAAGGGAATCCACCATAGAAACAACTATCACCAACAATCACATCGGAAGAAACTCAGTATATGATGTCTCTGAAATACTTTCGCATAATGTCTGTATTTTTAGATTCACATTCACCACACTTGCTTTCATCGAACGAAATCAAATTTTACTTATACCAATTCATGCCTTCATAATCTCCTAAAGGTTGGCCAATCATAATTTGAATTAGGTCACCACAAAACATTCCCGCGGTGGAAAGGAATGAAACATGAACCATACAATTACCTCCTCGCTCAAATCAACACACCACATATTAACCATGATATTCAAAACCAAAGAATAGAATGTACATAATACAATGTAAACAATGTTCTGGGACATGTTAACCACTTTCTAGATCAGTCTAAACCTATAAGAGTGTATCTCATTATGTTGCAAAATGAATGGGATGAGGACAAGCATGGCCAAAGATAGATCATCATAGCACAACATCTGGAGCACTCCAATCCAAATCACCAAATCATAATAACCGAACCTTAATCAACCAACCAAAGATATGTTGACATAAATGAGAACCATTAATGACAACAATCAATAGCATCACATTCTAACAATTGATTCATCAGAACCCACATAAATTTTTCTCTGATTCAAATTAGGGTCATTCCCACAAATTCCATTATTTATACCATCCCAACATCAAAGAATACTTCCATTTCATGCTCAATAACATATTTTTATTTGATCCTCAAATAATTATTCATCTCAGTGCAAAATTTTTCGAAGAATGGCTCCAATAACTCAAAATTAACATGGTCAGGAGAAAGGAACCCCTATGCACCATCAACTGATAGTTTTGTTGACTCTAATGTGAAAGGTTTTATTAAAATCTCAGGGTTACTAATCATGATCATGTTGGTTAGTACCACAATTTTAATAATTATTAGAATTGTGCTTAAGCTCATAGTGTTGAACACACACATTCTTATCTTTAAATTCATCGTCATTCGCACTACTAGCACATTCAAGTTCTGATGCAACTGGATTGCATTCCAGGAATCCCTCACATGGAACTTTTTCATTTACTAGTAAAGGTAATATTTCCTAAGAATCAATGTTATTGCACCCTTCATACAAAGATGAAGCTTTTGGATCATCCTCACAAAAGGACTCATATTGCTCAGAAAAGTAATCAAAAACCTCACTTTATTTATAATCACTATCATAAGGCAATTCACTATCACATGCAATATGCTTAGAGTGTCCATTGTGAATGCTCACATTCTCATTTCCAATATCCTGATTATCAAATTTTAAAGATAGTCCAGAAATATTTACAATTGTACCAACACCATCATCCATACCATCAGATAAATTTTCACCTTTTGAAACATCCCTTTCCATTACTTGGATTGATCTTTGATCCCTTTTAATAAGGAAACCACTAATGTCACTTTGTGACTTCAAACTTTGTGCATAATCATACTTGGCCTCCTCTGTAATTTTGATCCAATCAATTGTTTGATCAAAATCCTGAGGCTTCAATTCTTGTGGCAAGGTAATCAACCCTGGCTCAAAAATCTCATAGAATAATTCAATGCATACTAACCCTTAGGTCTAAAACTTTTGAGAATTTCCAACAAGGCATCAAAAAACCTTGCCAAAAAATCATATGGTGATTCTCCTTGATGTCTTTTCATACTAGATAGTTCTTGAACAAAAGATATTTGATCAACATTGCTTGAGCTTTGTTGATGTTCAGTTTGAAACTCAATATTAGTTGCCTTGGGTAATAATGGAGAAATAAAAATAGTAGAAGCATCTATATCATGACCATGACTTCTATTATCTATTCTACTTGTATGAAATGTGCTAAAGTAACTGACACTTGCAACAATATACCCTTTAATTATTGAGTACTTCAAGTTGTTTTCAATGTCAATGGAAATTTGATAATCTTGATGCAAAGATGTGGGCTCTTTATCTCTTAAGAAATAACTCATTTCTTCATCAAATGTACCCAAATACACAATGAAACACTCTACATCACTCGATATCAAGTTTTTAGGAATATCTCTTATTTCCTTTGCAAATTTGAGATTGAAAGATGGGACTAATTCCTTTTCATCCTTTTGAATTACCATGAGTCTTTTCCTTACTAAATTTAGCTTAATCCTTTCACCAAATTGTTCTATGAATGCTACCATTAACTCATTCCACAAAGGGATAGAACACCTTGGAAACACTACTGTATTTGACTCCAATTTTCGATGGCATTTTGTTGAAATTTCAATGATCTATTGTTGGAATACCGATGAATCACAAAAATAATTTTCGTCGCTCAATTTTCATCGATATTGTGATGAACTTTAAAACGTCAAAATCACAATGCAAGTTTATCAGAACAACGATGGAAATTTCGTCGATCTAGCGATGAACAATAGCTAGAACACAAGCGGCATACCTTTGCCAAAGTGTCGGATCAACAATAGAAGTTTGTCGCAATTACCGAAAGTTTCGATGTATTACAAATATCGGTGAGAGATCAAGACTATTACCATGATCAAAAATGCCTGAGAAGATATATATCGGGAGGACTAGCCTGTGGTCTCACCAATGAAGTTTCATCAGTGAGATACTCATCTTGTCTCATTGATGAAGCATGAGGGAAGCATATCGAAAAGACATATACCATGAGAGTAAGTTTTGAATGTCTACCCGACCCACTATGTCATGTTGATAAGGTTACATCAGCAGGAGTCTTGGTGACATACTTGAGATCGAAAGAACAATGACAATAGTTAGTTGAAATCATGACGAAATAGGCAAGTCATTACAATGAAAGGTTCATCAGATGTATTGCAAATTCTTTGGACACTTTTGGAGGTTCATCGAAAATGCGACGAAACAATGCAATTTAAAAAAAAAAAAACTATTCTTTCAAATGTAGGCATATCGGTGAGAGATCAAGACTGTTACCGCGATCAAAATTTCCTGAGAAGATATATTGGGAGGACTGGCCTGTGGTCTCAGTGATGAAGTTTCATCAGCGAGATACTCATCTTGTCTCATCAATGAAGCATGAGGTAAGCATATTGGTAAGTCATATACCATTGGAGTAAGTTATGAATGTATACCCACCCCACTATGTGATGCTGATAAGATTACATCGATAGGAGTCTTGGCGGTATACTTGAGATCAAAATAACAATGATAGTAGTTCATCAAACTCGCGATGAAATAGGAAAGTCACTATGATGAAATTTTCATCAAATGTATTGCAAATTCGTCGGACGCTTTTGGAGGTTCATCGAAAAATTCGAGAAAAAACAATGCAATTTTTAAAAAAAAACTATTCGTTCAAATGTAGGCATATCGGTGAAAGATCAAGACTGTTACAGTGATCAAAATTGCCTGAGAAGATATATCGGGAGGACTAGCCTGTGGTCTCAGCGATGAAGTTTCATCGGTGAGATACTCATCTTATCTCATCGATGAAGCACGAGGGAAGCATATCAGCAAGACATATACCATCAGAGTAAGTTCTGAATGTCTACCCGACCTGCTATGTCACGTCGATAAGATTACATCAGCAAGAGTCTTGGCAACATACTTGAGATCGAAAGAATAATCATTGAGGAGACTCACCACATCGAGGAAATTGTAGAATATCCTAGCGATACATGATCTCTTGTCGATAAAGATACAAATGGATCAAAATACTTATCGGGGTGACTCTGGGCAATATTTAAAAGTAGTAGGAGGCTCCAAAATGTATCCATAGGGATAATGATAGGACATAAGGATAGGTCAATCAAATAGAGAAAGTTGATGTGCCAAGACCATGAGCATTTAAAAGGGGTAGTAAAAGACAAGATGGATTGTCATCAATGCTCAGATATAAAGGACAAACTGGAAGACTTCATTATGAAAATTTAGATCACAATATGATTAACCATGTTTTTGACAAATGCAATGACATTAGCATCAAGAGTTAAGAGGCCATTCAACTTTGCATTTCAATAAATTATTATATGCTTTGAGTAAGTGTTTACAAGGTAGAAAAAGGACAGTGACATGACTATTTAAAATATCAAACAACATGTCAGTTGTTGTGTTTAATTAGGCTTACAGAGGCAGGGATTTAACATTTTTTGCATACATCTGCAGTCCAAGCTCTAGGTTTGCATTATTTGGTTACAATGTATGAGAAATGAGAAATGAATAATTATAGAATATGGAGGCTATGGATGATATTATGATGGCCACATTTGATGTTGATGATCAAAAATTGAAGCAAAATATAAAAGCTATGAGGAGTCATGAGATCAAGGGGACTGTCATGGACAACAAGCACAACCTACGAATTGGATTCTAATTTTGCTAAAAAAGAAAAAATCAAACTAGTGAATATTAAACTACAAACTAGAATCTAATTTTGTGGAAAATGAGCAATTTGGTGAGAAAAAGTATCTGCAGTGCATCTTGGATACTTAGCTAGTGTACTAAAAAATAGGATTGCAAACCCAAAATTATTCTCACTCTGGAAATTCAATAGAAAAATACAGAATGTTATCCTAGATACTTAGCTCTTAGATAGTCAATAAAATAATATGAGCATGATTATGAATGGTTTTACCTGGTCCCACTCTTGATCTCCATGTTTGAGAGCCTTCTCTTTAAGACCCCATGAATCCACTTTGATCCATTGCTGCCAAAAGAGATATTAATGTGTAAACAAGGAGCCACATTTAGACAAATTGGTTGTTGATTTCTTCTAAGAAATTTAGAGACTACAAAAAGAAGATACCTAATGGGGATCATGTGGGCTTCCTAGAGAAAGCACTGCAATATGGCCTTGAGTAGCAATGAAAAACTTTGGATTAGCTTCACAGTAAATCCTAAAGGCATGACATTGAGGCTCCTCTTCATTAAGTTGATGGTATGAAGAAATAGATCCATATCCTCCTTGAGATACATATCATATTGAATAGAAAAATACAGTGACACAAGCAATCCGAATTGTGAGATAAAGCCTCCAAACCCTCTATGGAAACATGACTTTTACCAGATAATCAAAATTTTAAACTTAAGTATACCCAAGAAAAATAATTCCATACAATGCAACTACACACAAAACTTACAAATGGGATTGATCTTCCACTTCTGACTCTCCTTCTTATTCCATTTGAAGAGGACAACCTCTACCCCTTGATTCAGCTATGTAAGTTTAGCATTGAAAAATAAAAATATTTTTAGCACAAGAAACAATCCTCACCCATCTAAACAAGCACCTATAAGACAAGCCCGAAAATCTAAGTTTATCACAATCAAGTAAAGATTAAATCCTTATAATCAATCAAAGTAACTGGAAAGTATTAATTGGATTAGTAAGAAGAATCAAATAATTAGGGTTGGGCATTATATAAATCACTACTATCACAACTATTGAAACATGCGTAGGTACTGGGTCCTCTCCCCTAGATTAAATTAAGGAAAAAATTATTGTAAATACAATATGTATAGAAGAATATGAATGTAAAGGAAAATGGATATTAGAAAAACATAAATGTAAATAAAAGTAGTGTGAGCAGAAAATGAATCTAAATTGGTCTTGAACAAATAAAATCACACCCAATTAGCATTAAGTTATACTGACCTTGTACTCATTGCCATTGTCAATATTGAAGGTTACTTTGATGCCTTCTACAGAAACTCTTTGGCCACGAGGCAAGAGAACGCAAGAAAACCAAGTGTATATTGATGACTTCCTGATAATGAAAAAGAAACAAGCAACCAACCAACCCTATTAGAATAGAATAATCTTATGAATTGATTTGATTTGTTTTATTGGCTAATGGATAGTGGACCTAGTTCTCTTGAATTGAGATACTACTAAGATGTGTTGACTGGTGATATTAGACTACTGATATTCTGCTTCAATCTCTATAAGTTACTTTTGTCTTAAATATATTCAAGATAACTTTGTAAAAAATTTCCTTGATCTCTTAGAAATTATGCAGATTATTTTGTGAATACTTCTCCATTTTGATATTTTCTTTCAAAAATTCATAGAAATAGATGTAATGTCATATTTGAAACTTACATATTTTAATTTTACTAGTTCTGTAATTATAGGATATGATTCCAACAATTGTGAAATGCATTGGAAATATGTTGGATGAATGAAGTAAACTATGCAATTGGTAGGTGTAAAGCCAAATTCCTTAACCCTTTCCAGCATCCTTCTTGCCTGTTCTAAATGTGTGCTTTGGAATAGGGCATAAAAATCCATCTAAGTATAATGAAAAATATATTTTTGTCAGATATTATATTATAGTAATCTAAATGAATGTAAGTAGAGAAATTTTTGCATACCTATAGATGGTACATAATTTCATGGTTAAGTGGAAGCCTCCCATCAACAACAGGATCCAAATATCTGTGTATCTATCTCAATCGAGCCTCTAAACCCTTCAGAGATGTCAAATTTTCCACTAACGTGTTATGCACAAAAGTCAAATTTTAGAGATCACTAAAAAAAAAAGAAACAGAGCTTTGAAACTAAATCCACACAGAACACGATGTTCATAGTGAAAAGTTAGCACTTTCTTTCATCTTTGCATATTGGTTTGATGCTTCAAATGATGCATTTCTTATATTGAAAAGTGCATTACCTTATTGAGCTTCTCTTTGTTTTGAGAATAGTTTAATATTCTCTACTTAATAGGGTCAACCACGTGAAGGTGGAAGATCATTTGGCCCCTCCCGCCCCTCCTCCCCCCCCCTCACATCACTCTCAATTCCCCATATTTGATCATATAACATTAATCATTCATTCATCCATTAATAACATATAACATTCATTCATTCATCCTGCATTAATAACATATAGCATTCATTCATTCATCCATTAATAACATATAAAATTCATTCATTCATCCATTAATAACATATAACATTCATTCATTAACATATAACATTTATTCATTAACATATTCACATTCATTCATTAACATATAACATTCATTTTTTCAGTTTTTACATATTATAAAAAATATGGTTGTCATAATATGATTACAATCACTTCTTTTTTTTTTTTTCTTTTTTACAGCTAAAAAAAGCTGAAGTGGAGTATCGTTTGTTCTAAGCTCTACTCATGATCTTAATGTATGCGTAGTAGTGTACTCACAACATGGACGCCACTGCAAGGGGGGGTCTGCTGCAATAGAAAAGAAATGTTAAATTGATATTTTTTATTATTATTGTTACAAGTATTTCATTAATTAAAAGAACATTAGAGTGGTGCTCTTTATTTGATGAGGCCACATCATGTTCCTGATCTTATCTTATAGCCTCATGCTCAACATGCTGAACACCCTCTAAATCCTGATATGGAGTTGAAACACAAAAGGTTACATTAATTAATACACCAATTACAATTAAATATGTTTAAAATAACATTAGAGTGGTTCTCTTTACCTGATGGGTCCACATCATGTTCTTAATCTTGTCTAACCTGATCATGCTGAACATGTTGATCACACTCTACATGCTCTAAAGTTGAAACATAAAAGGTTACATTAATTAATACACCAAATGCAATTAAAGATGTTTAATTGTATTAATCCATACTGTGTTTTGTATAGCACATGAATACATCTAGTATCGGGATGCACACCATGGCCTTCATCAACAGGTTGTGCTCCACCCTCACCAAGTTGCATTCCAGTGTCATGTGCAGTATTACCATTACTTATCTGTTTAAAACAAATAGGCACATTATTATGGTGGAAATTAATATTGAATAGATTGCACAAGTATTCAATTTTAAATAAACTTTATTGAGGTTATTTACCTGCATGTTGGATGCAGTGGAAGATTGTGTTTGCCCAGTCGAAACTCTTACATGTTCAGCCAGGCTCCATAGCCTTGCTGGAAGAAAATATTTAGGTCCTCTTCTATGGGCACTCTATTGAAATTAGAGCCCTGCATTTTTGCATAAGATCATGAATTTTGCTTCTATGGTGTGATAAAACCAAAATTGTTTGCAATTTATTATTTGGATGCAATATTTCATTTATTGATACTTACAATTCGTGCAACTAATTTCATATAAGCACCAGAGACAAGTTTCTGTTGCTCATGGTTTTTCAGTCTTTCCTTTGTTACCTTCGATGTGTCAGGCAACCTATGAAAAATTTGAAATACATTAGATTATGTAAAAAGAAAGAGTAATTAGTATATAATTACCTTTTTGATAGTATCACATACCTTCCTTGGCCTGGTGGTGTCTTTCCTTTTCTCTTTTCAACCTTCTCCTTTGCATCTGACACCAAGTCCTTCCACTCCCTCTCTAGAATCATGGGGGGACGCTCGTACTTTCTGTTCTTCTCTAAATGTGACCTATATTGGTCCCTCACATACTTTAGATAGGTACCAGCTTTCTTAAGGACCTTGGTTTGGTTGAATGTTTTAACACCGAAAAACACAACTAAATGGTTAATGAGCTCATCTTTTAAATATTGATTTTGGGCATTCCACCGTGTATGTATGGTGGGTCCAAAGAGCTCCAATGTAATATCACTTAGATGTTTATAAAAAACATCATTTCTTGCAAAATGATCATGGGATCATTAGTCTATAAAGAGTGATCAATAAATAAATTTGTATTGGATTATATATATTAATAATTAAAATATTTAAAAGTACCTAGGACCTTCTTTATCATTATGGGAATGAAATCCTCGGTCACCAAAAATGTGACCGACAATGTTCTCGTACTAGTAATATGGGAAGATCCAGGAAATGTTGCTAAAACATCACTAGTACTAGTGGCCTCTGCATCCCCAAGTACATGTACTGACACATGTAGTGACATGTGTTCACTGTTAGAGGGTGCACTACTGAATGCCTACATGGTATGTGTTGCCGACATTTCAGTCGACATTATAGGCATGGATGATGGGGTCGGATGATGTGGTGTATACATAGGAAGATCAGGATTGACACTTGTACTAACCCTTACTTCTCGGGTAACACTTACAGTACCCTGATCATGGCTAGCAGCATGATGAGGACACAAATAATCCTATAAAAACAACACATATTTTAGTTCATGACATAAAAGAGTACAAAATATAAAACCATGAATGAACTTATGTTATAATTAAAGATCTCATGATAGCTTACTCGCAAGTTCTATGCTCTCTCAGACAATATTTTAACCCTTTCTCTTATCTCATCTATTTGAGGTGCTATGAATACCAACTTAAGGATTTCTTCATTGAATTTTTTTTGGGCCTTCCTCATCATATCCACAAGGTTTGCGGAATATGCGATGTCATCATCACATAATAGTGATTGCACCTCCATATGGATTATCTCTTGTACTGCTGGTGCCTTTTCCTGATCAACCAACTGCAACAAGAATATTAAAAGCATTATCGAAATTAACCCAACAAACTCATGAAAAAACATAATAATAAAAGATTTTTCTCATATCTAATTTGTACAATTACAATGAGGTAAACCTTTCAGGTAGAAGCACCTGAAGATGGATTGCGATGGGTGCTCTGGGCCAGAGCCTTCCTCGTATGATCAATGTCCCGCTGTGACAAAAAATAAATATAAAAAACATTACCGAAATGAAACCAATACTTACAAAAAAAAACATAATAATAAAATGGTATATTGGAGTCATTAATTGGAGGTTGGGTAAAATGGTATGTAGTACATACCACCCCCATAGTAATTGTGTTTTTATCTAAGCAATTCAAATTGTAATCAACTAGCAACTCTTCCCCTACAGTTATTGATTTTATCGCACATACGAATACATGGTTTCCCTCTCGTGCCTCGAATATGCAATTGGGTTGCTTATTTGTTGACCCAAGTCGTGTACTATTTATAAACCCTATAATATTCCCTGATGCTTTTGGCCTTCTATCAATGTACCTAGCCACTCCTTTATTTTGATCCTTATCTTTTAGTTGTGTATAATTTTCTAATAGTGCATACCTACACATACTTCGTGTCTATCGAACCAACTGCATCCAATCTTTGTAACTGTAATAGGGTCCAACATACTCCATCAATTCAGTAGCTTTTTGATAATAGACCTTTATGCCATCCATGCAAAATAGGCCCAAACCATGTAATGATGATGGTGCTATGCGATATATACTCTCATTGACACAAAGATCAGTGTTTATTGGAGGAAGTTCCTTGGGTACCCATTGTTTCCGTAGATGTTTGTACCTCAAGGGCACCTTGATGTCACCTATTCTCTCATCATCATAAGAACATGACCCCCCTTCAGCAAGAAAAAATTCCATGCGTTTACGAAATTTTCTTCTAATCTTTTGACCTCTAGTTGATCTCCCTCTTTTAGACCTAATACATGTCTCGCTTTCCTCTTCTCTTCCTGAATTTCCCTCACTCGATGAATAAATATCTGTCAAATACCTATTTGGTGGTACCTGCACTCACAAGGATGTTGGATGAATTTCTTTCATGGTGATGTGATCCAAAGGTGACATTATGATTAATTCATCATTTCATCGCTAGAATTTGACAGGTTATAAGGTAATCAAGTCTTGATAGATTGCAAGTTATTGTTACTACCGTGTAAATGTGTCCATCACAAATCAAATCTACTTAACGTTTTAACTCCCAAACTTTGTAACAAGTGTTAAATGTGACTATGGTCCACCAGTTACACAACCAAGGCCTCAAATATATTCTCTAATTGTAATCAAAGGACTTTTTCTCTTCATTCAAGTAAATAAACTTGAAGGGAAACACCACCAAGTGTTTTATTGGACACCTACATGACTAAAAATAGAAGAAAATTTACATTTAATTTCCATATGTGTGAGTGGCTAATGAGGAGGGAGTGTGTACTAGGCCTGGTAAAGTCATCATAAGTTTATGCTTTGGCAATAAAAATTGTTTAAGTCATCTTAAGTCTTCCTATGTCTAATTGCTAGGAGACTTTTGGTATGTTTTAAGGTAGGATGAGTGGTCGCATCAATGTTCTAATTCTCTATGACAAGGTTTCAACATCTTCAAATAGTGAAATTTAGTGCTCATAGTCATTTGAAACAATAATATTTTTATTATGTATGATGGTAGGATTTGATAACTTAAAAGAATTGGCTACCCAACAAACTTAAAGTTAAAAGAAACTTATTCAGTTTAAGGGGTTAGCACTTTATTTCATCTTTGTATATTGGTTTGATGCTTCAAACGATGCATTTATTATCCCACTTATATCATATTTTATTCCCATCCCATTGCAATTATTGGAGGAGTTGATACCAAAATTTCATATCAAATACCACATTCTTGAAGCAATTTTTTGTGTTTTTACTATTTTTTTGAAGTTCTTTTGTGTTGTATGGATCCGTACAAGCCTAAAATTCTCTAAGATCATTGGTGTAGATAAATATATGTGTTACCTTTCATTTGAATTTGTTTTGAAATGCTCAATCACTATTTTGTGGGAGAAAATAATCAAATACAGGGATTGCCCTGTTTTGCCTATGTAAGGGTTTGAGGGCTAAATAGAAATGGCATCCACCAATCCACCCACTATTTTGGAACTGTAACTCGGTGGATTGGTGTGCATCATGGTATGATATAGGTTCATTTCATTTATGGTTCTGTTAAAGCAAGAAACTTGGCATTGAATTGATGCCCTAGGGCTGACAGGGGTAATTTTCTTGTGAATTTGTGGTTGTTAAGTCAGGGCTTATCAATTTGATGGATATCTTGGTAGAGTCGTGGTGACACTATTTCATGGTCCAATCTCTACTTTGAAACAAAAATATCTCTAACAACTCTAAGAGCTATAATGGGATGCCATTAAAGGAACCTTCATATGAAGGATCTTCTAAGGAAGGACCTTTGAATTAAGGTCTTCATTTGGAGGTCCTTCATGTAAAGGTTCCTTTTATAAAGAATTTTGGACATGAAATATTTAAAATAAAAAATACCTTCATTTGAAATTCTTGACATGGCATCATTTTTGAATGAAGGTTCTTCATTCAAAGGTCATGACAACATCACCTTCAAATGAAGGTTCTTCATTCAACTGGTATTTTGTAATTTTGAATGTGTGATGATAATTTAGGGTTAAGAATAAATCCATTTGAGCCTTTTATAAATGAAAGGACATTTGATGCATTTATATGCATTTTCAAACTTTTAACTTAATAGTAAGGGCATCATGAGTATTTTTTTGGGCCCATTCAACAATCTCCAATGCAAGGATTGAATTGTCTAGAATGTATCTACTATCAAGAAAGCCAATTTGTTTACCTGTATGACTATATCTCAAGCAATAGGTTTAATTGTGATGGCAATGATATTGACAAGGATTTTTTAATCTAGGTGTTGAGAAGCATAATTGGCCACCATCCTAGGAAAGATTCTTCATTCTCACTTTAGGTGTTAAAATTTAACAATACCTTGATTGATGAAAGAGCCCAAAGAGCCTTTTTCCATGGTATCCAAGTACACATAGCAACAGTCTTCTCTTATATGGTTAGAAATGATTTAAAGAACTTAGCTAGGAACTATTCATTTAATCTAAGGTTTTCTCATGATTCCATCATGGGAGAAGTATATTCAAATTCTTCTATTATGAAGAATTGGTCTATGTGCCTCTAGTAATCACTATAAATTTTTGTAAGGATAAAATGACTAACTGCATAAGGTAGGAGAGAATCAACTTTGAGTTCTTCAAAGATTATATTCCTCTATTCATAATTTTTAAGGGTTGTGTGTGGAGGAGGTTATCACTACCAAGAAGGGAGGAGACCTTTCCTTTCATATGTTTGTGGTGGAGGTATTAAAGAAGAATTGTATGTCTCTATTTCCATTCATTAGATCTAGCTTAGCATAACATATACTTGGGCTCCTTTGCCCCTATAAACTTCCATTTTTTTGAGTTTATGTTATGTAAGCATAATTCCATGCTATGTTGAAATATAAGAGGTGGATGAGGCCAAAAGGAAATAACCCTTTTTTAGTTGTACCTTCAAATTTTTTCTTATTGTTTTATGTTTTTAGCAACTTTGTGGACATATGATTTGAGGTAGGTTGTACAAAAAAGAATAACATGTTCCCACCAACAACCAAGATGTGGGTAGATTATGGGAGTTTTTCCAAGACCTGAGGTTGGTCGATAAAAATGTGAAAGACTAAGCTATTTTATTTTTTCTGTCTTATCTTATACCATTTTATGAGAATGGGGGTGCCAATGTACGAGAATATCTTTGGAAACTAGACATGAAAATTGCAAGTTAAAGAGAATGGGGTTGCCAAAATTATAGTACTCATTGTCCCTTGGTCTCCGATTTTCCCTAGGTACCCTCAACCTCATCCTCGATGTTGGTATTGACCTTGTTTTCACTCCTCCATACTCTTCCTTGGCGTTGGTATTGACCTTGTTTTCACTCCTCCATACTCTTCCTCGGCGTTGGTATTGACCTTGTTTTCACTCCTCCAAAATCTTCGTCGACGCTGGTATTGACCTTGTTTTAACTCCAAACTCTTCCTTAGTGCTAGTATTGACCTTGTTTTCACTCCTCCATACTCTTCCTCAGCACTGGTATTGACCTTGTTTTCACTCCTTCATACTCTTCCTCGACACTGGTATTGACCTTGTTTTCACTCCTCCAAACTCTTCGTCGATGTTGGTATTGACCTTGTTTTAACTCCAAACTCTTCCTCAGTGCTGGTATTGAACTTTTTTTCACTCCTCCAAACTCTTCCTCAGTGCTGGTATTGACCTTTCACTTCTCCAATTTGACGAGCTACAACCTGGTTTCATTAGGTTTTAGAGTATGTTAATTAAATTTAAAATAATGGCACCATTTAGAGTAGTGAATATAAAGCAAGCCAAGCCTATTATAGTCATTAGGGAAATAATAAAACTCCTAGGATACTTTTTGAAACCATTTTCCTTGGTTAAAGGGAGGCCATAAAATATACCTTTTGATTTTTTCAATTTTCAAATATGAGGATTTGCAAGGTTCTTAGCAAGATAAGTAATGGAAATGTGTGCAACAAGAATTTTTGAACACACATGGAATCTCCTTGCCAAATAAATGGGCTTCATAATTTAATATGATATTTTTTCTCAGCTCTAGAAATGATATGTTTCCTTAAAGAGGAAGGAGAAACCTAAAAGGTAAAAGAGATGCTTAGGAATCTCAACACTTCCTTATGATCAACCCCCTTCTATCCATAGGAATTGAACCAATTGAGCTTGGATAAGAAGTATTTCCTATAACATTGAGTTTTATGCCACTATATATTTGACCTTAAAGCTTTCCAGAAAATATCTAGGCATTGAATATCCTAAATAATGTCACGTTTGTCCTCCAAGAGAGTGAGAAAGGAGTCATTAGAAAAATGGCCATTGAATAGTTGGGCTATAGAGTTAGGAAAAGTAGCACCTTTAATAAGGTTCCATGAAATACTATTAGCCAAAAGATATCCGAAGGCTTCCATAAAAAACACATATAAAGTAGGAGCTAAGGGGAAAACATGAAAAATTGAAAGAAAACACCCAAAATCCTCAAATTTATGTCCATTCATGGTAATACAAGTATAACCATCCTAAATTTTTTTTGAAAAAAGTAAAAAAAATTGAGGAACAAATCCTATATGACATAACTAGTCCAATTCAACACTAGAGGTAGCAAGAGATTAATGAAATTACCACAAGTTTTAAGTAGAAGTAAACTGCCATTTTCAAGTACTAAAGTTAGTATGAAATTGTGACTAGCTAAATGGAAAGAAAATTAGAAAATTATAACCAACATTCAAGTGGAAATAATTAAAAGTAACCACACTTTTTGCACGGTTGAACCAATTTAAAAATTCAGCCAAAGGTAATAGTAAGAAAATTAAAATGTACCTTTATGAAATATTTAGTCTAAGAGCCAAATTTGGATGGCAAAGTTAGTAAGAAGTAGTGTCGAAATTGGAAAATTAATCATGAAATCATGGCTAATAATGCATACAAAATATACTGGAAAAGTCAAGAGAACTTATATCTGCACATAAAAACACTCAAAATAATAATTATATCATACAGTTCATTTGGGAATATATTACAATATGGATTTTACAAAGCCTTTCAAATATACCTTCCCATTTGAACTACTATCTTATAAGAATATAACTGATTATTTAATAACAAAAATAAAAAAGTTAGTAAGGTGAATTTATTAATATTAATCTTAATATTCCAACACCCTACCTTAAGTTTTACATTCCACACAACAAAACATGTTGATTGAAACAAACAAATCTATCATTTGATTTATCTTTAAGTTCTCCCTCAAGAACATCATTGGCTCGAGTTATACAAGTCCACACTATGTGATCCTTTTTCTTACAATAATAACATTCATTTTTATTTTTTAATTATTATTACCTCATGAGTATAATACATTCTCATGTTGAGAATCAACTTTTAAATCTTTTCCATTGTTATTTTTTCTTCTCCTAATAGGGCCAAATTCAAATATCAGTTGTCAATCTTTCACTTCTGTCAGATAATCGTACGGTTGCCAAAACAAGCTGACATGATCTCCATCATGGAAGCAAGGGCCCGCCATATTATGAATCACCAAAGAAATCCACATGGCACTCGCCCGTGATATCGCGATCAATAAAGACCTCGCAAATTTTGATCACGCGATCGCAGGCAACCGTAGATTTCAACCATTGACAATCCTATTCACTCAACATAGTCGCTAGCCTTGTCACTAACCATCGAGCACCTTTTCCATCCAGATTATAACATTGCTATTGATTTGAAGCACATTCATCTTGTAACCACTTTAGTAACCTTCTATATAACATATTAAAACCCGACAGATTTATTAAATCACTTTCATCATCCCTTCGGCACTACCAGATGAGACACATGGCACTCGCCCATGATATCACAATCGGTTGAGACTCTATGGTGGGGTCATCGCGGGATGGAGGGGAATGATTGCGATCAAATGATGGTTGATCAACAGTCATTAAAAGTTATTCCCTGCACAATATAAAACATTTATTAATGGCATAAGGGGACATCACCTAGGCCGATGACAAACAATGGCTTAAGTTGTTTTTTAACATGGGAGCACATGGCCAACTTAGAATAGGGAAAAATAAAGTCAAGCGAAAGAATTAAAACATTAAATCAAAAGGGGCCCGACTTAGATGAAGTGATGGGCATAAGTTGTTTTAAAACCCCCTCTATAAAGTAACAACCAAATAGATCCCACCCAAGGCGTAAGATAAAACACTAGGGTTTTTCATGAAAACAAAAACAAAAACTTAGTGATAATAGATTTCCACAATCCATGAAGATTTGCTAAAAGTTTTTTTGGATTAGATTGTGTTTGTTTTTTTGCATCAACATTTCGGATCACACTCCATGATCCATCATCAAGAAATGAGAGAGCATAAGGAGTAAAATGAATAGTTGTAAACCAATAATTGAATAAAAAGGAAGAGGGAGGGGGCAAAGAAAGGTAGGCACAAGAACCAAGGATGGAGAGAAAGATGTAAAACAAAAAAAGATAAAGGAGTAAAAAATAAAACTAAAATCAAACGGAGGAGAAGCAAGCAAAAATAATACAAGAAAATTTAGAATTTTTAATACATAAGGAAAAAATAACAAGCAAATAAATAACCAAGGAGAAAAATTAAAAATGAAGTAAACATAAAGAGACAAACAAGAAAAAACTAAAATTGACAAAATCTAAAGAATGTAAAGCAAGCAAATTATAAATAAACAAGCAAATAAATAAAAATAAAAGAATGAAAATAAATATAACAAAATGAAGTAAAAATAAGACAAAAGATAGAAAAAACAAGAAAAAATCAAAACATAAAAGCAAGCCAAAAAATGAAACAAAACTACTAAAGAATAATAAATAAAGTAAAATAAAGAACACAAGCAAAGAATAAAAAACATTTAAATATCATTATCTATAAATTAGATGATTATTTATATAATTTATAAATAACCAAGAATTTAAAAATAGACAAATAATTTATAAACATATAGATTATAAATTATATGTTAATATATAGATTATAAATTGTATGATAACATATAGATTATAAATTGTATGTTAACATATAGATTATAAATTGTATGTTAAAATATAAATTATAAATTATATGTTACCACATAGATTATAAATTATATGTTAACACAAAAATCATAATTAAATGAAAAAATAATAAATTAAAAAAATATATATAAAAAATAAGAACGAAACATAAAATTTAATCAAGGAGACTTTCAAAATTAAATTAGAAGCTTAATTTTAAATAAATGTATAAAATAGAAATAAAAATAAATTGTAAATTATATGTAAATAAACATATAATTTAAAAAGACAAGATAAAAAATTAATAAAAGTAACAAATAAAATTAAATAAATAAACAAAAATAATAAATAAGCATAAAAGAAGTAAAAAACATGAAAATAATAAATTAAGAGAAAAACACAAATAAGTAAAATAGTATAATATAAATAAACAAAAATTAATAAAAAAAGTAACTAAATAAACATATAATTATAAGAATAAACAAAAATATAATAAAGGAAATGTAAATAAATGTATTGATAAAAAATAGTAAAAATTAAATGAACCAAAAAATAAAATATTAAAAATCCAAAGTTTAAAAGAAAAATATTTTATAAAAAACATAACAATAAATTAGGCATAAACAAACAAAAAAATAATAGGAATAAAATTTAAAAATAAACAAAAATTATTATAAATAACAAGAAAATAAACATATAATTTTAACAATAAACAAAATAAATTAGAAGAAAATAAATTAAAATATTTAATATATAAAGAGAAAATAACCAAATAATAAATATGTTTTTAAATTATAACAAATTTAAAAGAGAATAAATTATAAAGAGAGTATAAGTATATAAATTATAATTTATAAGTAAACATAAAATTTATAAATTATATGTTTACATATAAATTATAAATAATTAATTAGAAAATAAATTGTAGGAAAATATAAAATTACAAATAAGAATATATAAAAAATGCTAAAACTTAAAATAAATTAACAAGAAAATTGAAAAGAGATTAAAAACAAACAAAAAATTTAAAAGTAACAAATAACTAGCAATTGCACATTGGTGTGCAATGGGGACGCCGAAGAGGTGTGAAAGGTTAATTAGAGAAAAAATGGTCTATTTTTTATACATTTGTGTAGTACATGAGGTCAATTGGTGGGTTATTTAGCCAACGATATGTTTGTGCAAAAAATGTCTCAATGGAGAAATGATAAGTTCAAACCAACTATGCATCCACTTACAAAACCTCTGAATTAGGAAGATAATCAAGCTCCATTACTCGAATCATATTAATTTTGCAATAGGAAGAGAGGAAGAGGGAGAGATAGGGATATAAAGAGGGAGAGAAAGAGGGGGGAGATCAAGAGAGGGGTAATGAGATAGAGATAGAGAGGAAGATACATATGTATATGGAGATGGAGATGGAGATGGAGATGGAGATGGAGGAGGGGGATATGGAGAGGAGAGAGGGAGAGAGATGGGAGAGAGAGAGAGAGAGAGAGAGAGAGAGAGAGAGAGAGAGAGAGAGAGAGAGAGAGAGTCAAAGAATGAGAGAGCGATATATAGAAAGATACATATAGAGATGGGAAGTGATATATAAAGAGAAGTAGAGTGAGGAAGATATAAATGGTAGAGAGATGGAGAGATAATGAGATAGAGAGAGAGAGAGATGAAAGAATAAATATGGAGAGACAAAGATAAAGGGGAAAAGAGAAATAAATATAGTATTCTAGGAAGAGTGAGAAGGAGAGAGACATGTCTAGAGATAGAGGGAGACAAATAGATAGATATGGGGTAGGGAGGGAGTGAGTGAGGGAGATATGGGGAGAGATAGAGAGAGGGAGGAAGAGAAAGGGAGAGAGATAGGTAGAGGAGGGATATAGAGAGGAGGGATATGGAGAGAGAGATATGGGGAGAGAGGAAGAGATAGCTCAATAGATAGAGAGGAGAGAGGGAGTAATATAGATAGAGGGAGATATAGAGAGATAGAGAGGGATAGGGAGAGAGAGAGATAGATAGATAGGGAGATGGAGGTAAAGATATAGGGATAGAAATAGATAGAGAGAGGAGTGAGAGATATAAATAAATAGAGATGGAGATATACAGTGGGAGAGATGGAGTGATTAAAAGAGAGAGGTAGAGATAATGAGATATAGATAGAGAGGGGGAGAGATAGGAAGATAGGGATAGAGGGGTCAAGAGTGAGAGAAAGAGAGAAGGAGAGAGGTAGAGAGGGGAAATAGAAAGTTTTTGTGTGTATGAGTGAAAGAGAGAGATATAGATGAAGATAGATATGTATAAATAGAGAGAGAAGGGAAGAAAAAGATAAAGAGAAATACGGGAGAGAGAGGAAGACATAGATATAAATCTCTCTTCTCTTTCTCTCTCTCTATAAATATGTCTATCTCTACCTCTCTCTCTTCATATATATATAGATATATATATATATATATCTACCTGTCTCTCTCTATATATTCCCCTCTCTATCTTCTTACCCCTCCATCTCTCCCTCTCTCTCTCCCTTACTCTCTTTCGATATCCCTATTTATCTCCCCCTCCCTCTCTTTATCTCAATATCTCTACCTTTACATATCTGTGTTTCCTATTTATATTTATCTCCCTATCTCACTCTTTGTATGTGACTATATCTAATCAAAATTTAGTTTATGACTCTCTCTCTCTAACTTTTAATTTAGGTTTTAGATTTTAGAATGATTAAGAGAGGAGTGAGAGATATAAATAAATAGAGAGATAGAGATATAGAGTGGGAGAGATGGGGTGAACAAAAGAGAGAGGTAGAGATAGTAAGACATAGATAGAGAGGGGGAGGGATAGGGAGATATGGATAGAGGGGTCAAGAGTGAGAGAGAGAGAGAGAGGGAGAGAGATAGAGAAGGGGAATAGGGAGTGTTTGTGTATATGAGTGAAAGAGAGAGATAGATATGCATAAATAGAGAGAGAAGCATAGACAAAGATAAAGAGATATAGGGGATAGAGGAAGATAAATTAAGAAATAATGAGAAACATAGAGATAGAGAGGAAGACTGAGATATAAATATCTCTCTTTCTCTTTCTCTTCTCATCTCTTTCTCTCTATAAATATGTCTATCTCTACCTCTCTCCATATATATCCCTCTCTACCTCTCTCTCCATCTTTCTACACCTCCATCTATCTCTCTTTTGACATCCCTATTTATCTCCCCCTCTCCCTCTTTTATCTCTGGATATCTCTACCTCTATATATATCTTTGTCTCCTATTTCTCTTTATCTTTCTCACTCTTTCTCTGTAACTATCTAATCAAAATTTAGTTTTGAATCTCTCTCTCTCTCTCTCTTTAACTTATAATTTAGATTTTAGATTTATTTTATTATACAAATAAAAATAAAAATTTAAAATATAATTATTCTATAGTTGGCATGAGTTTTCCATAGCCCATAATGTTGTAGTATATAGCTTTTGGATTCAACTCTGTAAGTTTTTTTTTTGATGTTTCGGATCACACACAGTGATCCATCATCATGAAGAGGAAAAATGAAATGAGATTGCAGAACAAGTCTTAATAAAGGGAGAGGGAGAAGAGAAAGGATTACAAAAAATTGAGAAAACAATAAAATAATACCATAAACAAAAGAAAAAGAAAGACTTGTCTACTAACCTCATGTCCCCATGCGGCTGCTTAACTCTATTTTTTGCTTAAATTTAAGCAGCGAGAGTGTTCCCATGCATAAATTTGATTGTTGGGAGAGGATGATCTGGAATCTTTTCCTATTTTAAAGGAGTAGCTACTGTTTAGAAAATAAAAACAAGCCTTCAAAAAATAGGGGGGCTGAAAATAAGCAGCAACTGCTTATTGTGAAAAATGCCATGTGGCTTTACAAATTTCCTTCCCTCCTTTTTATTTACCTCCAATCCGTCCCTCTGAATTTTCCCTCTAAATTTTTCCTATAGTGATACAGTGCAACAACAAGATACATATTTTCATATAGAAAATTAAATTTTCAGTCTTATTGAAAGTATATATTTTATTACAGTTCTTTGAAATATAGATCTTGCTCTGAATCTACCCATTTTTAAATAATTTAATCGCAACATAGATTTGTTTTTTAACTTTATTTATAATTGTTTGAACTTTATAACTATTTGAATTGTTTTTTATCTTTATTTATATCTTTATTTATAACTATGCAACATAGATAATTAGTGTAAAATTGAATGCAAATTCTACTAGCATCCTTTCTTGTTTGTACAGATTGAGAGAATTATAACAAATCTAAATGTCTTCATTTATTAATTCTTAGTCAATAATAACATATTTGAATTCCCTGTCAATAATTCTTTGTCAAAATTAACAGAGTAACAAATGGTAATTAAATATATAAATATACAGTTCATAAAAATTAATGGAAAGAATTGATAATTAAATATAAGAATATACAGTTGAATTATGTTCTTATTTTAATAGAGGAAAAAACAATTTAAAAAATATACATTTAAAAAAATACAATTTAAAATGACTGTTTAAAAATAAGCAGCAAAATCAAATATACATGGGGACACTAGCTCCACAAATTTCTCCTAAAAAAATGAGTAGTGACTGCTAATGAAAATAAGCTAAGCAACCGCATGGGGACATGAGGTAAGAAATTAAAAAGGATGCCTTCCTTCCAACTTTTGCAATCCTCCTACAGTGAAATTCAAACAATTTTTTTCGCAATCCTCCGATAGTGAAATCCAAACAATTTTCTTCCCCATAAAAAAAAATACGATACATTTAACCATCTATTATTGTTAGCAATCCATTGCATCTCTCTTTTCATGTGACATGCTATACAAAGCAGATCAAGGTTTTCAAGTAAAACCAGGGGCGAAGGAAGCTGAAAATAAAATAATAATATAAGCATTTGTTTAAATATAATTTTTCGCCTTGATTAACTTTCTAAAAAAATATGTGTAATGCATTAGTAATATATATATTAACATAAATTATATACATATTAAGTATTATATAAATTTTATGTTTAAATAATAATTATTTAATTCTTTCTTATAATTTTTTTTTGATATGTAAGGATTATATTGTATTTATACTTATAGATCCAACGTACAACCAACTGCTATGTAGGTATTAAGCTAATTTCACCAATCCCACCAAGAACCAAAAAACCATAAAATGTTTGTACGGATCCTCCAAAATACAGGCCATAGCTTCATACATTCAATACTTTAAACAATCTACATTTAAACCAATCTAACCAGTTCGTGCTTGCATTAACAGAGAAAAAACTCGCTGCTAAAATACTAATACCATACATTGCCTTTCACAAAAACTTATTTAGAAACACGAATTCTTCAAACTCCTCCCTCCATTCATCGCTATCAATTGCCATTAGACCAAACCATTTCTTCAAGAAGATGAATGCAACCACTACTATGGCCCAGTGCTTCATCAACCTAGTACCCTAAAGGTCCAAGAGAAACCAAAAAATATTCACCGTGTCTTCATCCTTCACCTTCGCCACCTCCAATGCATGTGGATATCCTCGCCCTTCCACCACCACCTGAAGGAGCTCATCCATACCACCCAATAGTCCGAGTATGAACAATTTCCTCATTAAAGTCCTTGCTTTAATCTTTGGGACTAGATTATCCAGTAGGGAAGCCAAAAAATGAGAAGATATCTGCAAATTACCCATACTCTGTTTCCTCCAAAAAACTCGAACCCAAGACCATTTTGACTACAACTAACACCAGAGGCTCATAGTTGAGCAAAATTATTTTAAGGCGTTGATCCATTATGAAATGAAAGTTGGTCAGCCTAACCTTAGACTTGAGCGAAATGGGGGTGTCTACCCCAAACCAAGCTACACCCGCAACCAAAACCTCTATTAGAAATTTCGAGGACCTAGCCATTCGACTCCCAATAGTAAGCGCTTGACGAAATGATATACAGACTTCAACCACAACATTGAACTAGAACAAATGCCCACGACATTGTGTGCAAGCCTTAAATGAGTACTTCTACCCACCATCACTAGCCTTGCCAACCTCCTTCTCCTACGTGCAAGTTGTTTGAATGCAAGTGAATGAATGAATGAATTTTAATATTTCTTGCGCCTTGTGAAGATAGATGAGTTGTCTTCCCCATGCATTCGGTTGATTGATAGGACAAGCCATATCTCTCCTACCGTTGTGGCTTTCCACCCATCACTATCTCCCCCGTACAACTCCAACGTGGTCATTCATGCCACCATCCTCCACCACCTTGGAGGGCGCCCTCCCTACCTCCCACAATTCTTTCTTATAATTATTTTACATAATCATTTGATTTTGTTTGATATTTATAATATCTTTATAATATATAAAATTTTAATATATAATTTTTTTTATATAAGATACTTGATTTCTATATAATATAATTAAAATAAGATTAATAATTATTAATATTAATATAAATGCATGTAACTATCTTTTGTTCCATTAACAAAACTTACATTTATTTTTATTAACTCTAAAATAATATAATTAAAATTCTATTAAGGCAATTACTAGCCACTACGTGGCACTTGTCTCTTATGGATAAATTTTTTTTAAAAAAAATCTAAAAATTTTAAAAACAATCTTAATTATTTTTCAAATTTACTTTTCTATATTTTTTCAAATTATAAAATAAGTAAAAACCATTTAATATATGAACTTTATAAAATGCAAATATTCAAAATAATTTAAATTTCCACTTTTAACATCTTTCTAATTAACAAAAAAAGAGAAAAACATTTTTATAAATATATTTTTTTAAAATTAAAAAATATCTAACTAATATATATAAAACAAGTAAAACCATTCAATATATAAATATTAAAAATAATTTAAATTTTCACTTTTAATCTACTTCTAATTAACAAAAAAATAGACATTTTTATAATTTAACTTTTCACCTTTTAACACCTATTTAATTAACAAAATTAGATATTTAAATTATGAACATATTTTTAAAAAAGTTAAAATATATATATTAAACCAAACTATATCAATTATTCTATACATTCAAATTAACCAATTCACTCTGAATCTTGAAAAATACGGACAAATTTTAAAATTAAATTTATAGAAGTAGATATTTTTTTTCATTTGTTGAAACCTTCATTCAGTAAATATTGTGGTGTCACCGGATGAGAAAAAAGGGCAGAGTTTGCAAGTAAAATATTAAGAAGTAAAACAAACAAAAAAAATGGAGGGGAAAAAATGTGGCGATGAACAGATGAAATCACTTCAATCGTATTGCACTGTACCTAGTCGATATTAACCGTTGATGGTCCATTTTAACTCGTTCATCTCAAATAGGATACACCTTCGACATAATTAGAAAAAACCTATAATTTGTAAAATGTAAGGAATAGTCATAAAATAATGAGAAACAAGAATTAGAAAAAGAAGGAAAGAAGGAACAATAAATAGAAAAGGACAAACCCAAAGAGAAGAGACACACAAAAGAAAAAATCGACAAAACACGACGAAATAACAAACTAGAAGAAAAAAACAATTAAGCAAAAGCATGAAACAGGAATAAATCAAAATTAACAAGAGAAAAAGGAGAGAAGGGAACATACAAGAGCAAGAAAAAGAGAGGACCAAGGGATAGTGTTGGTTGTTTTTACTATAACCAGGTTTATCTTCTAATCCACCTATGGAATTGCCAATTCCAATTAGGGGCAACTCAAAGGACCTAGACCAACTGACGAGGACTTTAACAAAGCCTCCTACATTTTGGGCTCTGCAAGACCCGAGAGGGTGATCCCTTAATGGGTTTACAACCTCTACACCAATATTATAAACAACATTAACAACAACAAATAATCTCATTTAATAGCTCAACATAATAGGATAATATCGAAATGAATTGGTTTTTCATCAATAATATCAACTATTTTGAGCATGAGATAACTACAATAACACTTCATAGCTTAAGATAGTCATTGATTTTCAATTTGTAGAAAGACAAACAAATACTAAACCCCACAAATAAGAAAAACTTAGACCAGTGCCATATGCCATTGGAGGAGTCAAATTCATAAGCATCGAAGAATTCATGACACATTTAACACATAACATATAAGATCTCTAACAATATTGCCTTACAATACCATCAATTTTTATTCTAACCCAATACTAATTATCAAATCCTTATATAAAAATATCCACCTATGACCCCATTCAAGCATTTTAATTAATTCCTTGAATTGAAGCTAAAATGAGAATCATACACACCACAACAATGAGATGAACGAAACAACCCTTGATTATTTTATTCAAGATTCTGATATGCTTATACAATGGAGAGACATGAGTTCAAAATTAATCATTCTCATTCAAATGCTAGTACTGCCATGAAACATCAAACTCCCATGAATTCAAAACCTACTATAGAATGACACAAAACCTAACTTGTATTTTCACTGAACCAACATGATTTTTATAATTTTCTCTACAACTTTACTTAGACTCAACCCAAAATTATCTAACTTGCTAACTCGTATTTCTGGCCTTGAAATCTTTCTTATAGAGAATGAAGGAGAAAACAAGCATCGGACTAGAAATACACATGTCACCGGTCACTTGGACCGCCTTGTGACATTTCAAAAATCTGTTACAACAACTGAGTCCCTGGAGAATCTTCTTGTTTATCCCATCCGCTGAAAATGGTTGATGCATCGGCCAAACTTCAAGAAACCTATGCCAAAACTGCCATCAAAACATAACCGAAATCTATTATAACTACAATGACTGAGCTATTATTTGTCAGTAGTCAACGCTATCTTACTCTTCCTTGATTAAGTATTTATCTACCCATCTTTGATATTCTTCATCTGTCGGCCAATCAAAATTAACAACCTCATTCACCTTAGCACTTTAAGGTGTGTATTTCACCACTACCTAATTTCCTCTCTCTCAAAAGACTCCAAAAATGTGTTGTTGCTAGTGATCTTGTCCATACAACTCACCGACAGGTCATAGTCTGAGTCATACAAATCAATTTGATTTGTGCATTGATGACCTGATCTGCTCTATCCTACCACTACTGTAGTGATTTAACATTTCCCTATGCATCAATTATATTAGGTAAAGATGTATCACTCCAATCATCAAAACTCTTTACCAATTTTCTGATTTTCCTACTCAAATCATCTGGTAAGGCTTGAAAACCTTGCAGTGACTTTACAAAAAATTTAGTAGGCCTTAATGATTGGGGCCTATTATCTGTATCAAGTATAGAGTCTTTATACATGATATCTAAATCATTGGCCCTAAGGATCCACTTCTCAACTAAGGGAGAAACTACTTCCTGATCCCTAGTAATGTTCTTTATTTCATCCAAAAATAAAGAATACAAAGAATATATTGATGGTATTCTGCCATCAACCTTTTCATTTAAGTGCCTCAAAACTATGTCAACAACTTCACTCTGCTTTACAAGATCTCCCTTCTCACTTGCCTTTAAATCTTCTTATAACTCTGTAATCTTATTTAGCAACTACTTCTTAGTAGGATCCACAAAGTATTCAATATCTTCTTCAACTGGCTCTAATGTAGGACTAAGAGAAGGAGTTTGGATTGGGGACCCCAGAGTAGAAACAATTGGAGAAGTAGGAGGTACTGATCCTGATGTGGAAGGCAATGTTATGATACCAAGAGCACTTGAGGACTCCCCAACTTGCCTATAGTTTAACCTATCCACCTCAGTTTGCAGCTCAACATTCCTTTGATGCACCCTGTTGTATTCTCCAATTATAATATTGTATTTCTCCATTAAGCTCTTATTTTCAGCTTCTTCCCTCTCAGCAGTCTTCTGGGCCAATTTGGCCACATTCACAGTTAGGTTTGTAGCCTCTGTAGTTGAAGTTTCAGAGGCTCTCTTTATTATTAACCCTCCCCTTAGGTTTGGGCTAATGTTAGTAACATTAGGCTTTCTTCCCTGAGGTTTCAATGCCCAAATTGCTAGGGTCTCATACTCTTCACTAAAGGAAAAATTTTGCAGTGTTGCCTTGATCTCTTCCTCAAAATTTTGCATGGGATGCTTGGATTTTAAAATAGCATTAAATGCTACTGCATCTACTATATCCCATTCAGGAAAAAATGGCACACCAACCTAAGTTACTAATTTCCTCCCCTCCTTAGGAGTGATGCTCTTGAATTCTTCCATCAATTCATCCTTTACTTCATCATCATTCTCCTGGTTAGACCTATCAGGTTTCAACTCTCTTCTCCTTTTACATTTGTCTTGATATTCTTCTAGTCTCATTCTCCATACCAATTGTAAGAAAACTGGAGTTTTAATAAATGCATCATCATCTAAAAATGCCTTGAATGCCTCCATCCTGGCATCTTGCACACATTGTCCATTCACATCCATATCAGACAAAACCAATTGAGTTGACCTAGGACGGGAAGGAATACCAACCTGCATGTCCTGATCTGTGACAGTAATTTCATCCATCAGAGTCTCTTGTGCCTCTTCAACTCTTTGCCTCTTAGGGCTTGGCTCTGATGGTGGTAGTGCAGGATTATCTTCTGGTGATGAGTCCAATTCAATGATCTTTATTCCTCTAGGTGCTCTGATCTTCGAACCTGATTGTGTTGATTCCTTCATGATTTGTTTTCATTTCTTATCTTCCTCCTCCTCATCACTACTGTCACTCCTCTTTCTCTTATAAAGAGGCCAATTCACCGTGGGTTGATATGTTGGCCTTGTTTCAATAGGCCTCACATCTGGCTTTTGTATGCTGAAGTCCAACTCCAAGTTGACCTTCTTTGTCATCAAAACACCCATGATCTCCTTGAATTTTTCCATCAAGAAATCAATTTTCTTGTGGAATGGGGTGAATTCCATTAATGGATCATATTTGGGATCCATTTTATGCACAATGGCCAATAACTTCTCATATGCTATCCATTTTTCCTTGTTCAATTCTTGCTTGTTCAAATCAAATTCATTCCTGATCAGATCCTCAGGAAAATTGAACTCATGTGCAAACCTGCCACCTTTTATCCATTGTCTAAAAATGGAAAAGAAGCCCTCAGGGTCATGTTGTCACCTAGGACCACACCTTAAATGAAAATCATCAAAAAAACTCCCAAAGTGGACCCATCCTCCCTTTGAGAACACAAAATCAAACACAACGGTATAATCAAGGAAAAGAGTCCATTTTCCCTTCCTTGTTAGGTTGTCTTCATGAATACAACCTATTTGCCACATAACCTTAGCAAACCCCACTCTTGCTGACACATTGAATGGGAGGATATGTGGAGTCCCTTGGAAGCCATACACCCTTAAACAATGTTGACTGGGTACAAGATAATGTCACCCCAGTTGTGACAAACTTTTAAATATGGCTTCCTCCCCTTGGGTCTGAGAAAGTCATGTAAATCCTCAGGGATCCTAGGTACATTTACTGTCAACCAATCCCTGAGTCTGGAAGCAAAGCAATTCTCAAATTGCACAAAATTGACACTCTCCCTATTGTATCATAAATCTGCAGTCCAAGCCTGCACTAGTAATCTTTCTCCATTTACCTCCTGTCTCAACTCCATCTTCTCTAAGAAGAAGTTTGCATTCTTGTACAAGAACATGTACATAAATAGGGAATACCAAAATAATGGAGTTCCTGCATCCCCTACATGTAACTTTAACAACCATTTATGTATCTTCTTTTCCATAAAAGATGCAAAATCATAAACCACGGAGAAATTAGGGTGTTGTATTTGCACCCCCATAAACATATAGGCAATTGGCATTACTGTGTTAGGGTTAAAACCCAAAATTTGGCACAATGAATAAAAGGTAGCCAAGAAATTATTTGCAAAACAACTTAGCCTAAAAGCCTCTTGGTCACTTGGACTGATATAAATCCTTGAACTACCTACCCTTTTTAGATGAGGAGGAAGCAACTTCAACCTGAAAAATGACTTTGACTTTGCATACTCCTACTTCATCTCCTCAAGATTTATCTAAATCAAGAACGGACTAGATTCACTTAAGTCAAAAACTTGTTGAATTTCTTCCCTATTTATACTTAATAAAATCCCTCCATCATTATCTTTGATCACTCTTGTAACAAGGTCATAACGTGCTGCCACTGCCTTGAGAAAATCCACATCGAGGAACACATTTGGCACCACCAGCTTCCCCATGTCATATCTCCAACCATTTGAGAAAGGGTGAGGCAAATTCCACCGTCCATACCACAACCTAAACATCTCCAGACCAGCCATGGGAACCCTAGCATCTGCAATGTTGAAATTCTTGCATACTAATCCTTCACCTAGGGTTCTTCCATGCATCAAAACCAAACCCCTCTTCCTATCATTTGTTGACAACAGGAGTTGATCCAAGAAATCATCATACAAATTCCTCTGTAAATAATCAACATGGCCAGAATGTTGATTTGGTGGTGCCATCTCAAGTAAACTAGGGCTTCCTTAAAATTTCAAATCTTTCGAACAGACTAGGGCTATACAGAAAAAAAAAATTGAGCAGAACCTTGCAATTTCTTACAATTCAACTAACCACTAGCCCTAAAACAACTATCAACAAGATTTCCAACAAGCACACCACAATTCCTCTCAAAATATCAATTAAATTTACCAAGAAGCACATAAAACAACTCACAATGTTTATGCTTTGTAGAAGACCAAATCATTGTTGTGACAACTTGTAACTTTGTCCTTGGCTCTGAAAATGCTTTCACAAAGGTGCTTGAATACTTTGTGAGAAAATAGAGTGAAATAAAATCACTTTATGTCGATCAAATCAGGCCAATAGTCGGCCCGTCCGCCATTAAAGCTTACTTGCATGCCGTGCCAACGACTCCAATTGCATTTGATGCGAATTCAAATTTCAACTGTCGATCATTCACTTTTGTTAGATCATCAAATGATTGCCTTCAAAAAGGCTGACATAATCTCCATCTCAGCACCAAGGCCCACCACATTATGCATCGCCAAATAAATACACATGGCACGTGCCCATGATATCACGATCAGTAAACACCTTGCATCTTCTGATCACATGATGGTGGGGAACCATTGATCTCCACCATAGGAAATTGTGTTCACTCAAGACAGTCACCAGTGTTGAACATAATTGTTGAGCAAATTTTTCATCAAGATTATAACATATTCATTGATTTTGAGCACATGCATCTCATAGCCACTTTAGTAACCTTCCATATAACACATTAAAACCTGATAGATATATTAAAGCAATTTAATTATCTTTTTGGCATTGCTAGTTGAGACACGTGGCACTCACCTGTGATATTGCAATTAGTTGAGACTCTTTGGTGGGGTCATCACAGGATTGCGGCGAATGGATGAGATTAACCGATGGTTGATCGATGGTCATTTAAAATTGTTCCCTGCAAAAATAAAACATTTATTAAATGGACAAGGAGACACCGCTTAGGCTGACGACAAATGGTAGCTTAAAGTTGTACTTAAATATGGGGCACGGGCCAACCTAGACTTAGGGAATAGTAAAGTCAGGCAAAATATCTAAAATAGTTTATAAAAAGGGGCTCGGCCTAGATGAAGCAATGGGGCATAAGTTGTTTTAAAACCCACTCCAAAAGGTAAAGGCCGAATAGATCCCACCCAAGGCATAACATAGAACATTAGGATTTTTGTGAAGGCCAAAAATAAAAACCCCAACCTTAGGTTTTTTCCCAAACAACATGATAGACTAGGACAAGGGCAAGACAAAATGGAATTCAAAGAGTAAAATTTTGAAGTTCCATTGGATAGGAGGAGAGAAAGGGGAGAAGGGAAAGGAGAAGGAGGAGAAGCCGAGAGGATGAAAGGGAATCAAGGAACCAAAAGGACAAGCAAAGGAAGGGGGGGAGGGTTGGAACCCAAGCAACAGAGGGAGACAAGGGAGAGGGACAAGAAAGGGGGAGGATAAAAACTAGAGGCGAGAAGGAAGATTCTGGGATCTTAAGTTGGAAAGCAACGAGTGCTAAGACAAGCTCAAAATCCAACCTTCATCATGATTAAGGTTCAGGGGATGATGGTTGATTTCAATAGCTTCTTTAAGCTTTCTCCTAAAGAAATTTTCTTCTTTGGATAAGATTTGGGCACTTTCTAGACATATGTGGTGCTTGGTGGAAGAGGAGTGGTTGAATAGGGCTGATTTGGAAGTGTGTTCATGTCTAATGTCGGTACTATGCTCCTTGATTCTAGTGGTAAAGGAATGGTCGGTTTCCCCAATATATGGAATTCCACATGAATAAACAATCTTATAGAATCCAGAGTCAAGAAAAATGTCCCTGGAGTCTTTGAGGGAAGGAATACATTTTCTCAAGGTAGGGAAGGGTTTAAAAGCTCAACGAAGGCCTTTTTTAAGAAGGATCTTGGAGATACCTTCAGCATAAGGAAGAGAAACATTAGGAAGGACTGAGGAATGTTTGGGGTTGGACCTAGAAAGGAAGCTAGATTTGGCTTCGTTGAGGGCCCTCGAGATTTACTTGCTAGAATAACCATTTAATTTAAAAACTTGACAAAGATGTGTCAACTCTTGCATTAAGTTATCCTCATCGCAAATCTGGTAGGCTCTCCAGGAAAGGGTTTTGAGAATGCTAAATTTTTGACTAGGATGATGATGAGAAGATGAGTGGTGATAGAGATCGGTATGGGTAGCCTTGCGTAAAACCTTACGACCAATGGAGCCATTTAGCTTTTTTAGCAGAACATCAAGAAAAGGGAGTTGGTTGTTGGGCTCAAAAAAAATGTTGATGGATCACGGAGTGTGATCCAAAATGCTGATGCAAAAAAACAAACACAATCTAATCTAGAAACACTTTCAACAAAAATAAAAAACCCAACTTTAGGTTTTTTCAAACAATATGAAAGACCAGAGACATAAGGCAAGATAAAATGGAATTCAAAGAGAAAAAATTTGAAGTTTCATCAATAGTCACATATGATCACATCATTCTTCACCATTTGATATCATGAAAAACCTCCAAAATCTAGTATTCAAATAACCCATATCATCGGCAAGACAAGTTCCATCGAGGTGAAATGAAAAGGTCATACCGAGCATATAGATCTCACCAATGAAGTTCCATCAGCAAGAAACCTATCTTGTCTCACTGATCAAAGCACAAGGAGTTGTATCGGCAAGACCAATGCCATTGGAGTAAGATCCCTGAGTCACCCCGAGTGCATTTGTCTCACTGATGAAATATCATCACTGAAAAACTCATCTTGTCTTGCTGACAAAAAAAAGAAACATACTATCGCCAAGACAAACTCTATCAGAATGAGTTCAAAATTTCCTCCTGACCCACTATGTCACGTCGATAAGATTACATTGGCAGGAGTCTTGGCGACATACTTGAGATCGAAGGAATAATCATCAGGGAGACTTATAACATCGACAAAATTACTGAATGTCTTAGCAATACACCATGTCTTGCCGATGAAAACACAAACGGATCAGGATAGTTGTCGGGGTGACTCTTGGTGACATTTATATGAATCAGATGGATAGATTATGTGATATTAGTGTAATGTCTCCCCAAAAAAAATAATGTTTAATGAACATTAGTCAAGCCTGAATAAAAGGATCACCCAAAGTTTCAATTATCTTGTCAATAGAACATTTGATGTGATAGTGGGTAAATTCAAAGATCAGCTACGCTCGTCTTCAAAGCTAGGACATTAATGGCAGTATTACTACCAAATGTGTCGATGATTTCCTGAATTGAGAAAAGTAATTGAAGGCAAATTTTTCAACTTTAGCAGCAGAGGAATGGATGAAGGGCCAAAGGATCTTGTGGTCAAATAATTCTAAATAAACTTGTAAGTCCCCCACAACTAAATTTTTGGTTTTGTGATTCATAAAATGGAAAGCACTAGCTCATGAAAAGAAAAAGGTAGGAAACAAAGTGAGAGTAAAAACCCTAGAGGAAAAAAATCAAAAAATTGAAGCAGCGAAGGAACCGGGGGTAGCTAAGAGGAAGTTAAACCAAGACTTAATTGATCAATTTCCCGGCTCAGGACCTAAGGCCAGGTGATCTACACAACTTAGGGAAGAAGTGGAAAATTTAGAGGTTAAAGCAAGCATATATGAGACATATGGACCCCAATTAGGGGATATGAGTTGTTTATTTTTCATGACCAATAAAGGAACTGATACGAACCAATGTGCAATCCTTGGAAGTTAAACCTAGGGAAACTAGTTTGCCCCAATGTATTTGTAAATGTAGAATTGGTGAAGATGCTAGCTGCCAATTATAATCCAAAATGTAAAGGTATTTGTGATCCATTAGGAAAACCATTTATAGATGTATCTAAAGCTACCATCTATGAGGTTTTTAACCTAGAGGGAGTGTGTGGTGAAAAAATTGTACGTGAAGAGCTGGAAAAGGAATTCTAGAGGATGGATACTTTGTACAAGGGTTGGAGGTTGCCACTACATAGGTCTAAGAAAGATGGTGTTTCAGTTCCACTGAATGACAGTGATGGTCCCCCGTTTCATGTTGATTTGTTTGAACCCTACATGAGGTACACATATTTTTTAGTGTGTCAAGTGCTAGGAATGGAGGCCCCTGAGCACATGTCAATTGTACCCATGGTAATTGTAGCAAACATCCAATGTCACAATTCAAGGTTTTTTTATTATGCTTCACACATCTTTAAAGTACTTGATTCAGGACTGATGGCATTAAAAAGTGGAGCTCCTATCTTGCACTTGGATGCTTATTCAATACTAATGCATATGATACTTTATTATTGACAAGAATTATAGATGTGGCCTGAAAAATTGAGGGTTGTACAATTTGATAAGGAAGAAAGCTTATTACCAGTACAACTCTGGACTGTCACCTAGGATTGCAGATTTGTTAATTCTTGTTATCTACATTTTGAAGAGTTTTTTGTGAAACCACTGTATAGATTTTACAATCATCATTGTGAATACTCATTGTCCAATGAAATAAAAAGGTTTTTAAGGCCTACAGATTTCAATGGACTTGCCAACCATAATTGGGGAGACTGGTACTGTTTAGAAGATGCGACCATGATAAGAGTATATGGATTTGAAGATGGACCCTTCATTCTACCCAAGATGGTGCCTAATAGGATTGCATATTTGGAGATTGCTAGGCAATTAGACTTTTCAGATGTTATGAATTTGAGTTCTTTCGGAAAGCAGGGATTTATGCCTAGTACATTATGCTTCAGTGATTTCACTGTATTAGAAAGGGATGGATATGACATGGTTCTCAACAAATTGCTGCAATACAACATGAAGAAGGGTCCACTGCGAAAAGGATTTGATCCAAAAGGGTATATTGATTTTCCAAAAATAAAATGAACTTGGGAGGATACAATCACATACCCTATCTGTATGATGACTTAATTAGGAATTTGGAAGCAAAGGAAAACCAAAAAAGTTCTTGATGAGTATAATAGGGGATTGCAAGATAAAAAAATATTATCTTCTAATGAAGAGGCATCTAGTGATGGTAGGCCTAGCAGTACAATTGATAAAATTTCTAGATTGAGAACTCAACACTACAAGTATGTTCCCAAGGAACCAGATGTTGAAGAGAGTGCAGATAATGACACAAGGCAGATAACATATAAATCATTTGTGGATGATGATGAATTCATTAAAACCTCATAATTTAGATCCTTTTTGTGCAAATTAAAAGGAAAATCAATAAGGGAATTAGTGGAGAATATTACACCAAGTAATGAGGAACAATTGCTGTATAACTTAAAATCAGGTGTGGAAGAAGAAATGAATAGCATGACCCCTGAGAAAGGAAGGAAATTATTAGAAGATGCAAGTGTCATGATCTTTCTTGGGTTGGATTTAAACTCTGCTTTGGTTTTTGATAGTTTTCTGAAGAATAGTAACGCCACACATAAACTCACTCCTGAGGGGGTAACAGAGATTTATGCAAGATCTAAGTATAACCCAGATGAGGTATCACTTATGATATGGGCCATGTATCCTCCACAAAAGAAATCTATTGTAATAGATACTGAAAAGGCTTTTGGACATGTAATGATGTTAAAATTTGGTGAGGTTGATCCAATAGCTACAACAGAAATTGGCATTAATGTGGCCAAATTAAATAAAGACCAAATCCAAAAGCTAATCAAGGAAAAATAAATGTATAAGATTAATAACGAGAGACTACTAAGACAAAATGATCACTTGAAGGAGATGATGGGAATCACACTGGGATCCACAAAGCAATTGACTCATGGCTAAAGCTCCTAGGCAAGAGACCAGTGGGAAGAATAAAAAATGTACTCACAAGGTAAATGTGATGCACTCACTGCAACAATAAGGAAGAGGCGAACCAATTTAATGACTTGGTTGAGTAAGATCTTGGGAACACATTCACACAATTTTAATGCACTACAAGAACATAAGAGGATGGATGGCAGGATCCGAGAGAAGTTCCAGGAAATAAACCAAAGGGATGCACCTGATAACATAGCTATTGATACTAGAAATAATTTTATGAAAAAACATAAAGACTTCCATGATGAATTTCAAGGTGATGAGCAGCCGATGATCAATGTCACAAAAATGGGAGTACCAATGCTATTAGAAGATGGAGGGGAACTAAAGGGAAAAGATAGATGGATGACGAAATGTGAGACGATGATGCAAACAATTCTAGAGACAGCCACAGGAAATGATTTAACAATGGATGGGGCATGTGAACAAAATGAGAAGATGTTCAAAATGGAGATAGCCATAAGGAATGCGCTGGAGGATGTTGATACACAAGCGGCCAACTTACTGAGATTATCTATCAAACATCTATTTATGGCTTAATAGAGCATAATTTATAGTTTGTTATTGTTGTTCAACAAAAGACATTTTTGAAAGGACACACCCTTTCACAATTTTGATATATTTATCTATTTCATAATATAAAATAGATATAAGCAGATAGGAGAAAGATATAGTAGATAGTTTGCAATGAAATTTTCCTTTAAAAGACTCATATGCATATATGAATTTTGATGAAGTTAATGAAGATGTCTGAACTTGTGGCTTAATCTTGGTATCAGTTTTTTGTGGAATTATATAGGTATCTAGTTGTCTCCATTTTGATTCTTTTATGTTGTTTAAATTGATATATCAAGCATATATCCAATTTACCGATAGACATTTGTTGTATTTGTGTGATGTGATTATTTGGTTCTTTCAAGTAAAGATTAAACCCTTCTAGTCAATCATAGAAACTGAAGAGTATTAATTGGATCGACAAGAAGAATCACATAACTAGGATTGTCATTCTATCTCAAGTAGAGTTTTTCAGTCATTTACTTGCACATTTATAAAAGTTATAAACTACATCTGTGTGCCAAATAGTTTGAATTATTTCCATCATAGATTACACTTTTCTAGATCTTCATTAGACTCCATACACCCAACAAGGCACTGGTCTCATGCTTTCATCTTTTAGTTTATCCATTTTATTTTTTACATCTATTAACTAAACATATTCTAATATTACACATACACTTTATTAGGATTATATCTGTTCATTGTAAGATTTCCATTGTGAATAGATTGTTGTAAAAAAAATCTAGTTTCAATGCCAAATGTAGCAATTATTTTGTTACTTTTGTCAAGTTTCATTAACCAAGATATTTAGTGGGATGAATAAAGTTGTGTTATTACACTTGCTCTCTTTAAAATAATTAGACAATATTAGGGAGATCAGGAAGGGGAGAAAACTAAACTCCTTCAAAATAGGGGTAGTTGTGGGTTTGTTGGTTTTCTTTGTATACTATATACTAGTTCCTTTAGGATAAATAAGTCACTATAGAAATGAAAGATGTTTGATTGTCTACCTAATATTGTTTTGTGTTTTTGAAATGGAAGAGATCTACAACTCTATAGAAATTGCTATATGCTAATGGTCAAATTATTAGACTATTTAGATCATTTTAATTGACTACTACATAATAGTTTGTGTTGAAAGAATTTTTTGCATTCTTTGTAGTTTTTACATTGGAATACAAATCATATTTAATTTCATGCCAATATACTTCTTTCATAAAGATATTTGTTTAATTTTTCCTTGCTATTTTCATCTTAAAATTTAAATAAATGTATTCTATAATATAGAATTATTTTCAAATTGGGACAAAAAGGATTCTGAGAGATATATTTAATCATAAATTTTACAATCATAAATATCATTTAATTTGTATGTTGTAACTTTAGTACTTTTAGTTAAAATAAAAATAACTTAAAGTTATATATACATATAGTTAAATTGGTAAAGTTGTTTGTCCATTTTATTTTTTACATCTGTTAACTGAATATATTCTAATATTACACATACACTTTATTAGGATTATATTTTTTCACTATAATATTTCCATTGTGAATAGATTGTTGTAAACAAAATCACATCACTTAAGTCTGCTCAGTTCGTAAAGGTAGACCCACCTAGGTTTGGTAGCTCCTGAAGAGAAGAAGGTTCAAATCATTTGGCCTTGTTTGTTACCCTAAAACATATCAAGAGATGGAAACCTCTTGAGGTATTCTTACCTGTGTTTTTGAGATCTAACAGCCTCCAAACCTCCAAATCCACAAAAAGATTCCACTTGTATGGCCAAATTCTTGCCAAACCCAAAAACCCTTGTTTTAGACCAAAATCATAAGGGTTTATTGAATCTCCTAATTACACAACCTCCTAGACCTCAAAACCAACTCAGACACAATGCATTAGGTCTATACATGGGTAAAAATTCATAAAATCAGATCATCCATACATATTTTGTTGAAACCTAGGCTTGAACCTCTCATTTCATATGCTTTTCTTCACAAAACTCTTGAGGACAACAGCTATACCTTCTTTATTTCTCATCCTACTCCCTATTCATGCATCCTACAATTGCAACAGTCTCCATGGGGCCTCTTACAAAAGCTACAATAATCAAAAAAAGTGTAAGAGCCCCTTTATATCATGTTTGGACTACAAAACCCTCAAAAATAGGGTAACCGGGCTGTATGCAAAGAAATGAAGATTTCTAACTAAAATCAATGCCTTAAGCCCTCAAATCAGATTCAAATCAAAGACAACACATATATTCATGACATTGAATTCATTTCACATCAAAATATGGCTGTATGTGACCATACAGTGCTGCAAAATAGGAAAAATACAGAAATTTTGAAGAAAAACACAGATTTTGGAATGTCAAGAGCTTGTATTTTAAATCCTCAACCATCAACAACCTTTACAATGATTAATTTATGAGGTGTAGGTACTCTTGCACCACTACCCCATCCAAAAATTTCTCACATTACACAAATTCACAATGTTTGTCCAAGATAAGCCAATCAAATCCTACCTTATGTGTCCTAGTAATCAAATTGGAGATGATCCTAAAAATGACATTGCAAAGGGTGATTGGTCTAAAAAATCTAAATGACTTTGCAATTATTTCACTACTACGATCAATGTGCCATCTTTCATGAAATTTCCCAAAACACTATTCATTATGATCATATGGAAATTTCTAGGAGAGCTACAATAGTTGTAACATCATGAATTAAAATTAAACATTAAAAAGTACATCATGAATTAATTATGTAACCACATAAGTCAAATATAATTCTATCAAGAAATTAATATCAAATAGATAATACAATCGCATAACTCATACATTTCAATGTCGTTGATCTTCTTCTTCATCCAACTCTTTGTTTGTATCATCCGATCCAGATTCGACATTTTAAGGATTGGTCATATCATCATCATCATCATTGATATCAGTTTTGATAATGTCATCATCCACATGGATATCATCTTCATGAACATTAACTCCTACATCATCATGATCTAGTTCCTCCTCTTCGACATCTTCGTCAAGCACATCATCAACTAACTATTGATCCTGATCATCATCTACATCATCTTCTATTTCTTCGATATCTTATTCTTCCACCAAATTATACTTTACCAGCCTTCCTCTTTGATCATTTCTAACAACATATGACCAACCCGGTTTACCTAGAACCTCTAAGTAAAATACCTACTCACATTGGCTTGGAAGAACATAGGGCTCATTTCCAACTTGCTCAAAATACCTTGTATTAACCATGGTAAATTCATTATCATGTTCAATAACAATTCTCTCGGGATCATTTTCATTCAATTGTAGCCTGTACCATAGGATGACGAACATAACTAATTTGAAGGGCTTAAAGTCACACTCAAGTATATCATCCAAAATCCCGTAGTATTGATTTTCTGAGACTTCTAGATGTATGTCGCTTCTAGATGAAACATCAGTCACCTGAAAGACTGTAGTTATCCCATAATCACAAGTTTTCTCCATGTCATCCAACTTTTTTATTCAAAATTTATGACCATTGCACCACATAGCCTTGTGGTGTTTCACCTACAATATGTCAAACATATAAAAATTATTGCAATATCGGCAGTTTATAAACATATTTATTCTTGGCCGAATGTATGCAAAGAAAAAAATCTCAACATATATATACATCAATATAATTGAAACTAATTAAATAATATGGGTGATTAATATATTTATACATACCTTTTTATCTCTTAAACCATATGCTAAATCAATTTCCCTTGATGTAACATTGGAATCTCCATTATGATGAGGTTCTTTAACCAATGAAGCCGCACCTTCCCATGTTAATGCACGACCAGATTGTTGACATCGTTCAATCCATACCATCATCCAATCAATATTATTTGTGATGTACAAATGTAGTGCATCCGAATCTCGACCAACTGTATCAAAAAAAATTGAAATTCATAAACAATGTATAATTAGTTAATTACCATGGTATACGACCTTAATTTATAATTGATGTATATTGAAGATTAATAATTAAATAATTACAATATACATAAAAACCAAATGTAAAATTTATTCTTATTAATCCCCATGACCATCTTATAATTACCTGTCACTTTCCTCAATCTACCTTTCCCCATCAAGTACTCCCCTTTGAATTTGTTAATGGAGTTGGGATCCCAAATGCGATCTACAAGGATCTTTGTTGTAAACTTAGGAAGATATTCAATAATGTACACCATGGTCTGGTATACCATATATCCCTCCACCATAGAACCCTCAAGATGTGCTCTTTGTCTAACCAAAGCCTTCAAAAATTTCAAGTGCCTCTCAACCATCCACATTGACCTTGTGTGTACAGGTCCACACAATTCAATTTTCTCAACTTGGTGAAAGAGGTAGTGTTCTTGTGCATTGAAAAATGTCGAAGGTAGACACTTTTGCATTTCACACATTAGACGAGGAATTTTTCTCTTCCAATAATTTATATCTTTTTTATGGATTGCTTTGGATGACAACCATCTACGAGTGATTCAAGGCACAAATATATTAACGAGATTTAATAAAAATATACAACAAATTGAACAGATATCACTAATTACCTCATGTATTTTCCAAGATCATATATAACTTGCTTGACATTGTTGTCGAAGTTGTCTGGGAGAGATAGAGGTAGAACGTATTGCAACAATTATTATAAAATGATATATTCATTATTTTCCAAAAGTAGTAAACATAATACACTAAAAAGTACATGCAGTATTCAAATATATATATAATATACTAGAATAATTACCCTAATGAAGGTATGCCAATCATGCATTTTCATCCCTAACCCAAATTCACCTTTCTTTGTTATGATATTGTTTATGTTCGCAACAAATCCTGTGGGAAATCAATTTTTTTGTATGACTTGTTTTATAGCATTGCTTTGCTGCTCCATTAATAACCAAGGAAGGGCACTTATATTAATTTGGTCTCCATCGCTATTTAATTGAATGAGATTTTTCATTACATGATTGGCTTCCTAAATGTCACTACAAATTTTGACAATTTTTTCTTTGTCATGCCTTCCATCCAATATTTTTCATAGCATTTCTATCATATTCTTTCTGATATGTATTGTATCAAAAAAATGCATAATTTGTAGCTGCTCATAGTAGGGAAACCTACTAAATTGTCTGGGATAACTTTTCAGTCCCTGTGGAAGCCGACCATTAATGCCTTGATGACCTTCATGAAGCATATAAGTTAAAAAAATTAACAATGACAATCATTGTCAATTACAGCACGAGTAAACACAACACAATATAAAAATATAAATTCAAAACATATCATATATGATAGATAAACAATTTGATCCGATGTATAATCTTGATGATTAATTCTATTATATTCCAACTTCCATAGGTGAGGTGTCATTCTTCGTGGTTTTGATGTAGTCTCTTCTTTCCCATTGAAAAGATGTTTTTCAATAGTTCAATACTTATTATTTATGTGGAGGAAGTGCCCATACTCATCAAACACCTGCTTTCCTAAATTTGTTGAATGACGAGATTTCATCTTTGGACCACAAATTGGACATGCAAATTTTCCCTTTGTTTGAAGACCTCCAAATCATATATAATTGGATTAAATATGTCAATTTTTATAATTATATATAATGAATAGATTATTTAAAAAACATACATGATATCTACTTCATAAAATTAAATATTGTTAAAGTCATGCAGTCGAATGTTATAACATACCAGAAAAATGTGTTAGCCTCGGGGCATCATCAATTGTCCACACAAGCATTGCATGGAATTGAAATTGCCTTTGTCCTATTGGTCTAGATACGTCATACATAGTATTGCCATTCCATAACTTTAGTAACTCATCGATAAGAGGCTCGATATATACATTCATATCTTTAACTTGGTACTTACCTAGTTGAATGAACATAAACATTACATAATTATTATAACCATTTTACTGCAATAAATATAAATTAATGTACATGACTATTAAATGAAAAAAAAAAATTCATTATGCAACAAATAAGACAAATGAGATGCTACTATGTTAAAGAAAATAAAGAAAATTGATATAAACAAATACTTGGAACAATCATTGCCAACATCATGTGCTCCCTCTTTATTGAAATCCATGGAGGAATGTTATTGTTGATAACAAAAACCGGCCACACCGAGTAAATAGATCTCAACTCTCCAAATGGATTGACACTGTTCGCTGCCAATGAAAGCCTGAGATTATGAGGTTCTTCTTTAAAGTGTGACCATTTTTCCTCCATGTCCCTAAATGCAGAACCATTAGCAGGCATTCGAAGAATGTCATCTCCACTTCTATTCCATGCATGGTAATCCATAAATTACGCTAAGCTTTCGCACCTAAATATTTGTTGCATATGTGGAATAATGCGAATATAACGAAGAACCTTGCGATGCACCTTTTTTGTTAGTTGATCTGTTTGATAGCTACTGATATGGCATTCTGGGCATTCTATTGCAAATTCATGTTGTTTATGATATATAATATGATCATTGGGACATGCATCTATTGCTTGATACTCCATTCCAATATCTTTCATAATGCCAGATAAATCTCAGTATGAGCAAGGTAAAATATTTGGTGGTGGTAACAAAAATTCACCAATTAATCTACAACAAAAAATAATTTGTTAATATAAAGAATATTAATGGTACATATTTCATCCTTTATTTACTAGTGATGAACTAACAACAATTAAAATAGATGAAAAAGATGACATATATGACATACCTTAACATCCGTGAGATTGCTATGTTGGATAAACCATTCATAACCTTCAAGTTCATCAACAAAAATATAGTAGAGAGAAGAGTTGTTTGGGAACCTTCATAAAGGGGCTCATATGCCTTCTCAAGTAGAGGTAAATAATGAACATCATCAAAGTCATCTTGATCAACATGATCAGTTGTGCCACTAAATTCGTCATGGATCAATGTATTTGTACCATCATCTTCAACTGTGTTTTCTAGCACATGATCATCTTCTTCCATAGGATCATTAACTTCATCTTTGATATTCATAGCTCCATGTTCCTCCGCTTGCAAAACCACATTCTTTGGGCCATGATAATCCATATCATGTGCCCTAGGGTGCCCCACCTTTATAATAATGATAGACACAAATAAACCATGATCAAGTGATTTTTTTTATATATATAAAATGTTAAAATAATATAAACATTTACAAATTCAATCAATATAAACACATTATAATGAAAAACTTACCAATGGACGATAATCATGCCCCCCATCAACGTGACCATGCTGCCTACAATGTTTCTCAGCTATTGTGATTAAAAGTCTTCTCATCTTTAAGCCCTTGCAATTATTGCAAGGACAATGAAATTTCCCATCACCCTTTCTTTTCAATCTAGCCCACAATCTATTAAGTGACTCTTCATTTTGTTCTGGACTAATATTATCTGACATGATTTTTCTTTACCAAGTTTGAATATTTAGATCTTCAAAAAATATCATACTCACACTCCAATAATTTTTAATCATAGACAGGTAACAAAATATAATAATTATGATATTTTACACCAAAAAAATTTGGCATGCAACCACCCTTGCAAAAGAGAAGATAGTCTGAAGTTAATGACCCCAAAAAAAACTTTAAAATGCTAATTCTAGAAATTATTAAATTCTGATTTTGCTATAATTTCCAACTATTAGACTCCTAAAATCAGAATATTGAACTTGCACAAGAAAATTTGGAAATGAAACTCTGAAAATGCACAAGTCTAAAAATGAAATCTGATGAGATGTTGCTTTAAAATATGATTTTCAAACCTGGAAGTACAAATTTGACTTCACAAATGAATTCTAGAAATAAAATAGGATGGCATAATAAAGAGTTTCATTTGAAGCGGACCACCCTATTATATGCCTTGATAAAGTTAAAAGACCTATGAATTTTATCTACAATATAGCCTACATAGTCATTAGTCTTATTCACATCCCTGCTTTGGATATCAATAGGCAACGCCATTAGATGGCCTCCTTGAAAGTTCAATCCATTAAGGGAATAATGAAAGGGTCTTCCTTAATGATTACATCCATCTGACAAAAAATAGTGTATGGCTGAATAAGGATGATATCATTTTGAAAGACTAAAATGATTTCTGAGACCGATCCTAACATATTTATGTTGAATACAATACATACAAACAATCTTGTATAGACCTTCACTTCCACACTCTCGACAAAATTGTTTTGTAAGGACAACACTTCATTTGCCTAGTTTTTTAGGTTAAGCTAAATCTTGTTCTCATAAGCAACTTCAAATGTCTTGTACACTTCCATCTACTTATGAAGTAAGCCTCTATCTAAATTGACTTCACCATTACAATAGTGCTTCAAAACATCATAGGGCCATCCTATGGTTTTATATGTCAAATCTATTGCCATTTGTATTGAATTTTCTTCCATCCATGTAATTCATGTCTTTGGTTACAATGTTTATTCTAGAATCCATATACAACTTCATCCTTCTTATTGACATAGAATCAGTATGGAATACTATCTTGACTTTTAAGCTAAATATTAAAAATTGGTTAGAGCTTATACTATGCAAAGGAGAATAAGAATAAATCGTAACCTTATCAACAATTGAAATAGATAAGGGGTCACTCTATTCCACACATATTCACATAGACAATGAACATGATATTTGGGATTCCTACTCTTACTATTTTTCTATTTATTTATATAATAATAAGGTTACACTACAATATTTTTTCTCTTTTTATCTACTCTAACTCCTATTTCGTCTAATACACTCAATCATACTAGTATTGTGCTTCCTGTAAGAACATTATATCATGTCTGAATGAAAACAATGTTCAATGCCATGAGGCCCAAATGATATTCATGCATTGGTCTTGAAATGTCATCAAACTGAGACTAGTCATTGTTATATAGTATCAAAGTTTCATTAATACTATTGATCAGTATAATTTCTCATGTGAATTGATTAAAGATTGATAAACTATATATTCATAGGGTCCAATCATTATGTTTGACAGTGTATTGGCTAGTTTACTGTCCAATGCTATTTGAAAAATAAAATATAGTAAAATATAAAATAATGATCTTTTTTATCTACTCCACTGTAAATAATAAAGACTATAGAAATTTCCTTCCAATTTGAGTGTTGGAAGTCTTTATTATTTACAGTGGAGTAGATAGAAAAGATCAATGTTTTATATTTTAATAGGGTATGTGCAGGATCATGATGGGCCAAAAAGTGGCGATATGTAAGTGATGTGATGGCCCATGTGGCTGATGAATTTTTTTTACCCAAAATTGATGAAATGAAAAGGGTTTTTAAATGAGATTATCAGCTTTTCACTAATATAAATTATACTTTACTTTTAATTTAATAAATAATTATTATTGATTTTCTATTTGAATTACGACTAAAGTCCTAATTGATAGGCTAATTGAAAAACATCTATAGATTTCAAACAGTATCACATTTTTTGAATCCGAAACATGTGTCACATTCTATGCTTTTCACACTATAGGATTTAAAAAAAAAAATGAATTTCATGAAGTTTTGACCAAGTCAAGGTGGTCAGACATACAAGTTTTTATATTTTTTAAAAGTTGTAATAAAAAAATCATAATTAATTATTTACTTCGAAAATAATTACAAAAAAATATGTATCACATCGAGACATGAGTCCTCTACTTATATCTAAAATTTTCTAAAAAAATATTATCATTTTATTGTGGTTAGGGTGGTCAGGCAGGCACCTACTTCTTATTTTTCCCTGAAATTTAAGTACTACTGCATTGAAATTTCAAATTTTCACAAAATAGATTTTTTTTTTTTTTAAAATAAATTTAGAATTTTAGAAACTACATTCAATTTTCTACAGATTATATTCTTACATATTTTTGAAATAATATAGATAACTTATTAAATTTTTTACGTCAAGTTGCCTAACTCTAATTTTTCTAAATTTTATTGCCACTTAAGGGCCTGTTTTTTCCATGATGATCCTGCACATACCCAATATATTTTATTTTTCATTGTATTTGATCAAAAAATATAGTTTGATGATGATTCTTTGACTAATGCTACAATATTAGTATCTCGGGGTATTATATATGCAGATATAAACTACATTTGTATGATGCTTGATGTTATACCCATGTCCACTAGTTATCACCATAATTGTTATTATTATGTATATGCAATATAGGGATACTATAGAGGTAAGGAGAAATGAGCAAAGAGAAAATATTTAAGGAAATGGACTTCAAAGAAAGGCATGACACTTTACTATAGATTCCCAAAAGGAGATCATAGTTGACTATTCAAATAAACAATGATTATTCCATGTCATAACCATGAAGGGGGCATTGAAATTAATAATAACAGTGATAGGGTAGTATGGCGAACTTTAAAAGATACATAAAGAAAAGTAACTAAGTAGTCAAGAGGGCTTTTAAAACATCATAAACCTTGTCAAGGGTTCATTTTCTTCATAGCAGTATGGTAAATTAATAAATATTTCCATGTCACAAAGTTTCAAAAGAGGACAACCTACAAGTGTATTAAGGAGTGCATGGACAATATCTCAAGCAACTACCACAATTAATTTCTTCAAGTGTTATGCAAGGCCATTGAAATCAAATGAATAAACTCATGCATAACCTAAAAGACAAAGGATAGTCAAGTTGTTGGAGGGAAGGTATCACAAAGGATATGGGATCACTTTCAACAGAGATGTGATGCACTTTTATGTTTTTTTCTTTATTTTCCTAATAAGGTCAAATATTTTCTTTTAGTGTCTGTATCTACCACATAGAGATTAAATATGTTTACTCTCAAATAAAGTTGAATTATATAAACAATAGTTAGATGCCTCCCTTAACATAAAGGACAATCTAAAGTACTAGGGAATTTTATATCATTTATAAGAGATTACTTTTAACCAATTAAAAACTTGAGAGGTTAATACACAGGTTGCAAGGAAAGTTAAAAATTTATCATAAGTAGCTCAATCCAAAAGAAAAAAATTAAGCATGGAAAAGCATGAGTAGGTTGACCAGCTTCACTAAAAGCACAAGTTATTTTTTATAACATCTTACCTTGATATTACTTGATAAGGTAAGGAGTGCTCTTTTCCACTCAGTTTCATATGGTAGCATATCTGCACACAAATCACCAAATTGTCAAATAACTAAATAAATTGTATTACTTAATAAAGCTGTTACAACATGCCATTCATGTCAAAATCAACTCTTTTTACCATAAAAAGTTTGGTTTCCAATTTGACAGGTTCATCTTTTGATTCTTGTACCAACTTCTAAAGAAATTTGGCAACTTATACTTCTACATGAGGAGACAATTTCATCTTGTAAACTGTTCCAAAGTACAAAACAAATAGAAATCATATAATTTGCATGATAGTTATAGCTTGCTAGATGTTTGGCAGCATCTAAATTTTTTAAGTGAACTAAGAAAAATAGAGAGGCCTTGACCTTCATTATTTCATTTTTTAGTTTTTTGCTCTAAATATCTCACAATATTTACAAATTGGTTGCTTTCTTTCTTTCTTGTTCAAATAAAAAATAGATACATTTGTATAGAGTCAAGATGAATTCAAGAACTTCAGGTAAGAGATATACCGTAACTGCTTTTATAAGACACTGGCATCTAAGGTCTAAAATCTATTTCTGAAACTTGGCAAAGGGAAAAATACATCTTTATGAAGTATTCTTCAAAAATATCATAGCTAAATGGCTCTAACTATCCACTATCAAACATTCGCAATTCTTTGTTCAACCCTCTAGGCCTGAATCTTGACAGCTATTTCACTCTATAGCTATCCCTATGCCTTTGATATTATCTAGTTATGGCTCCGAAATCTATTGAAAATTGATTATTAGGGTTAAATTGAAACCTTGCAAATATAATCTTTGTCCAAATCCATCAAGAATTTTCCATTAGTTATAAACAACTCCCCTATAAAGAATTTGTGAAGTCAGGTCTAAAATCTAGAAATGAAATTCTGAAAATGTACAAGACTAAAAATGAAATCTGATGAGATGTTGCTTTAAAATATGGTTTTCAAACCTGGAAGTACAAATCTAACTTCACAAATGAATTCTGAAAAAAGACAATGACTACCCTCAACTTGGCGATATCTTCTTGAGTTTTTTCTGATTTTCCCCAAGAAAATCGTCGAGCAAAATATTGTCGCAATAAATAGTCGATCTCATTTTTATTTATGTCGGCCACAATTTAACTTTGCAAGTCTGTCGAAATTTTGGCGAAAGATCTTTGTCGAAACATCGACGAAAAATAAGGTTCGTCGAAATTCCGATGAACGTCAAGGATAAAATTTAAAAAAAATGAAAATTTCGCACAAGTGCCCGACGATACATCTGATTATATAGCTTTCATCAAAAAAAATCATCAAATTTCACAATCAAATGAGTTAGTGAAAATATGAAAACTAGTCTTTGGCATCTCCCTTCAAAGATTGAACAAATAATTTCATGACAACATCTTCATGACCTATCTCATAATCGTCCATAAAATATGAAAACTCCTATAGATGTTGAGATGCTGATTCTGAGATTTTCCCTTCAAATTTTGGAAGATGTTACCTGACTTCATTAGGAATCAAAATTCAAAGGTATATACCTTCTAATAGAGAAATTTCTTTGATGGCATGACAGGGGCTACACAGTTTTCATGCTTGTGTCAAACACCCCATAGGGATGTACAAGTGAATGATACATTTTCTTATACCCCTTTACAAACTTCAAACATCAACTCTTCAGTTGATCACCAGTCTATTTATTATTCTAATCATTATTTTAAAAACATAGCTCAAATACATCTATGCCTTAGTCCTTCTATCAAGTACATTTTAAAGATAAGCATACTTCTTCAACCCAATAAAGATATTTCAAATTCACCTTAGAAGTATGTAGAATTACTACCAACATTCCCTTTATTTTTGCTTAATTCACTTAATAGGGAACAAAATTTTCTTCCAGATTATTCAATATGGTTTTCCTACACATTTTTGCTCTATAAAAACTTTAAACACGGGAAGTGCCTGGATATGTTGCAACTTCCTTGAATTGTGCTTCTGGCTGGAAAACTTTGCAAATATGAAGCTAGCATCATAATTTCATCTAGATATTTGTATAGAGTTGCCACCTCCTTTCATAGAGGACCAAGCTTCAAGAAAAATGAAGCTCATTCAAATATGAATTTCATTTTGGGTCTTCCCCAATAGTAGAGTCGCATAGATTTCTTATCCTTTTTTAGCAAATTTTCACTCTACCTTGTCTAGAGTTTTTCAAATAGTGCATACTAGTGCAGAGATCTTGGAGTCGCCACCCACAATTAGTGAGAGATTATGAGAATATTTTGGAATTATGGTAGATCTCCAAAAATATTTATAATTTCAAGGGAACACAACAAATTAATGAAACATTTATATGATTCAACTTATTGATATCAAAGCTATAGAGATTGGAGGATAAATTACTAGCAAAATATTTGACTCTTCAAAATTTTTAATCTTTGGTTACATACTATCTTGAAAATTCTATGACTCTTTGAGGCATGAAAAACTTCTATCAAAATTTTCTCAGGTCATCCTCAGTAGAGTCACCATTTTTGTTGGTTATTTTCTAGAGCCAACCTTGATCTTACCACTTACCTATGAATCTGTTAGAATCTAATGATTGGAAAGGGTAGGGATTGGCCAACAAACAAGTAAATATTTTGAGGCCCTTACTTCTACTCTGCGGTCCCTGTGAAACCCAGGACGATAATCCTCATTATGTTCATATGATATTCTTTTTTCATTTGATCAAGAATATTTCAACACACAAATAATTCTAACATGGATGCTAAACTAATAGAACACAACAAAGAAGTTGGATGCTTCTTAACAATAATTCACATTACGAGAGTGAGAATGGTAATGCTTAACATAATTATAATCCATTTCAAAGAATTTGATTTAATGAATAGTTAGTCGTTGAATTAATCAAGACAATGCAATACAATATGACTACCTCACTTAGACCAATGTCTCATCCTTGGAACGGAGTCAATTCTGACACCCATATAACTTGATAGCAATTTTTACACATGACACTATTTAAAGCTTTGAAAATACTACATTACAGTATTCCAACATTATATCTCAACCCTCATGTCTTACTAGCATCCTAACACTCAATTTAATATGAACTCATAGCTTTATTCAAGCATTTACATCATTTATTTGAATTAATAAGCAAGAATGAAACCATACATCTATTGGATATTAACAAAGAAAAATAAAATAACCCTTGATTATATTATTCATAGCTTATAAAACCAATACATAGGAGAGAAAATGGTGTCAAACTTGCACTATTATGTCCTATATTTTCTAGTATTGCTATCAAAATTTCATATACACATTAGTAGACTCGAACCTAATACTTGACACTAAAATATTCAATATCCTTTACAATTTTTTGTGTGACCAATTCCAGAACAACCGACCAACCAACCATCCTTATGACCGACCCAAAATTCCATTTATAAAGATATGGTAATGACAAGCATCGGGTCGAAATTAAAATTACCATTACATTTGCATTTGACAATTAATTTCACCTTAATTTCAGAGATTTCCCAGATACTTACATTTAATATTTTAGCATAGGGGAAAGAAAAAGACAAAAACTCCATACTATCTATTGAAGAATACCATCCAACCTTCTAAAAGGCATCATTTTTTGTTGCAAAAGCTCCCAAAACTCTTCATCCACGTCGATCAAAGAAGATTCTCCTTCAGCACCCCGAGCAAAAACTCACATATTAACTAAAAAAGGCACACTTTCCATTTAAGCAACAAAGTCCAACACCTCTCCATCACACTAGCCAAAAAGATATCCAATTCAGCACCAAACAAAAAACCATATGCTCACTGAAAAGGACAAGCCCGATGTCAGGGCACTGGTGTTATCAAAAACAAATATGGAATTGAGGTGCTACTTCGATTTGTCAGCATCAGATTATGCTCATCTACTCTTAGTTCATGCTGAAACTAGAGAAGCCACTTTCCTCCCTCATCATAATCCTCATGTGGCACAAGAGTGAGCAGGTAATGATCATACTCTAGATCATTATTTACTCCATCGCCCGAAGGGCTATCAAAATATTAATGGGAGAGTGATGTTTTCTCATGTAAGAGTCATAAGCCTTGTGATACTTATTTTTCTTCTTTACTTCCCTCATAGGCTTAACAATTTTTCCCTTTCTAAACTTGACCAATTCTTTTGAAACAACCCAAATCCTCAAATTATAGGTGCTTTCGACACCACCCTTCTTAGTTTTCTTTGTGGGCTTTCTTCTCCTCCTTTGGTATTACAGGAGCTCCTATTACACCAAGTTTAGTTTCAAGTGTATCCTCTTGGGACTCAAGCAGATTAAGTCTCCTAGACCTTCGAACTGGGCTGACAAACACACTGGGTTTACTCATTCTCACATAGGATAGAACGAGAATAAGGAAACTTAATTGCAAGAAAACCTTACTAGTTCAAAGTCTCAAATTGAAATTACAAAAAATAAACCCATAGACCCAAAAAAATTCTACCAACTCAACTAAAAATTACAGATAATTAAAACCTCCACAATCCCAAGAATTTGAACAATCCAACTAATGCATAATTGGAAAAGGGCACTTATAAAAACTAGCTTACCTAGGATAAATATTTCAACGCCCCTGCAATTAAAACCCCAAACTCACATGTCTTTTCCTTGGCTCTAGACCAGTATCTCAAATCTAGATTACTGCAAAAGGCAAGATAAAATAGTAGATGATCCGCATTAAGTAGAAAAATTAGGAGCATGTAGCCATTAATAATCAAAGAGAGCTTCATGCGAGTGAGCTAACAACTAGCTGCTTAGCTTTGAATCTAGGTCATCGATCCCATTTTATTTAAAACAAAATCAATGGCATTCCTCAAGCATTGCTCCCAAATTTACAAATTGTGCCTCAAAAATAGTGAATCCTCCTTAGAAAGTTTCCACGTCTTCATTTAACTACATTAGTCATCTCTAATCTGACAGTCATCATCCATTACCATTCTAGCTTGTACCTCTTCAATTAAATCAGTGAAGCACCAAGAGCTAGCGCTGAATAGAATATTCCCCCAATATCATTGCTCATCATGGATCTGCCCTACTTCCCAAGAGTTCAATCAGAAATGTGAGCATTCAACATGATGAAAATATCAGCCACAAGATCAAAATACGCCTTTTGACAAATCTCCTTCTTACATCGTGCATCGTTGATTAATGCTTTAGATTCTAGGTTACATCAATGAAAAAGGAAAGGTAGCGATGGAACAAGATTGGGCCACATGTTCCCGCTTGAAGATGAAAGACACAAAAAGCATCGCTCACAAGAGCGATTCAAATTAGTAATGGAAAAATAGAACACCTGACCACATCACTCATAACTATTTTAAAACTCAATGTTCACAACCAATCCATGACGAGCGATGGAAGAAAATACAAAGAGTGCAAGGTTCATCACACATTTCTATTTCACAACACAAAACCTTCAAGCAATTAGTGACAAAGGAGAAATCAGAAATAATGAGAAGAATACATGCATCATGCATCACTAATACAAAACTCAAGATCCATAACCTATCCGTGATGCAAAAGAAAAAAGAAATACTACTCATCACACATCTCTAATGTGAGTGATGCATTCACAAATTTATCCACAATAAGCAATGAGCAAGAGAGATCAACGATACTTAAGTGGAACAAATTGGCATGGGCTCATAAGTTTTTTTGAGAAAGGGGACTTCCTAGGACGACATATGAAAATGCCTCAAAATACTTAAACCAATTTATATCAAATGATGTAAAGGACAAACAAGGTCGATCAGATGACCTTATAAAATAAAATATGTTTCGAACCTAGGCACAAGGAGTTGATAACTTCACCGGCTCAAATGACTGAAGATGCAACTTAAATGAACAGGCAATGGTGATAAGGGGTTAATGATCAATTTGAACATTGGAAAGGATGCAAGCCAAAGTATTACTAGTGTAGGTTCCAGGCGACATAAAAACCTAAGGCAATGACAACAACAAAACCCTAAGCCCAGAGAGATGGATTTCACCAAAATTTTGTAGAATTCTAAAATGGAACATGAAGCATTTTAGGGGTTCCATCAAATTGAGTATGAAATAATTTTGATAGTTTTTATGTATGTTGATTACATAATCTTTGGTGGAAATGATGAGATGTGCAAGAATTTTCTTGAAGAGATGAAGAAGGAATTTGAAATGTCTATGATTGGTGAGTTGTATTTCTTTCTTGGCCTTCAAATTTCTTAGCTAATTGATGGTATCTTTATTTCTCAAGAAAATTATGTCAGGGAGATATTGAAGAATTTTCGGATGAAATATTGTAAACTAGTTAGTACTCCCATGGTTACTGGTTTTCATTTGAGCAAAGATGATGATTCTCCCCTGGATGATCAGAAGTTATATAGATCTATGAGGGTGCAATCACAATATTGTGTCTCACTTTTTGGCTAGCATGGACATTTATATCAAAAATTTAATTAAATATTCATCTTCTGAGACCTATAGTAGATAAACAATTAAGAATTTGAAGATGATACAAACTAGTGATTTGTGAAAATTTTTATGTAGATTCTAATTATATTTTTTTTAAATGAAATAAATCATGAATCTTTCAACATATCCTTTAATAACTAGTTTTAAATGGAAAACAAAATTTTCAAAAATTAGCGTTTGTGTCGTCCAACATAAATTCTTCTCTATAAAGGATAGAATTCTAATCTTTGAAACATAGATTCTCAACATCAATATCTAGGGCACGGATATTTTTTCATATTTTTTTGTTACATATTTTTTTAATTAATTTATGAAGTCGGTGTAACTATAATGTGGACATGAGGGTGTTTCATCCAACATAACAGGTATATATCAAAATCCTTCTTTTTTTGGTGAAAGAAGGACATCAATACCTAGGGAAAGGGTATTTTTTGAATTTTTTTGACAACGTTTTATAAATTTTCCACCTTTATAGAATGAAGAGCTTGATGTTCAAAGAAAAACCTATGCTCAATGAAAATTGAAAATTAAATACATGGTAACATGAAAAGATATCAAAACTATATTTTTTTGAAAGCTCATTTCGAGGGCTAGATCCTGCAAAATATCTTATCAAATTAAGTTTATCTGAAGGTCCAACCCAAGGTTTAAAACTCATTTTTTCTAGAAAATTTTGATGCAGAATCCAAAATTGCCATACTTAACCCGTTCATTTGAGGAACCTTCAAATGAAGGTACCTTCACTCTAAGGTGTTGAGAAATGTGACTCAAATTTACTGGCTTGATTGACTTCCAAGAGCAGTTGTGTTTTCCTTCATCATCGGCCTTAATTAAGTCATTGGTTTTCAAGTTTTTCTAACTAAAGTCATGGGGTTCTAAAGTTTCATAAATTCTCAACTTAGCGACTGTGAAGTGAAGGAGATTTGTCAGCATGTCATAGCTTTTGAGAACTTTGAAACCTCTGACTTGAGGTTTGGAAGTTCGGGTTCTGAGCAATAGAGCGATCCTTCTATAGTTGGCGAGTCACAGGTTCTGAGAATTTTACAACCTCTAATAAGAGGTTTTAAAGTTTCATTTTCTAGTGATATAGCGACTTAAATGTTGAAAGATGTGGGGACCACTTGGAGGGTTGGGAGTTAAATATTTAAGTCTTTTTCAAGAGACTTGTTGCAAATATTATAGATTCCCTTTTGATTCTTCATAATTGCACAAGCGGTGTATTTGTGTCTTGGTGGACCCCTCACCATGGCAAGTGGTATATGAAGGAGAGTTTACAGTTGGAAAGCGATGGTTGGTTTCCAACTCTCGACAAACGTGGAACCCAATAGGATGGTGGATCGTGTTGAAGGACGGCAAGTGGAAATGATGTGGAGGATAGATGGCATGTGGGCCCATGTGCTCAATGAACATTGGTGATATGGTAATGAATGTCTCTTCGACTGGGAAACATGGTGTTAGGTGGATAACCCTAAGTTCAACGTTGGAGAATTATTCAACTGCTTATTTGATGGCCATAAATGTTGGATGATGGCGTGTGGCTTGAGGTGTAACCCTAAATGTCTCTCTTGGAGTGGAGCCATGAAGGCAGAGCATGGCGGTTACTTGGTGCTAGCCGAGTGGGTGGGTGCAGGTTGAGAGGCTAGGGAGCCATGAGCTAAGAGATAGAGATGAATCTTGCAGAATTTGAAGGTCAAGTGGTTGTGTGATAGAGAGGTCAAGAGGTCAGTGGTCAAGAAATGAGGCTATGTAGCCGAGTGAGATGTATCTCGTTGAGAGAGGTAAGATCAAAGTAGGGTTATGCTACCTGATATTCTCTAGAATGGAACAATATGTAAACTTTGTAAAGGTTGTGAGCTTGATATTGTATTGTAATTGTATTTTTGTTGTTGAATAATACAATGACAATCTGGGCTTTTTGGAGTGTTGGTTTTTTTACCTGAAAGGGTTTTCCCCACGTATATCTGTGTGTTCATGTCTTTTGTTTCATCTTTCATAATTGTTGGATTTTTTTGTTGAATCTGTTAATGGTGTTGTTGAAAATTGTCAAGCATTAACTTCTCTCTAAGGATTAATGTGGGAAATGAACTATGTCTATTTTCGCCTTGTGGCATAGTAGTACATGTATTTGAAGTGATTTGAAGAAATTAAAATTATTGAAGGCACCACTGATCTTGGATGTCCTTTTTCTAAGATGACATGCATATTTCCCAATAAGTGGTATCAGAGCCTTCTTCTAGGTTTTGTTCCTCCCTGGAGATGTTGGTTCTTGTAGTATTCCTTCTATGAAGATTTCTTAGTCTGTCAGGCTTGAGGATCTCTGGAGGAATCGACTGATGTATTGATCCTTTAATGAGTAGAACTTCTTTCTTTTCTATTTAAGTTTCTAAAACAACACGCACAACATGGAAGATGGAAGATGGAGAAGATGGAGAAACTTGAGCTGGTCATATTGAAATGGTGTGACTTGAATCTCGTGAGATGGCAACGGTATAACCCTAATGCATGGGGTGGAATATTTTCCTTCATGATTGTGTTGTAGAAAAAGCTTTCATATTGGTTGTTTATTTGAGAGGCTCCCTGATGATATGGAGAAGCTTGGGTTGTTCTTTAGTCATGGAGTAGTGTGCTTATGGTGGGTGTTTTTCCTAGTATTGGAAGGCATGGACTTATATTACTAGATTACATGAAGGCTATTGAGTTGACCATTGAACGATCCGGACGCTTCCTAAATAGCATGTATCTCTTAGATGCATGTTGGTGGTTTTGGAGTTGGCTTGTGTAACATAGATTTTGGTACCCCCTAGGGTTCTCTAATGCTAGGTTTTTTCACCTAAAAGGAGAGAGGGATACCAAAATGGACAATGTTAACATTCAAGATTAATGTGAGTATGATTTAAATATGTCTAAATGAAATTATCTAAATGTTGGAAATTGATGAAAGAGACTAAGTACTAATGTAAGACCTAGAAAATGTACTTTATTTGAGAACACATTGTGATATGCAAACATAAATTAAATGACCTAGAAATGACTATGAAGCAAAACTAGAAAATAGGGAAATTAAAGGTGTGCACTTGGGAATTAGTTGTAGACTGGAAAAAGTGACTATAAATGTTGTTTAATCTAGAATTGTGTCCTACTAGGACAATTTCACTAAGTTGGGCGACTTAGTCCTAGATCTGGAAAACTGCACTAAAGCCCGTTTCAACCAAATAGGTATCCAAATCTATAGAAAACTTTGAAAAATATGTACAGTGGGACTAACTCACCACTAATGGAGACAGTCCACTTTGGCTTTTTTGAAAATCCGAAAGTGGAAACGGAAGCCCTCGATCTGCACAATCTGCTCCTCCAGGTATTCGGTTTTGAAACTTTGATTTTTGGCATTGTAAGTGACTTTTAGTGGATATATTTTCCTAGCCAACAAGGAGATGTCTTCAACAATATTTCAATCCATTCTTCAATGATTTCCAAGCCTTCAATGTACCTAAATCTGCAAACACAAAGAGAGAAAGAGAAATGTTGATTGTTAGGGCATGGGGGTTTGCCTTGGTCAAACCCCTTTTGAGTAATTAAACCAAAATGATGAAATAAGATAATGAAGCATGAAACAATGGAGTTAATACCATGCCATGATGATAAATATTGAATTTCTGCAGAAATGGTTGAAGAATCTGCCCTTAAATGTTTGCTTGATGACTTAGAATGCTTAAACCCTAGCTTGCTCAAAAGCGGTTTTTTATCAGCATTTTGATAGGTGTAAAGGAGACTTCATTATAGGTATGATTTACTACTAGAGGGGTTATATCCAAGGGGGTTTTATGTAAGGTGGTTTGATCAAATACTATTCAATTGAAATCCTTAAAATGAAACTTTTTGAGGCTTAAATCGTTATATTTTCTAAAAAGATGTGATTTCAACAAAAATCAGAATCTCCTAGAAATTGCAAACCAGCATTGTGGGATCACCCCATAGTATTCACCCTAGTAGGAGAGCATGGAATATGTTCATAACATTCCATGGTTGGACTTTGGAAATTAGCTTCATCACAAATAGGGGAGATATCAAGAGAGGGACAATTATGATTGTTATGGTTATCAAGGATTGGACTTTGTTGTTCAAAGAGATCTTACCAAATGGTAGGGGCATGAGGAAAGGGAGGAATAAGATTCCCATGATGCTCAAGGATAGATTCTAACACTAAACTATCTTCTTCACATCAAGGAGGGATAGTAGGAGAAGTACAATCATCATGGGCCTAGTTATAGAGTTTAGGTAAGGTGATGTTGAGGAAGGTGTCTATGATTTCATTTTCTTGTGCTAAAATATCTTCCCAAAGGGGGTGGGGAGAAGAACAAGCAAGACATTTGTGGTTCTCAATTATTGTATCTTCTTTCACCAAGATACCTTCGTCACTAAAAGGAAAGGTATTGGGAGAAGAATGATTAGAATCATCATGATTTTCTACGCATGAAACATCTTCTAACACTTCATCCTCACAAATAGCAGAAATAGGAGGTGGTGTAAGTTTAAGACAATTATCAACATTTTCATTCTCTAGACTCTCATAACTAGGGAATGCATTGAATGAATGACTAACATGTTTATTGATTAACTTTTTCTTTGAAATTTTGGAAAGGATTAAAATGAACATTTCTGAACAATGCAATATTAAGACCTAGAATGAAATGCAATTTTTAGATTTCAAACAAGGTAATTTAATGATTTACACTATGCAATGACCTGAAAATGAAATTTTGTCGATGCAAAATTGAATTTAATAATTGTATGAAATTAGATAATTTATGCTAGATCTAATGAAATACATGTTATAGAAATTCGACCAACTGATACAGATAAGGAATGGCAGAAAACAAAATCTTAAAAATAGGGCTTTCAGCTTTGTAAAAGGTTGTTTTAGGGGTATAAAGGGACTAAGTCACCCAAGGTGGAAAATTAGTCATTCTAGGTATTTTTTTTAGAATTTTCAATTGTTTTTTATTGTTTTTATGGTTTCTATGTTGTAAGATTCATACCTAAGATGAAAATGCAAAATTTCAAAAAAATTGTAATGATTTAAGATGCAAAAATGCAACCTATATGCACTTTCACTAATGCAAAATTTGAAACCCTAGAGTGAAAATTAACTAATGCAAAGTTAATGTAATGCAAATATAGGATGATGAAGAAATCCAAATCAGACAACAAGGTGTTGAAAGGCGGGTTCACCAAAATGTAACATAGATTTTGGTACCCCCTAGGGTTCTCTAACGCTTCTATGGTTTTTCACCTAAAAGGAGAGAGGGATACCAAAATGGACAATGTTAACATTCGATATTAATGTGAGTATGATGTAAATATGTCTAAATTCAATGATCTAAATATTGGAAATTAATGAAAGAGACTAAGTACTAATGTAAGACCTAGAAAGTGCACTTTATTTGACAACACACTGTGACATGCAAACATAAACTAAATGACCTAGAAATGACTATGAAGCAAAATTGAAAATAGGAAAATGAAAGGAATGCACCTGAGAATGAGTTGCAGACTAGAAGAAGAGACTAGAAATGTTGTTGAATCTATAATTTTGGCCTACTCGGACACTTATGCCAAGCTGGGTGACTTAGTCCTAGATTTGGAAAACTACACCGAAGCCCATTTCGGCCAAATGGGTATCCAAATCTACAAAAAACTCAAAAAAATGTGTAAACTGGGTCTAAGTCACCACTAATGGTGACTTAGTCCACTTTGGATTTTTTTAGAACTTGAAAGTGGAAACGGAAGCCTTCGATCTGCACTTTCTGCTCCTTTAGGTATCTGGTTCTGAAACTTTGATTTTTGACACTATAAGTGACTTTTAGTGGATATCTTTCCCTATAAAACAAGGAGATGTCTTCAACAAGATTTTAATCCATTATTTAATGATTTCCAAGCCTTCAATATACCTAAATCTACAAACACACAAAGAGAGAAAGAGAAATGTTGATTGTTAGGGAATGGGGATTTGCCTTGGTCAAACCCCTTTTGAGTAATTAAACCAAAATGATGAAATAAGATAATGAAGCATGAAACAATGGAGTTAATACCTTTCCATGATGATAGATCTTGAACTTTTGCAGAAATGGTTGAAGAATGTGCCCTTGAATGTTTACTTGATGACTTAGAATGCTCAAACCCTAGCTTGCTTGAGAAGAATGAAAGATGAGTGATGAGTGAATGAATTAGCAAACTAGTTAGGGTGAAAATGAGGGAAAAACCCTTATTTATATATGTTGTGCCCTAATTTCCTGCAAATAACACATTATAGGCCAACCTTAGGGTTAAGAAGACAATATCCCACCAAAATTTTAAGTGGATTTCATGAATTCAAGTGTAACTAATGATGTTTAACGAAATTTTCTTCTGAAACAAACTTAAGTGGGACCTATAAGTGCATAAAGGGGTAATTTTATCATAATAAAGGGTCACTTTTTTTATGAAAAGCCTAGGAAAGTGTGAGAGCTTGTTACAAATCCTTACAAAATTTTGAAATAAGGCTTGGTAAGTGATAAAGAGAGGTTGTTTAGGTGAATTATGGTAGAAGGGTCCCAAAAAGTGTGAAAGTGGGTTACAACACTTCACAACACCTTTGCAAGATGTCATAGAATTCTTATTGATTTTCAAGGGTCCAAGACCTAATGTGAATGTGTTGGCCACATTACAACATTAAATCCAATCAAAACTAGGCCAAAAACTACAAGAAAGGGCCCAAATGAGTGAGAAAAAGGATACATTTTTCTACGTTACAACTTGAAATGGGCCTGAAGTTCCTTTAAATTGTTATTTCCTTTTAAGGATGGTTTGTACTTGCATGCTTATGTGGTTTTGTAGGTTTTACATGGTCAAGCAAAACTTTTGGTAATGTGGAGGTATTGTTAAGCTATTTTCTAGACCCTGTATTTTGGGGTGTGACTGGATAACATAGTTATAGTTTGGCATGGTTTGAGGAGTTGTGATGTCTTCTCTACATGGGAGTGTTGGTATGTGATTTGTCACTCAACATTCTTGTAGTGTTTCTTGTTGGATTCCTAGACTATGGTGCTCATTGTGGACATTATTGGTGAATTAGTTTTGAGCTTGATCCAGTGTTTGAGTCATGTTGTCCATGTGGTTATTCTCTTTGAGATCTCATTTTTTCAATTTCCAATGCGATGATGGGTTTGCATGTTTCTATTGAATGGATCTACGAGTTATGCAATGTTGTGGGATGTCTTTACCTACATGTTTTTTGTGAGGAAACTCGGAAGTGGACTGTCTATATCCACAAGGTTGATTCAGAGTTGGTGCAAACCTATTAGTTGGCCTTGTCTGTGGTCTCTTGTCCATTGGTGTGGTTTCTTTGAGCTGAGAGGATGAATGGTTTTGAGTACTTGAATATTCAATTATGGGGACCTGTAGTAGGTTGTATTATGATGTCATGGATAGCTTGGATACACATGTTTGTGTAAGCTTTTGACAATGATGGTGTTTTTTGCTTGGTTTGGAGATCTTGGTGTCACTTGGTATTGTTGTCAGATGGACATGTTGTGTGGACCTAAAGGATTTTTAGATTAGTAGATATTTTTTCATGATGTTTGGAGAGCTCGAGTGTCACAGTTCAATGGGATCTTTAGCAATGATTGTGGATTCATCACTTGGTGCTGAACGATCTTCTTTAGTGTTACAGATGTTACTAGGAGGAGCTCTTAGATCATGTTGTTATAGAAGGGTTCTTTTGCATTTGCATGGAAATTTTTTGAAGATGTGCAACATCCTAGAGCCAGAGGACTCTTGTGAGTCTTTGGTTGAGGTGTTGGCGGTGCTTGATAGGTGATGTCGGTTTAGAGTTGTTTCATGTCATGTTATACTCTTGATTGCGTATTAGGGTTTTGGCATGATGTATTGCTCTTGAGACCACAGTATGTTCACCTAAAAGATGAGATCTCCTAAGGAGGATGGTAAGATCATGATGTCATGATAAGTTCCTAATTTAGGTGATTAAAGATTTGACAATGGTCTGGTTGTTCTCTGTGTATTGGGTGCATTGGTCATATGCTTGAGAACTTCATGATGGTGCAATGATGTATTTGGAGTCTATCATGAGATGATCGGTTGCAGGTGCTCATGGATACATGAAGAATAAGGTGAGTCTATAATTCTCTTGAAATGAGAGAAGTGTTGATGGTTACTCTTGATGAGTTTTTAGAAAAAAGTCTAAGGATCCTTCACCTTGGTTGGACATGAGTTCAATAGAGACCAATTAAGGATATTTCTCTTGGATAAGTCATGATAACTTGGTTATCCTGGAGGAGCATTCTCATTCCCAACTCTTGGTCTAATCGGTAGTTTATTGCTTGAGAGGTATTGCCCATTGTTTCCCTTATGTGTTTTATGCTTTCTTTCATGGATATGGATCTTGAATTGCTATTAGATGTTTCTGAAGGATTCATTATGAGAGATGGATATTATGGTCATCTCCTTGTGGATTGTGATTACATTCATTGATGTTGAGTTTAGGAGATGCAGTGGGCTTATTTCCCGAGATGGGAAATGAAATAATTTGATCTTCTTAGAGAAGATTAAATCATATAATTAAATGAAATATATGTTATGTTTGATCTTGGTGATTGAATGGTTGGATGTTGTTAAAGATTTTCTTTTGGAGTGTTGTGAAGGACATCATACTTGACACAGTTGGAATTTAGAGGTGTATGTAGAAGGATTTTCTACACATATATGATGTGAAAACTTTTCTCTCTATGGTATTGGTTATGGAGACTTGTGGTGAGGGTTGTATAGGTTGTGCATATCATTATGGATGGTTCCTTGAAACTACATGTTTACACTCTCTATGTTATACTATTAGTAGACTTGGTATGCTTTGATCTTTTCAAATTTGAAATTACCCATGTAGTGTGAGTTCTTGGATGTGTTTTGTCTTCTTCAACTGGTTGGCACATGGAGCTTGTATTTGTTATTGATGAGTTGGTTATGGAGTGACATGAGTTTGATAATGTGGATACCATGAAGGTATGTGTGATTGGATGGATTATCACTTGTTTTGTGTGCTAGTTTCAGTCACATGGGTCGATTAGTTGGATGGGAGCAATCATTTTTCTGGTTGTTGTTCTAGTTGTTGTTCTATCTTGTTTTTGGAGAATGACTTCATGGTTGTGTTCATGATTGATGGCTTTGAAGTTAATGTTGTGTTGCTTCTGTATAGCTTGTGAGCATAGTGGAGTGGTGGCAATGTTTATTCCCTTGTTGTCTATAGGATCTAATGCTTGTGTTCTTGATATTGGTGCATATATGCCCTAGCTCATTCATTTTTCCTATGGTGAATGGTTGGAACTATTGCTTGAGTTAGTGGACATTTTGGATGTCAATGTAGGTGTCTTGGTTGGAGTACAGAAGCATTGTTTAAGATTCTTGGGTTTGATTTGGAAGGAGCCAGTAAGTTCTTCATCAAGTGGGAGAATGTTGAGAAATATGACTCAAATTTATTGGCTCAATCGACTTTTGAGATCAGTTGTGTTTTCTTCCATCATCAACCTGAGTTAAGTCACTAGTTTTCAAGTTTCTCTAACTAAAGTTGTGGGGTTCTAAAGTTTCATAACCTCTTGACTCAGCGAATGTGAAGTAAAGGCGATTGTCGGTGTGTCATGGATTTTGAGAACTTCACAACCTTTGACTTGAGGTTCAAAATTTTGGGTTTTGAGCGACAGAGTGATCCTTCTGCAGTTGGTGAGTCATGGGTTATGGGAGTTTCACAATCTCTGACAAGAGGTTTTGGAGTTCATTTTTTCATTGATATAGTGACTTGGATATTGATGGATGTGGGGACCACTTGGAGGGTTGGGAGTTAAATATTTAAGTCTTTTCTAGGAGACTTGTTGTGAATATTGTAGATTTCATTTTGATTCTTTGGAGTTGCACAAGTGGTGTATGCGTGTCTTGGTGGACCCCTCACCATGGCAAGTAGAATATGAAGGAGAGTTGATAGTTGGAAAGCAATGGTTGGTTTTCCAACTGCCGATGGATGTGGGACCTGATAGGGTGGTGGATCATGTTGAAGGACAATAGATGGCAATGATGTGGAGGATAGATGGTATGTGGGCCTATGTTCTTAGTGAATATTGGTGAGATGGTAATGAATGCCTCTTTGATTGGGTGACATGGTATTAGGTGGATAACTCTAAGTTTGATGTTAGAGATTTGTTCAACTATTGATCTGATAGCTAGAAATGTTGGATGATAGCATGTGGCTTGAGGTGTAACCCTAAAGGGGTGCGGTAGTTGAATAGTTGGAGAGAGAAACTGTCTCTCTTGGAGTGGATCCATGAAGGTAGAGCATGGCGGTTACCTAGTGTTGGTTGAGTGGCTATGTGTAGGCTGAGAGGCTAGGGAGTCATGATCCAAGAGAGAGATGAATCTTGGAGAAGGTGAAGGTCGAGCAACTATGTGACAAAGACGCCAACAAGCCGGTGGTCAAGCCATGAGGCTATGTTTCCAAGTGATATGTCTTTCACTGAGAGGGGTGAGATTGAAGTAGGATTATGCTGCCAGATATTCTCCATAATGGAACAAGATGTAAACTTTATAAAAGTTGTGAACCTGATATTGTATTGTAACTATATTTTTGTTGTTGAATAATACAATGGCGATCTAGGCTTTTGGAGTGTGGGGTTTTTAATCAAAAGGTTTTTACCCACGTATATCTATGTGTTCATGTCTTATGTTTCTTCTTTCATGGTTGTTGGTTCTATTTGCTAAATCTATTAATGGTGTTGTTGAAACTGGTTAAGCATTAACTTTTCTCTAAGGATTAATGTGGGAAATTAACTATGTCTATTTTTGCCTTGTGGCATAGTAGTACGTGTATTTGAGGTTAATTGAAGAAATTAAAATTGCTAAAGGCACTATTGATCTCGGATGTCCCTTTCTGAGATGACCCACATATTTCCCAACATAAGGGACCTTCAAGTGAAGGTCACAATGAAAAAAATCCATTTTATAGCATAAATACATTATTTTATGACAAACAACTTCAAGCGAAGGTGTTTATTTGCATACCTTCACTCAAAGGTCCAATCAAATATTTTACTTCAATTGAAGGTGTTCAAGTGAATCCAACTCGATGACTCCAAAAAATTCCTCTTGCTAAAAGTGAGACACATTTTTTTGATTTCACCTATGATTGGAAGCCTATTGTATCTAACTACTTCAAGACCTAGTATCATGCATGCAATATGTTTCATCACAATATTTAAAGCTAATCTTAAAGGAACTCATGTGAAGGTAGTCAAGAAAATCTTTAAATATTTGAAGTATACTCCAGATTATGGATTATGGTATCCAAAAGGTAATGACTTTGATTTGAGTGCTTACATTGATGTTAATTGGGATAGTTGTGTTGATGATAGAAGAAGTACCAATGGTGGTGCTTTATTTTTTGGAAGCAAGTTAGTTTCATGGCATAGTAAGAAGAAATATTTAGTATGTTTATCAACATCAAAAGTAGAGTATATTATTGTAGTATCTTGTTGTACACAAGTTTTGTGGATGAAGAAAAAATTGAAGAATATCAAGCTATAGTATGATGAGCCTATTCTTATTTTGTGTGATAATACAAGTGCTATCAGTATTTCCAAGAATTCAATGATGCATTATAGAACCAAGCACATATCAATTAGGTATCACTTTATGAGAGCGAAGGTTGTAGATAAACAAGTGAAGATGGAGTGTGTTCCTACAAAAGATCAAATTGAAAATTATATTTTCACAAAGGCTATTGGAAAGGATAAATTTGAGTATCTTTGACAAGATTTATGAGTAATTTATCCCCCTTCTTTTTGCTAGATGCATATTTGGTGCATCTATCCAAGGGGATTAATTCAAGCTATATATTTTTCCTAGACTAATGGTGGCTACCTCAAAGGAGAAGTAGGTAGTGGTTGTTGCTAACAGGGGTGGCCTAAAGGCTATTTCAAAAATTGAAAGAGAGATTATGCATTGTGCACCTTAGTGGGAGAGCTTGTTCCCTAAGGGGGAGAAATTGAAGGAGAGAAAATTATGCACAAAAGGGGAGAGAAAGTTTCCCTTTGTCCATTAAATTTCAAAGGGGCATAAGTGTACAAGATTTGTTTCTCCATAAATTCCAAAGGGGGATATTGTTGTAATTTAGTTTTGTTGACAATGTTGTCAAAAGTGAATTGCAGTTTGACTGACTAGTTGCCTGAGTTCCTGAGACATGCTTCACATTTCCCTGCTAGTGATATTATGATTCTATGGTTTTCAAATAGAATCATGGTGTGTCAAGGCATTCACAGTCCAAGTTTCAATTCATTTAGGTTATGGGAAATGTGTTTTGGAAGTGATAGTTTGAAGGTAGTATTATTTCTATGAGAATGGTCACAGTGGTAAAATTTTTGGCTCTACATTCCTCCACATTTGTAAATATGGTTGTGTGGATCAAAATTTAAGTTCAACATGTTTTGAAGGTGCAATATCCAAAGTTTCATGTCATTAGTTCTTCTATAGAGAAAGTTGTATGTGACAAAGTTCAAAATTGTGTTGTCTAGTGCCTAGTTTCATGTTCATTGGCTTGTGTGAACTTGTTGTTGCATGAATTTGTAAAAGGGTTGTATGAGAGTGTTCTTGAAGATCTTGTGAATTTTTTTTCTCTACAAGGTGTTATCTAGTTTCTCTAGAATAAGATGTGGTTTGAAATAAAGGTGTTTCTAGGCTATGCTTTTTCCTAGCCAACTAAGGTATGTTGAAGATGTGCACCACAAGTTCAATATTTGTGTGGAGTCTATGAAGTGTTTGGAGATGTTGTATGGATCAACCTGACTCATTTGAGAGAAGTGCCAATAATTTTTTGTCTTTCATGTGTACTGCCAAGTTGTAAATGGTGGCATGCTACAAGTTTCATGTTTTCTTTCTTAACAATGACCTAACTTGAATTTACAAAGCATGCAAATGTTTTTGATTGAAGACCAAAGCTATGAAGAATGTTTAGAGGATGTTAAGTGTGTGTTGGGATCTGTAAGGAATTTTCCTCTTCCTAGTGTTGTGTGTAGTCTGTTTGGGTATTGCCCTTCTACATGTTTCATTTTGGTGTTTGATATTTGGTTTTCTTGCAATTGTAATATTCTTGTTGTTATTGGTCAACATGTATTGTAATCAATGTAATATCATGTATAAATTATAAACCTAGATGATCTAGGTTTGTGGTTGAGTCAAATGAGCATTTGTAATGAATTATGATGTTTATGTAAGTGACTAAAAGATAAAGAGAAAAATTGGGAGATCCTATACAGTCTCAATTTGATCATACTTGTGATAGAAGGGAAATGAAGAGTGTGCCTAATTGATTTTTGGAGGCAGTGAGCCAAAGGAAAAACTTTTGGAAGGTTGAAAGTAGCGAGCCAGTAAGTTACAAAGAAGACATTTGAAGAGGTTGTAGAAGAGTTAAAAAATCAAAATTACAATCAATAAAAGATAAGGGAAAAAGTAGAATTACAATCATCAAAATATTTAGCTTCATTTTCAGATTCAGGCAATAAAAGGACTATCATTCTATAATCTTCTCTAAGTTTGTTCTCAATTCATGTAGTAGTTTATTCCTTGGGTTGTAGCCCTAAGAAAAAGTTTGTAGGGACTTGTCACTTCCTTGGGAGTTACCCTATAACCTTTCTATATGGAGTAGTAGCTTCATTGGGTTTTAGCCCTAAAATAAGTAATTGGTATTCATTTGTGAGGCTAGATTAGGATAGTAGCTCCCAAAAGTATTTCTAACCATGGTTTTTCCCTTGTGGGATTTTCCATGTATATTTGGTGTTGTGTGGTGTTGTGCATTGTGTTCATCTTTCATGTTTCTATTTGTGATGTAAATTATAAGTTTCAATTTTCTCCAGTGGGTTTGAGATTTCATATAATACAGATTAACCCTCCCTCATAGCATTTAAATGTGTGCTCAACAATCTAGTGAATAGGAAAATTGAGAGGGGGGTTGAATCAATTGTCATTGAATTAAACCTTTAATTCAATCACTGCGACCAATTCTTAATATTGCTTAAATGATTAATCATCAAATGTCAATGTAGAAACTTAAATCCAACACATATACACAATAAAACCAAATTTACGTGGAAAACCTAATAAGGGAAAAACCACAGTGAGGATTAACTCACACTATAGAGAATATCAAAACTAATTACAAGGGGCTCACTGCCTAAAATAAGGCTCACTGCCAAAACAAGGACTCATTGTCTAGAACAAGGACTCATTATCCTACAAGGCTAAAAAATTAGAGGGATCACTACCACAGAGATACAAAGAATACAAATAAGACTTGTTACAAAGAGACTACAATCCCAATGCAACAAAGGATTCCACCACAACCTCTCACAATCATGCATGAATGATAGAATTCACCTTCTCCTCACCACATCCAAAAACTTAGCATTAAGCTTCACACTGATTTTCCACACTCACGTCACACACACTCACTAAATAAAATAAATGTCACGTCTATCTAAACTTTCTCATTTCTCTTATCACTCTTCTTCTTCAGTCTTGTATATTTCTTCATTTCTAACTCATCTTTCATTTACACCATCTTCAACTTTAAAACAAATCCAAAGTCGACCATCCAAATTCAAATTCAAATTAGGTCAATTCCAAAACATCCTAGGGTGGAATTTGAATGAGGGCAACCCAAACACATTCTTCAAGTGATCCAAAAATATCCAACACGCTTCATCAACCTTGAAAGTAGTATTTCACAGAAAGGTTGGCCAAACCAGTGTAAAACACATAGAACCATTAAGCACGAATCTTCCAAATGTTGAAACTATATCCAATAGGATCAAGTAAAATCAACTCTAGAACCGCAAGTCATAAGACTTCATTAAAGAGAAATTTGGACCAAAAACATTTCTCCCATACCTCAACCAGAAACATAGAAAACCATAGTTCACAACTAGTGAACACAACTTGCACTGTACAACAAATCAATAACCAAAAATCTAGATACAGTATCTTCTAGCAACCATGAACAACATGTATGAACCACACAACAATAGGAGAAAATCCAGACCACAACTTGGAGCAACCATTGAATACCAACAACATATCTTCATTACAATTTTCTCAATATCCTTGACATATATAGCCAACATCAACTAGTTGATAACTAGTTGACCAGTTGACATGAATGAAAACACCTTCAATATTTCCATTCTTGCAAAAATCTCTCCCTTTGTCATTAATGACAACACATAATGTGAAAAACCATCAAAGACAATATACTAGCTCTGAATACACTTTTTTGTTTCTCTCCCTTAGTAGATAATCTCTTATACGCTTCCTTTCTGTTTTCACTTGCTTCTCCAATTATTCCTCTTCTTTTTCACATGCTTCATATCCCCCTTTGACATCAATGGAAAAGGAAAAAGAATATTTTACATTAATTTCTCCTTTGACATGAAAAACATAATACTCTCAATGACAAAACCTAATACTACCTACTCCCCCTAAGAGGTAGCCACCAAAACATCAATCCAGAAGAAAGATAGATCCACTAGATTGATGCATCTCCCTATGCATCTAGTTCAAGAAAGGAGGGGAAATAACCCCTAACTTCTCCTAGAGATACTCAAAAGTATCCTTAGGAAGAGCCTTCGTGAAAATATCAGTAATTTGATCCTTTGTCAGAACATACTCAAGAAATGATACGTGATAGATATATGATTCATCCTTGAGTGCATCACAGGATTCTTTGAAATGTTAATTGCACTTGTATTATCAAAGAAAATAGAAATGGGGTCATCATATACCATTGTGATATCTTTCAATCTATTTTTCATCCACATAACTTTTGTACAATAATATGCAGCAATAATATACTCAACTTTAATAGTAGACAAAGAGACTAAATCTTTCTTTTTACTTTACCATGTCACATACTTAGACTGTGAAATGAAAATTCCTTTATCAGTTTGATTAATCTGTAGTCTAAGAAAGAAATTCATCTCTCCAAACATAGACATTTCAAATTATTTCTACATTTCTTCTACAAACATCTTACACATATTTTCATTTCCTGCAAAGATAATATCATCAACATACACAACTACAATCAAGACTGTATCATTTTCAATCTTAAAGTATAGAATACTATCTGTCATACCTTTGTTAAAACCTTGTTGGATAAAATACCTATCTAATATCACATACCAAGATTTATGAGCTTGCTTCAATCCATATAAATATTTCTTCAATCTGCACACCATATCATTTTCAATCTTAAAGTATAGATTATGATCTGTCGTACCTTTGTTAAAACCTTGTTGGATAAAATATATATCTAATATCGCATACCAAGATTTAGGAGCTTGCTTCAATCCATATAAATCTTTCTTCAATCTACACACCATATCCAATTGATTTGTCAACTGAAATCCTTCCAATCATTCCATATAGACTTCTTCTTCTAGCTCACCATTCAAAAATTCTAACTTGACATCCATCTTATAGACCTTAAAATATTTACGAGCAACAAATTCCAAGAACATTCTTATAGCTTCCATTCTTGCTACTAGAGAAAAACATTATTGAAAATATATGCCTTCAACTTGTGAGTAACCTTTACACACAAGCCTTGCTTTGTTTCTAACCACTTCTCCATTCTCATTCAACTTATTTTGGAATACCCACTTCAATCCAATGATGTTTTTTGTAATGCCCCACCACATAACCCTAGAGGAGGATGCAAAAACAACGAAAGCATAACATTTTAGAAAAAAGTGTAATTAATAACAAGTAAAGGGAACTACACTTAACACATGCATCCTCTAAGGCACACGACAGTGCTTACATTTGAATCCCATAATATACAAAAGTAAATCATCCATAGCATATAAAATAATAATCATGAAATAAAGAACATACATCCATAAGCATTAAACTTATCTCATAAGATACAAAGTACATAATTAAACCATTCATAGATTGTATTCAACAATTATATCAATTACAAAGCTCATTTCCAAAATGAGGAAGATCATACAATATTGTTACAATAACAATGATACAAGAATCATCCTTGAATACAAATGAGGAGTAGTACATATACATAAGTATCCAACTGATCCTACAGTACATAAGATATGGTACAAAACAACTGGTACACACGAACTCTCCAATTCGGAAGATCCTGCCATCACAAACATAAAGTGGGAATCCATCAGTGTAAGGTGCACATTCTACCCAACCAAGTGATACCTGAAGGCCCACCCCTCGTGCTAGGAGATATTAAAAGATATTCCTAGGAAAAACCAACAACCTCTAGACACAGGCAATCACAAGACTAAACCATACAAGAATAGTACATACATAAAGGTTACATTTCTTCCAGAGTAAAATAATCAAGTACATCCACTACACAATATATATTGTTGTCATAGGAGGAGTGTCATCACAAAGCTACATGGGTTACCCTAGCAGATCTTCTTAGGCCTTGACCCCCATCTTGTATTACCCTGGTAGCCTCTTACGACCCCTAACCCCACATGCAAACCGATGCAGAATAAAATATATTTCAAAGGGACAAGATAATGATCTTGCCATTCTAGGCCTTCCCATCTCATACCAAATCTAAACAAGCCCTTGAGCCCATGAGCAAGGTACAATTAACAAATTATATGTTTTAAACCACCCTTTCCCCTAATACATTTATTTAATTTTCACTGAATTAACTAACTCTCACATGAGTTACCCTGACACCACTTTGTGCATCAACCCTAATTGAGAGCCACTCCGCTATAGACAACACAAGAATCTAATCCACACCCAAGGGTAAACACGATGCACAAAACGGATATTAAATCCCAATCCAAAATATAAGAGGTAACACATCCCATTCATAATAACCAGGTGTTTAACTGAATTATAACCAAGTGCACTACCCAAGGGAAATCAAAGGGCTGAACCATAAATCACAACAACCCCCAATAATAAAATAACATCATCTGGAAGACTTACATACTCAACTAACCAATTTCCCCAACAATGTGAACAAAAGAAATCATAATTAAAATAAACAATTCAGGCAGGAAATAAAACTACCATTAGGATTTCCTAAATCCAATTTCCATTTCAAGAAAATACAATGATTCATTGTTCACAATAATCTAATATTTAATTCAATTTCCCCAATAACTTCAAAATAAAAATTCAATTTTCTCTATAAAATATTTCATTTTAAAATTATCCAATTTGTACTTTTGCATGCACCTATTAAAAAAATTTAAAAATTAAATATATCTATATATATTAAATATATATATATATATATATTACTTAAATATTAAAATTAATTTCAATTTTCGGACAAATACCAAATATATATCTAAATATATATACATATACCATTATTTATATATAATAAAAATGAAGTTATAAAAGCCGAACCAAAAAGGATGGACAATATTGCTTGTTGTCGTTAATATTCATGACAACACCGACCTATATAGTGCTGGCTTCCATGAGAGCGCGAGCTATGGGGAGGCAGCGCTAGCGCTGCCCCACCATCTGCCTCCCTATGGGCGGTGGTTGTGGGGACAGCCTTAGCCTCCCCCCATATGCAATCTTTTAAAACTTTAAATATTAATCTAAAACCCTGCATTTTTAAAAAGACGCGTATGGATTTTCTTTAATCTTCTTTTCAATATAAACTCTTTCAAGAGGAATTTCTACAAGGATCCAATATTATATAAAAATATATATGTATATTTTTATATGTATATATATATTAAAGTATATATATATATATAAATTCATAAACAAGATTGCTTCTATTGGGCAAATTATTTTCACAAAATTTTCTATAGGAAATATTTACAAGTTTTATAGAGGTTTTCAAATTTCTTTACAAAAATTTTCTGGGAATTCTATTTTTTTTTAAATCAATTTATACAAAAGATCTAAAGATTTCTCGATAATTTTCCATTTTTAAATTTAAACAATATTCTTCTTTGTACAAGCAATCTTTTCCAAAATAACAAATTAATTCTAATAGCCTTTCAAATTTGAAATTAAATAAAACAATTAAAAAACTTGTTTCCAGATGCTTAAGGAAATGATGTTTGAAGTAGAGCTTCACCTTCAAATTCCAATTTACCAAAGCTTCTTCCAAATTATCCACTTTTCCAAAAAGATGAAAACAAAACCAGAGCCAATTTTTTCTCGAGAACTTCTTCCCCAACTTTTCCAACAACTATTTTCAACAACTTCCTTCAAATTTCAACAACTTTCCAAAATATCTTTCATTGTCCTAAAGTAACCTCTTACCTCTTCCAGTTAATGCCATTATTCTATCTGAGAATTAATTCCCAACAACAGTGTTTAATTTTTCTAACACATGTCACAAATAAAATATCTTTCCCAAACAAATCACAACTATTTCCTCTAGATATTTATAAAATATTTGTGCATTTAATAATTCAAAATCATAGATTAATTTCTAATTAATTTAATCACTTTATAAAATAAATTTAATCTCAAAGATTAAATCACTTTACAAAATAAAATAAAATTAATTAATAAAATCAAATACAAAGCTTCTAACAACATTAATCAAGATTAATTAAATAATCACTTAAAAAAAAGAATAAGCATTAATTTCCCACATAACATATCTTGAAAAATAAATAAAGGACAAGGAAAACGTGGACAACATAACAAATCAGCATGACCAACACAAGAACTGATGACACACTGTGACTAGGGTTGTGGTTTGACAAGGAAACCCTGATACTATCTCCTAATCAACTATTCTATTGGAAAATGGACACGCTCAAACCTGTGAATCCAAGTGGAGTCGATGTCTTGTACCTACAATCCTATGATAAAACATATGTTGTACATGTATATAGATCATAAAAAAACACACCATGAAGAGAAAATAGGGGAATCATAGGGCATTCGCAAGCGAGTGATGCAATCATGTTCCCTTCACCAATACAATCTCACATTAAAACTGACAAAACTAAAAAATCAAATAACTACAGATGAGCATATATCAATATCAACTCAAATAAAATACTACACTATCCAGAAAGTGTGTCATAATCCATAAACATCCATAAAGTGTACCATCACATCTAAATATAAAAAACCATCATCACTCCAATGTTAGTGATCAAATAATAACAACATAGTATCATGGTCTATCAAAGTAAAAGTTTTATCTGAAAACATAAGCAAATCAGAGGGGTGCTAAATCCTCCCCCCTATGGTCAGGCTTACTCCTAGAAGCCTGTGAACAAATAGGAATAGAGCTCCCTCATCCTAGTCACATCCTCCTAGGCAGCCAATGTATCATCTCTAGGATCCCACTGGACCCTAACCTGCTCAATATCTTGACCCCTAAGGGCAAGTCTCTTGCGTTGCATGACAGCCATGGGCTCCAAAGACAACTGCTCATCCTCTACCTATAAGTCATTCCAATCAAGGATATGAGATGCATCAGGGTGGTAAGGCCTGAATACCGAAACATGGAATATGTAATGTATGTGCGAGAGACTGGGTGGCAAAGCAAGACAGTAAGCTACTGGCCTAATCTTCTCAAGAATCTCGAATGGCTCGAAAAAGTGAGGAACGAGCTTAGAACCTTTCCATATCGGATTGGACTCTTTCACGGATGCACTCGCAAAAATACTCGGTGACCTACTACAAATTGACGGTCCAGTCGATGTGCATCTACATAATTTTTTATGCCTATCCTGTGCAACAACCAAATGTTCCCTTACCCGAATCTCCTACTGCTCCATATCCTAAAGTATCTCAGGACCCAATAGAACTCTAAACCGATCCCAACTCAAAGGAGTCTGATGCAGTCATTCATACAATTCCTGGAAAGGAGGCATACTAATCAAACTCTGAAAACTGTTATTATAAGAAAACTCCACTAAATGGAGATAATCCTCCCATCATGTCTACTGGTCCATCACATGCATGCGTAACATATCCTTGAGGATCTGGTTGACCCTTTTGGTCTATCCATCTATCTTAGGGTGATATGTTGAACTAAAGTTCAACTATGTCCCCATTGCATGCTGCAATGACGTCCAAAGAGCTGAGGTAAACATAGGATCCCTATCAAAAATGATCCAATGAGGAATATTGTGCAACCTAACAATATCTCCCATGAACACTCTAGCAACATACACAGCATTATAGGATGAATGTATAGGTGAGAATTGTTCTACCTTCATCAACCTATCCATCATCGCCATAATGGCATCATGCCATCATGAAGAATTAGGTAACCCAACAATGAAATCCAATGAGATTATATCCCATTTCCACTCTAGCACCAAATGTGGTTGCAAAAGTCCTACCGGATGCTGGTGTTCAACCTTCACTCACTAACACTCCAAACACCTCGACACAAAATCAATGATGTCTCGCTTCATACCTTCCCAAAAATATAACTATCAGAAATCGACATGCATCTTCTTCACTCCAGGGTGAGATGAATAAGGTGCTCGATGTGCCTCTGTCATAACCAAGGTACGAAGATCTCCAGAAGATGGAACATAAATGTGTCCCATGTGTCTCAATAAACCATCTGACTCTAGAGAATAACTTTATAATCTTCCCTCAAGAGTCATGTTTGTCTCTATCTCTGATCTCACCTCCTGATACTAACTATTTGTAGGAAGTGTAAAAAGAATCTAACTCCTCAAATCCACCCCAAGAGTCAACTCTAAAAACTCGTGTCTTTGTCTACTAAGAGCGTCGACAACTATATTCTCCTTCCCCTAGATGAACTTCACCTTGAGGTCATACTTGCAAAGGAACTCCATCCATCACCTCTGCCTAGCATTAAGATTAGGCTGCATGAAGATGTATTGTAGGCTTTGATGATCACTATGCAACTCAAATCTATGCTTCCATCTCGTCAAAGTGTGTACTACCGTTGCTAACTCAAGATCGTGTGTGGGGTAATTCAACTCATGATCCTTGATTTTGTGAGACTCATATGCAATAACTCGACCATCCTACATCAAGACTGCTCCTAATCCCTCCAAAGATGCATCTGTACAGACAAAAAAATCTCCAGTAGGATCAGGTATCACAAGAATGGTGCACAAGTCAACCTCTCCTTTAGAGCCTAAAATGTTGCCTCACACTGCTCTGACCAAACAAACCTCATCCCTTTCCTCTGAAGAGAAGTGATAGGATGTCCTATCCTCAAGAAACCTTGAACAAAGCATCTATAATAACCTGCTAATCCCATGAAATTGTGTATCTTTTCCACATTAGTGGGCACAGTCCAATCAATGATCAATTGGATCTTCGCAGGATCCACTACAATAACCTCTCTTGATAGCACATGTCCAAGGTACTTAACCTCAGTCTAAATAATTTGCATTTGGACAGGTTAGCATAGAACTGATTATCTCTCAAACACTGCAAAACCTACTCAACCCAAGGTGAGCAAGTGTCTCCTCTAACAACTAACACAACTGAGTACCCTCGATCCCTGGTGGATCCTTATTGTAATCACCACCTCCCAGAGCATTCTGGGAAGCCTGATGTTCCTCACAATTAGAGTCATGGGGAACATGGGGAGGTGAATCCTATTGACTACCTCTGTGATGGACTCCATAACCACATCTAGGACCTCTACTATGACCTCACCTAGGTGGCATGATGCTACATAGACACACCAAGGTATAATACAAGGTAACACAACTTAAATCCTATGCAATTAACAGCTTAATGGGTTCAACATTATCCCAAAGGACCCAGTGTTTAAACTTGGGCTCTGATACCATATGTAATTCCCCACCATGTAATCCTAGAGGACGAAGCAAACACAATGAAACCATAACACATTTTTTTTAAAGTTTAATTAATAACAAGTAAAGTGAACTACACTTAACTAATACATCCTCTGAGACACACAACAACACTTATATTTGAATCCCATAACATACAAAAGTAAATCATCCATAGCATACGAAATAATACTCATGAAATAAAGAACATACATCCATAAGCATTAAACTTATCTCATAAGATACAAAGTACATAATTAAACCATTCATAGATTGCATTCAACAATTATATCAGTTACAAAGCACATTTCCAAAATGAGGAAGATCATACAATAATGTTACAATGACAATGATACAAGAATCCTCCTCAAATACAAATGAGGAGTAGTACATATACATAAGTATCCAACTGATCCAATAGTATATAAGATATGGTACAAAACAACTGGTACACACGAGCTCTCCAATATGGAAGATCTCACCATCATGAACATAAAGTGGGAACCCAACGGTGTAAGGTGCACGTTCTACCCAACCAAGTGGTACCCGAAGGCCCACCCCCATGCTAGGAGACAATAAAAGAGCCTCCTAGGCAAAACCAACAACCTCTAGACACAAGCAATCACAAGAATAAACCATACAAGAACAATACATACATAAAAGTTACTTTGCTTCCAGAGTAAACTAATCAAGTACATCCACTACATAATACATATTGTTGTCATAGGAGGAGTGTCATCACAAAGTTGCATGGGTTACCCTAGAAGATCTTCCTAGGCCCTGACCCCCATCTTGGGTTACCCTAGTAGCCTCTCACGACCCCCTGAACCCACATGCAAACCGACGTAGAATTAAATATCTTTCAAAGGGACAAGATAATGATCTTGCCATTCTAGGGCTTCCCATCTCATCCCAAGTCTAAACAATCCCTTGATCCCATGAGCGATGCACAATTAACAAATTATATATTTTAAGTTACACTTTCCCCTGATACATTTATTTAATTTTTACTGAATTAACTCTCACATGAGTTACCCTGGCACCACTTTGTGCACGGCCCCCCATTGAGTTTCACTCCCCTATAGACAACACAAGGATCTAATCCACACCCAAGGGTAAACATAGTGCACAAAATAGATATTAAATCCCAATCCAAAATATAAGAGGCAACACATCTCATTCGTAATAACCAGGTGTTTAACTAAATTACAACCAAGTGCACTACCCAAGGGAAATCAAAGGGTTGAACAATAAATCACAACAACTCCCAATAAAAAAATAACATCATCTGGAAGAATTACATACACAACTAACTGATTTCCCCAGCAATGTGTACAAAAGAAATCAAAATTAAAATAAACAATTCAGGCACGAAATAAAACTACCATTAGGATTTCCTAAATCCAATTTCCATTTCAAGAAAATACAATAATTCATTGCTCACATTAATCTAATATTTAATTCAATTTCCCCATTAACTTCAAAATAAAAATTCAATTTCCTCTATAAAATATTTCATTTTAAAATTATCCAATTTGTGCTTTTGCATGCACCTATTAAATATATATATATATATTTAAATATATCTATATATATTACTTAAAATTTTAAAATTAATTTCAATTTCCAAATAAATAATAATATTTATCTAAATATATATATACATAAATATATATATATATTAATATATATGTAAATAGATAATAACATATACACACATTTATGCATATATATCTTTATGCATATGATATTATTTATATATAATAAAAATAAAGTTATAAAAATCAAACCAAAAAGGACATACGATATTGTTTGTTGTTAATATTCATGGCAGCACCAACCTATATAGCGTCGGCTCCCATGAGGGTGAGGGCTATGGGGAGGCATCGTTGGTATTGCCCCCATCGTCTGACTCCCTATGGGGACAACCCCAGCCTCACCCCATATGCAATCTCTAAAAACTTTAAATATTAATCTAAAACCCCGCGTTTTTAAAAAGATGTTTACAAATTTTCTTTAATCTAGTTTTCAATATAAAATCTTTCAAGAGGAATTTCTATAGTGATGAAATATTATATAAAAATATATATGTATATTTGTATATGTATATATATATAAATTCATAAACATGATTTCTTCTATTGGGCAAATAATTTTCACAAAATTTTCTATAGGAAATATTTACAAGTTTTACAGAGGTTTTCAAATTTCTTTATAAAATATTTCTCAGAATTCTATTTTTGTTTAAATCAATTTCTACAAAAGCTCTAAATCTTTCCTAACAGTTTTCCAATTTCAAATCAAGCCAAATCTTTAAACAATATTCTTCTTTATACAGACAATCTTTTCCAAAACAACAAATTAATTCTAATAGCCTTTCCAGTTTGAAATTAAATAAAACAATTAAATAACTTGTTTCCAGATGCTTGAGGAAATGATGTTTGAAGTAGAGCTTCACCTTCAAATTCCAATTTACCAAAGCTTCTTCCAAATTATCCACTTTTCCAGAAAGATGAAAACAAAACCAGAGCCAATTCCCGAGAACTTCTTCCCCAACTTTTCCAACAACTATTTTCAACAAGCTCTTTCAATTTTCAACAAATTTCCAAAATATCTTTCTTCATTGACATGATGTAACCTCTTACCTCTTCCAGTTAATGCCATTATTCTATCTGAGAATCAATTCCCAACAACAATGTTTAATTTTTCTAATAGATGTCACAAATAAAATATATTTCCCAAACAAATCACAGATATTTCCTCTAGATATTTACAAAATATTTGTGCATTTAATAATTCAAAATCACATATTAATTTCTAATTAAATTTAATCACTTTATAAAATAAATTTAATCTAAATGATTAAATCACTTTACAAAATAAATTAAATTTAATTAATTAAATCAAATATAAATCTTCTAACAACATTAATCAAGATTAATTAAATAATCACTTAAAAAATAAAATAAGCATTAATTTCCCACAGAACATACCTTGCAAAATAAATAAATGACAAGGAAAACATGGACAACATAACAACTCAACATGACCAACACAAGAACTGATGACACACTGTGACTAGGGTTGTGGTTTGACAAGGAAACCCTGTTACTATCTCCCAATCAACGATTTTGTTGGGCAATGGGCACACTCAAACCCGTGAATCCAGGTTGAGTCGATGTCTTGTACTTGCAATCCTGCAATAAAACATATGTCGTACATGTATATAGATCATAAAAAAAACACAACGTGAAGAGAAAATAGCGGAATCACAGTGTGCTCGCAAGCGAGTGATGCAATCCTGTTCCCTTCACCAATATAGTGTCACATCAAAACTAACAAAACTAAAACATCAAATAACTACAGATGAGCATATATCAATATCAACTCAAATAAACAACCACGCTATCCAAAAATCATGTCATAATCCATAAACATCCATAAAGTGTACCATCACATCTAAATATAAAAACCATCATCGCTCCAATGTCAACGATCAAATAACAACAACATAGTATCATGGTCTATCAAAGTAAAATTATTGTCTGAAAACATAACCAAATTGGAGGGGTGCTACATTTTTGTCTTTCGGTCTTGGGACCAATTCCCAAGTCTATTTCTTCTCAATTTTCATAAGTTCTTCTTTCATTCCTTCCTTCCAATGTTCATCTTTACACATTCACTTACATTCTTTGGTTCAATCTTAGAAAGTAAACATAGATTTACTTTAGCAACAACTCTGCTTCTAGTTAATACACCTTTTGTCTTGTTACCAATAATCTGACTTTTTGAATGATTCTTCTGTACATATCTAGGTTTCCTAGACATCACTAGAGCATCTTCTTCTCTTTCCATTTTTTCATCCTACTTCTCTTGCTCATATTTTTCGTGTTCTTCCATAATTTCTTCAATGTCAATAGAATTATTCATTGTCTCATCAACCTTGACATTTGAAATCTCTACAATCTTTCTCAATCTTTTATTGAAACATATGTATGCCTTTCTTTTAGTAGAATGTCCAAGAAAAATGCATTCATTACTTCTTGCATCAAACTTTCCCAAAGTTTCTTCATCTCTTCTAATATAACATTTGCTTCTAAATACCTTAAAATATTTAACAGTAGGAATTATTCCATGGCATAGCTCATAGGGAGTCTTTGTACTATTCTCTCTTGCTTGAACTTGATTGAATACATAAATAGATATATGAATAGTTTCTTTCCAACATACTTTCGGTAAACCATCCTCAGTAATCATTGATCTAACAGCCTCTTGAACCGTTCTATTTTTCCTTTCAACAACTCCATTTTGCTAAGGAGTTCTCAGAGTAGATAACTTTCTCTTTATTTCATGAAATTCATAAAACATGTTAAACTCATGGGAGGTGAATTCTCTGCATCTGTTAGACCTTAAGCATTTTATCTTCAAGTTCACTTCATTTTCAACCATAGCTTTGAATTCCTTGAATCTATCTAATGCATCTAATTTCTCTCTAAGAAATATAACCCATTCATATCTAGAATAATCCTCAATTAAAATCATAAAGTACCTTTCACCAAGTAGACTTCTCACTCTTGTAGGACCACATATATTTTTATGAATTAAAACTAGTATTCCGATAGTAGATTGTTCCTTTGATTCATAATGATTTTTTTCTTTCTTTCCAAAATGACAATTCCTGCAAATAGCATTAACAACATTTGGAATTCTTGGTAAATATCTCATGGCCTGAACAACACTAATCCTTGAAAAGTTATCAAAATTCATGTGACACATTCTCCTATGCCATAGCCAACTTCCATTGATCTGATTCATGAAGCATTGTCCATCAAAACCCTTAAGTTGATAGATATTCCATTCAAATTTCTTTCCTATAGAAATCAATGTTTTGGATCCTTTTTGTGTCTCACATCTCTTATCCTTAAACACAAGATCATATCCTATTCTACACATTTGACCAACACTCAATAGATTATGCCTTAAACCCTTAACATATTAGACATCATTAGTATGATGCTTTCCATCAAAACTTACTGAACCTATCCCAAAAATTTTAGCACCAGTATCATCTCCAAACATAACCAAGCCTCCATCATATTTTTCAAGCTTAACAAACTTACTTTTATCACTAGTCATGTGATGTGAACAACCACTATTAGCTACCCAATAATTTTTCTCTTATTTAGCATGTATGGTAAAGATAACCACACCTTCATTTTTCTCCTTCTCTCGAGGGCTTTCCTTTACCTATTTTCAGAATTAGCAGAAGTAGGTTCATCCTTAATCGCCAAGAACAAGAATTCATTATCATCAGGATCTTCATATTCTAAATCCTCATCAGATATCCTAGCATTGCATTCACATAGTAAGCTCTATTAATATTCTTTCCTTTCTTTTCTTTCTCATATCTTTGTTTATTCTTTTTAGCTCTTTTCAGACACTTTGTAGCATAATGACCTATTTCTCCACAACTAAATAATTTAAAGGGAAAATTACCTTCATGATTACCAAAGCCTTTCCTCATTCTTCTTACAAATTTAGCTTCTATTTCATCAAAGTTCTCTTCATCTGTATCTTTAGCTTTTGTAGCTTTAAAAGTAGTTTCTCATTTGCATCCATTCTTTAGACTTAGCTTCCTCATCTCATAAGATGTCAAGAATCCTAACAGAAGATCCTCAGTACAGGTCTTATAATCTATAGTTTTCTTAATAGCACTCACCTTCTCACCATATGCATTAGGAAGAGTTTTGAGAATCTTCTTTATAATCCCAGTTTCATCTATAGTAGCACCAAGTCCTTGCATTCTGACCACTCTCATCTAATCTTTGTACATAAGCTTTAATATTCTCATCTTTAGACATATGTAAGATCTATCAAACCGTGTCTCCAGATTCTATATTTTTTCCTCTTTAACTCTTTCATCACCATCATGCGCTCTTTCCAAGGCATCTCAGAATTCCTTAGTAGTCTTCAAATTATGAACTTTAATCAAGTCAAAATGTACCAACTATTCTTCAAGATGTATTTCACCTTATTGTTTGCTTCATGTGCTTTGATCTCATTGGGTGTACTCAGACCATTAGCAAAAGGAGTGTAAGGATTCCTGTAAGCGTTCTCCACATCATATCCAAAATATTCTATATATTCTTGTTATGCCTTGCATAACCACCCCATCTTTTGCCTTGGTCAAAATGGGTCCCCCTTTATGTTTTTGTCCTTGGTTATTTTTCATACAAAGTTTGGAATCTTTCTTTTCCAACACTTTGTTTTTCTTTGGTTTATTCTGTCAGAATCAGAGCCGGAACCCAATCAGGTTTTGAAACTTCTTTCAAAAACCAGTTCTGATCTCCATCCCAACAGTTTTCTTTTGCCTTTTTCTTGTTTTGTCTCTGTCGGAGTTGGAGCCAGAGTGGAAGTTAAGTCTGGATTTATTCAAAGTTTCAAAATCAATTCCAGTTTCGCTTTCACCTCTGCTTTTTGGACTTTTGTTTAGACTTAGGTTTTGTGTTAAGTTTTTCTTGTTTCGGTTTTTGGTTCTTATTTTCATTTTTTTTCGCCTTCTTCTTTGATTGGTGGAACCGGACCCGAAATGGGAACCGAGTTGGGAAATTACCAAAGTTTCCATATCAATTTTCATTCTGATTCCACTCCTACCATTTTTGGTTCATTGACTTTACTGAAGTCGCACAACAGTAATGTGCCAATTCCTTTTGCAGTTCCAGCTCCGCTCTACCACATTTATGGCTTTAATTACAGGAGCTTTGCACGTATGAAACAGTGAGTTTTTACCTTAAATAGGGATTAACTAGTAGTTATCTTCATTTTTAAAAGATCAAAGAGTGAACCGGAGTTGCAGTGGAGCATTTGTGCGTGTGAATCGACCGAAAGGGAGACAATCATGCACAAAATCATCTCAGGGGGCTAACCTATTTATTTTCATTTGAGGTAGGGTTTTCTATTCTTCTCTTTCGTTTTGTTTCTATTTTTGTTCGGTCGTTGGCTTCATGCGAATTCATGATTCTCGATTCTATTGTGAGTTCATGTGATTCATTTTATTTCTCTTTTGTTTAGTTTTCTTGTTTTCATTTTTTGATTTTCTGGTTTTGTTTCTCATTTGTTTGTTTTTGACATGGCCGTTTTCATGTTTTAATTATGACTGTATCGTAAATTATGGTTTTACTTAGGAATCATGTCGTGCATCGAATCTGATTGGTTTGAATGGGGGGTTAAATTCGTGCCCTAATTATTTATCGAGGGTTTGTGATTTAGGGTTTTCACACATTCTTGTTTTAAATATGATGCCCTAATTATTTCGATTGCCTCTCGGTCATATGGAGATGGTCTTTTATAGGCTATTTTTTAAGCCCCCTTCATTTTGATATGATCTAATCCTTAGATAATGATGTCATTTATCATTCGGTTAAAATCTCTTATGACTTCATGGCTATTTTAAGCGGAGGTGGGATCACAATCGATTTAGACTTTGAACCATGTTTTGTAATAAGTATCGATTCTATTTCCATCCCGTCTCCAACTCCGCTTACAATAAGAAGCAGGCTTTCAAAATAAAGGGTAACCTAGGCAAAAGCGAAAGTGAAACTGAATGTCAAATTAGAAAATCTTCATGAAACCGAATTAGTTTCCGTTCTGATTCCAATTCTGATTCCGATCCCACTTATTATTACTATAATCTCAATAATGTTTTTGGCTCCGATCCTGGTAATGTGTTAAAAAGAGACTATTTAGAGTGTTTTCTGCTTGGTTCCGCCTTCGGTATATATGAAGGGTAAGATTTTAAAGCATAAATTGAAATGTTTTCTTGAGGATATAATTTGAGGTTATATTGCAGGAAGCTAAAGAATATCAGGAGTATCAGGAGAAGCTTCCCAAAGGAATCAGCTTGTAGAAACTTCAAAGGCATCAACTAAGCCTAAGAAGATTAAGCTAGAGCAGTTGCCTTATACTTTTAGGTATAACCATAGGGGTCTTGTCGTCACTCTCAGTAAAGTGGAATCTAATTGGTCTGATGTAACTGAAACCAATCTAGGCTCATTCAATTTTGAGGAGTTATATTCAGAAACATTCACTGAGGATGTAACAGGAAGAACTGGAAGAATAGTTGAGTCTGGCTTGGCTCACATCACTATATTTCCTCTATCCATCCAATGCTCGGAGATGAATATGATAGTAGCAGGAGCTTACAATCTAGCCACTAGACTATGTATGGATTCACAGGTTAATTTGATCATAGACCTCACTCCTCAAATGTTTCAGCACATGTTCAGTGTCCCTGATCCAAAGAACCCGGTATAGTTAAATGAGGCAAATGCTTTAGGGATATATAGCAAACACCTCGAGGCTAATAAGGCTCACTTGAACAAGAAGTGGTTGAGAATAGAGAAGAAGTCTCTGACAAAGCTTCATGATCAACCAAAGAGGACAAAATTTTATAAAGAAGTATCAGACCTCATAATGATGTTGTATAGAGCCTTGGGGAAGAGGGATGCATTTCATTTCAAGGAATGGATGTTTCCTTTCTTTCAGATAATCTTTAATGGCAAGCAACAGTTTGATTGGCTGATGATTGTCTCAGATACCATTCATGATTAGTTAACCAGAATAAGGGAAACCAAGAGATTTTTCATTACTTCTTATGTTTCCTATGTAACAGCTAGAGGAGGCATCTTTCTAGGTTTTAACAGAGTGGGAATATTGGGAGAAGCTGATGGATAAAAGAGAGTATGGGATCATTATGATCAGCTATCCCTACAGGTTTCTAAAACACAATTTAGAAGAGTTAATGATGCATTCTTATGTGTTGTCATTAACCAGCTTAATGGAGATGTAGGGTACAGATTGAGCCAGGAAGCCATGGCCTTTATCACAAAATGGGGATGTTGGTATATCCAATACCCCAAAATCACTTATTTCAGGTTGGCAGGATTTAAGGGTCATCCCCACTTACTTCCAAGGTGTTGTAGTAATAGGATGATTTTGATGGAGTTTCTCTATCAAACTCTAGGGGTCAATTCCTGATTTGGGTTAAAACACAAAGCAGGTTGTCACAAGTTCCCCATGCAATAGGGTGAATACAGCTGCCCACACCTTCTGGGATCTAAGGTGGTTTGCACTGAATTGATACATTTAATTTTGGGTTTGTATACTGCTCAAAAGTACTTTGATCCAAAGAAGAAGATGAATGCTTTGCTGGCTTCGGTCTTTAACAAATATTTCAATCTGTTAGAAGACTACTGGAGTGATCTTCAGGATGAATATGACCTCAGGAAGACGAATTATGAGAGGTTGCTTGTTTCACTCATGGTAGAATTTGGGATCAAAGATGATATTCCTGATACATTAGTAGATGATGGAGTTGTGTTGGATCCATCATATGAAGCATTGAACATTGGTACCAAAATTTTAGATCCGGTATATTAGGATGGTGAGGAGACCATCGACACCAAGAAAATAGGGAGACCAATCTTGGATAGGAGTATCCACTGGGTTATTCTAAGAGCCAAAACTCCTGGGGGTCCAGCTCCTAAGAAGGGGAAGGAATATAAGAGAATGAAGAGGAAATTTCCTCCCAAGGAGCCTTTTGAGTTTTTCCCTCCTGATATTGAAGAAATCAAGCTTGAAGCCTCTACTCAAGATTTACTTGGAGTACAAGAGGAGGATGCCCAAATAGGACCTGTGGTTTCAACACCAACAATAGGTCAGTCATCTACTCAAGTCCCTCTTATGGAGCAACTGGGCGGAGAGATGCCTGAAGGAACTCTTCATGGTATAGTTGAAGCATTAAAGGGAAAAGGAGTAGTGTTGGAGATCCATGATGTTGAAACGAACTCTGATGAGACCTTATTAGAGAAGGATGCACAAGAAAAGATGCCTCTGGAAGAGGAAACTAAACATATTTTAACTAAGGAAGATCAATGGGAACTATTTGAGGAAGCAAAGAAAGCTTCAAATGCTCAAGCACATGTAGAAGCAATGGAAAAATAGAAGGCAATAGATGCTAAGGCACAAGTTGATGCCTTACTTCAACAACAGCAAATGGAAGTCAAGCGAAGAGTTGATGAAGTACAAAAACAATAAAGGCAAAAGGAGTAGGAGATCGAGACCAAGGAAGAGAATGATAAGCTAGAGTTGGTGTAGAAAATTCATGATCTAGAGGAGGAAAAGGCAAAGCAGAGAAGGGAAAGAGAAGCCCTTGTGGCCAAATTGAAGCTTGTTGAAGAATCCTATAAGAAGAAGGAGGAAGTAGAACATATACAAAAAGAGAAAGATGTTGAGGAGATGGCCAGGCAGCTACAAAAGGAAAAGGGAGATGCGGATATACTTCAGGAATTGGAAGAAGAGAGAAATCAGGTGCTTGAGGAGAAGAGGTTAGAAGAGGAAAAATTGAAGAAGGAAGAAGAAGACAAGAGGATACAAGAACAAAAGTACAAGGAGGAAGCTGAAAAGCTTGCACGAACAAATGTAGAGAAAGAACAACAAGAGGTACAAGAGGTTGATTCTCAACCTAAGGTTAATATTCTACTACCCTCTACTACTATTGCTTCTTCTTCAACTATAATTACCACTACTCCAAGTGCTCCCACTTGGTTGAAACTTGATCTTCAAAAGAAATCAGTGACACCCTCACAGCATCTCAATTAGGATGATATAATGAAGGAGATTGAAAAAGAAAGGCCCAAGAAGAGGGCTAAAATTCTGCATTCCACTAGACTCACTAAAGGAGGAGAGATTGTTGTTGAATGTGCAATATCAGTGGTGGACAAGGATGTGGAGGATATGCAGCTAACTGATTACTAGTTGGGCATGGTTAATTTGGGAAGACCCATAAGAGATCAACAAATGAACTTGATTGATGTGGTAGAATCATCCACCAAATCAAGAATGATGAAGGATAAACAAAGAAAGGATGAGCTTAAAGCTCAATTGGATCAACTACACACTTTCTTGAAGAATGTTTTTGCTCCAAGGTCACAACAAAGTACCACCATTGAGACATCAATTTTGCTTAGCAAGAGAGAGGTGGATGATTTGGTACATATAAGGAGTAAGGTTGGAATGATGGATAGGTGGACTGACATACTTAATCAAGAGATAGGTGAGGTGTTGGGCAGCAGTTTTGAGATGCACAAGATGACATTGGAGTTAATAGAAGAGATGAATCAGCATGCCAAAGAATTGGGAGAGCAAGAGGAGGAGTATAGAGGATATATCCAAAAGTTGAAAGAGATTAATAAGTTTCTGAAATCCACTCTTTTGGAACAGTCGATACTTGAAGAGGACAACAAAGATTTCTTGGAAAAGACCTCCAGCATAGTTTGGTTTAGATCTGACTTTTTGTACAAACATAAGAATGAAGTTCAAGATTATAGCAAGGATCTAAATGAACAGCTTGATGAGTTAGAAGTGTTTGTTGCTATTATAGTAAATGTTGATATACCAGTAAAGGAAGGCTTTCCTTTGAGTCAGTTAAAACAGAAATGGGATGATAGACTTATGGAGGTCATGCAAAAGGGAGATGATGGAGAGGATCTTCTGTTGGATCGGTTGATTGATATTAAAGAAGAGGTAAGGGCTGCTAAAAGGGAGTTGACAAAGCTAAAAGACATGAGAGAATTTTCTGCTGCGGAATTAGAGAGGATCAAGTTCGAAGATAGTTGGGTTGATGGGCCAGATTTGGATATGCTTCAACAAGTCTTCTCTAGTTATGATGAGTAAACTACAGAGCAAACTTCGAATGCATAATTGATATTCTCATGCCTGCATGGATTTTTTTTCTCCTCCGCATGCAGGACTGGCAGTCTTAGAGGTGCATGGCTTTATTTTATTTTCTCTCTTCTTCTCTCCAGTTTACGAGATGATCAATGTGGGAACTAGAGATCGAATTGATCTGAGTTTCCAAGAAGACTTAAGCTCCTAAAAAGGTGGATTGACTTTAGATAGGGAGGACTTCATGTTTTTGTACATCTATATATACCAGTAGGGTATCATATGGTAAAGGTCGGTTGATGAGAATAAGATTAGCCACCTCATAGTAGGAGATAGAATTTTTTGTATTTTTTACAGAGATACTTTGTTATTTTATTTACAGTTGAATATAAATACAGGTTTTTACGCAATATGGTGTTGAAATTGAATTTATTGGATAAGTTTGATGAATTATAGTCTATCTATATGCTAGTGATTGTGTTGAAGCATAAGTGTTTCTTTTGTGATGAATATCCTTAGAAGAAACCAGATTTAAGGATTATTTCATTAGATTATCTGTGAATTGAGTTTATTGAAAGTTTGTTGATCTATGATCTTGGCGATGAATGAGAGTGTGTTCTTTTAGAATCTTTAAAATATTTATGATGTGTGATTGTGATGTTAAATTAAGCACCTTAGATGCATGCAATAGTATGGACTATTCTGTAAATTGCATCATGCTATGTTTTTCTTGATTTGTTGGAAGAACATTCATTGTTGAAGATATATTTCTGGATACTAGATAAGTTTTATTCATGTTTCACTAATGAACGCCCTGATCTATCTTTTTCTTTTATTTAAAACCCCCTTTTCGTTAAGAACAGTTTGATGAATGAGTCATTGCTTACATTCCTTATTACCGACAAAGGCCCCTTGAATATTATAGTTGCATGGACCAATTGAGTGACACTAGATAGTTGAGAACCAACTACCAGGCCCTTGGGAGTTAGGCTACTATATGTTGTCTTTCTTTTTCAGGAGAAATAGAGTAGAGATATTTTGTTTAACGTTGTTTGTGTCATTTTCACCATCAACAATTCTTTCATCAATACTTTCTAGATACCATAATTAGTTCCATCGAACCTCAGATAAACATAAACCATTTTGCCACCCATCTTGGAACTTCCTCAAGTGGTTAGTCTCTTCACCAAGGAACCAAGATTTGATACCAATTGCTGAATAGGACAACTAAGAGGGGGGTGAATCAGTTGTCACAAAATTGAACCTTTAATTCAATCATCAGAACCAATTCTTAATAATACTTAAATGATTAATCATCAAATGCCAATGTAGAAACTTAAATCCAACACATATACACAATAACACTAGATTTACATGGAAAACCCAATAAGGGAAAAACCACCATGAGGATTAATACACACTATATAGAATATAAAAACTGATTACAAGAGGCTCATTGTTTGAAATAAGACTCACTACCAAAACAAGGACTCACTATCCAGAACAAGGACTCACTATCCTACAAGGCTAACAACCTAGAGGGCTCATTGAAACAAAGATACAAAGAATACAAAGAAGAATTGTTATAGAGAGACTACAATCCCAATTCAATAAAGGATTCCACCATAACCTCTCACATTCATGCATGAATGATAGAGTTCACCTTCTACTCACTGCATTTAGAAACTCATCATTAAGCTTCGCACTGATCTGCCACACTCGCATCACACAAACTCTATGAATAGAATCAATTTCGCATCTATTTTCACTTTCTATGTTATCTTATCAATCTTCTTCTCTCTTGTATATTTCTTCATTTCTAACTCATCTTCTATTTATACCATCTTCAATTTTAAAACATATCCAAAGCCAGCCATCCAAATTCAAATTCAAATTAGGTCAGTGCCAAAAAATCCTAGGGTAGAATTAAAATGTGGGTGACCCAAAAAAATGCTTCAAGGGACCCAAAAAGATCCAACATGCTTCATCAACCTCAAAAGTAGTATTTCAAAAAAGGTCGGCCAAACTAGTGTAAAATACATAGAACCATTAAGCACGAATCTTCCAAATGTTGAAGCTATCTCCAATAGGATCAAGGCAACTCAACTCTAGAACCAAAAGTCATAAGACTTCATTAAAGAGATATACAAACCAACAAAATTTCTCCCAAACCTTAACCAAAAACACAGAAAACCATAGTTCACAACTGGTGAACACAATTTGTACTGTACAATGAATCAACAACCAAAAATATAGATAAATCATCTTCTAGCAGCCATGAACAACATATCTAAACATCAAAACCATAGGAGAAAATATGGACCACAACCTAGAGCAACCACTGAATATATGCAACATATCTTCATTACAATTTTATCAATATCCTCGACATATATAGGCAACAACAACTAGTTGATAACTAATTGACTAGTTGACATCAATGATAACACCTTCAATATTTCCATTCTTGCAACACAATCAAGTTTTTTACAAGGAGTAGCGTCAATTTCAATGCATGGTGAATCACTCTCATTAGAAAATATAAGATCTACTTCATTATGATCTTATTTTTGTTTTTCTAACTTATCTTCTTCTTCACTATTTGAATGTATCATAATAGGTTGCTTATTATCATCATGATTGTGAGTGATATCATTTATATGTTCCTCTTTCATTATTTTCTTAGGTTGGAATAGGTAAGGTTCAACTTCATGGTTTGGTGAGGGTGGCAGGGTGGAGTTAGGAAACAATGAGGATGGATGGGCGGGAGGAATTCATTGGAGTTGGATTGGATGGGTGGATTTTCATTAGGTAAAGTTTCAAACTTTTCAATAAGTTGGTGAGCTATACAACAATGTCTTTTTTATGTTATTTTTCACTTCTATTTATTCTTACAGAGGTTTTGACTTATGAAGGGGTAATGAAGGTGTTCCCCAACATAGGTCTCTTTTGTTCATTTAGAAGAACTAAAGGGACCACTATGGGTTGGGAGACCACTATATTCTTAGGTCTAAATACCTTATTTTCTTTCAGAGGCACAAAGTTATTTACATGATTATCTCTTGGTATTTTATAGGAAAATGGAGTTGTAATTGTAGCATACATGCTAGATGGTCAAGGGAGGATACGTAGTTTGTACTTAGGTTCATCCACTATCTATGGGGTAGGATAAGCATCCATTGAAGTCGTAGTAGACCAAGGAACCTCAAGAAAGATATTACTAAAGGATAACATAGTTATACACTTAGCTTTAAAATTTTGATATGATATGAAGAAATGACCCTCACGAGGCTTAATAGGTTCAATAGGGTGATGCCAAAAATAATCTAGCAAAAAAATTCCATGAGAGGCCAAAGGCTTAAACCTACTATGATAAACAATGTGCATTTCTTCTTCAAATGGAATTTTATGCATTTGTAGATAATCGATGGGACCACATTCATGGAGTATATTAACTTCAAACAGAAAATTTCCAACATTGAAATGATGGTAAATGAAACATCCAATTGTTTTGGTCCAAATTTTATCAAGAGAGTTATTGAACCTATCATAGGGTGAAAAAAACCATCATGATTTTTTAACCATGATTTTTATTGTTCATATTTATCTTTGTAAAGTCCATGCACAAATAATAATTCCTCAGTGATCATATTCTCTAGACACATCGGATTAATGAGTATCCCCCTTGTGGGTTTATCATTAATTGGGTTTATCATTAATTCAGCCAATGATATAGAGAGGACCATCAAGTGCATTAAGGATGCATCAATATGTGTAAAGTAATGTTAGGAAAAAAATTGGTCCAGTCCTTATGAGTTTGAGCTTCTATCATGTTCATAAGGTTCGATAGATAATCATCATCTTCTTCATTATCGCTATATTGTAAAAATTTGTTGAATGAATTGGCAATGGGTTTATAAATATTTGTAAGCTTTGGTTTGATGTTAAAACTAATTTATTTCCTTTATAATTAACATTGACCAACTATATATGATTAGAGTCAATGAGGTCTTTCACTTGGTGCTTAAGATGCATACATCATTTTATATTGTGTCCAGGTGTACGATGATATTGAAAAAATATTTTTTCATTAAAGTTTGGTGGTAAAGTTTTAGTTGTGTTAATAGACCTAATCAGAGGGAGATGAATCATGCTCTTCTTTAATAACTACAACATTATAAAATGAAGAGAATAAAAAAATTGTGAACATTACCTAGCTCTTGGCCTAAATCGATAGGGATTTGTATTTACAAAAGCAACACATGTTTCAATATTATTGGAAATTTGAGGAGTGTTTATTTTAATGAAGTTTTTATGTCTTTTTAAAGGATTGTAATTATTTGGAGGCATGGATTCAAATTGACCAATAGGAGTTGATGAAGGTGTTCCTTCATACTGACTAACCAATATCTGATAATCATGAAGAGTTGCACACAAGTGTGTAAAGGATGGATACTTCATCAACAATATCTTGTTTTAGATACTAGGTTGCGAGTTTCTTATAAATACCCTTTGAAAATCAATGTCAGGAAGACTATAGGAGATTTGTGAGTAAAAAATTGGTATCATCCTATAAATTCTATTATCTTTTCCTTAGGTCCTTGTTTACAATGAATTAATTCTATTAACATCACTTGAGGACTAATATTTTCTTGAAATTTTTGGATAAATGAACTAACAAGTTACATGAATGAGGTTATTGAGTTATTTGGAAATGAGAAAAACCATTCCAAGTCCATGTATTTCAATAATCTAGGAAAGATTTTTTATAGGAGTGCATCTTCAAAAATGAAGTCACTATACAATGTGGTAAAAGCTAACACATGGTTGTTAGTATATCCCTTACCATTATGCATTTCAAATTAGGTCATTTCAATGTTTTGTAGTATAGGAGTTTTTATGATAGAAAATGATAATGGGTTACACGTGAGGTATTGTGGAGGTTTTACCATTGTTTTTCTTTTAATTTAAGGTTGAAATTTGTTGTTGAAGTGATAGATCATGTTTTGTAAAAGTTGGTTTATAATGAGATCATGACGTGACATGTCTTGAGAGTTTGTTGAATATGGTGAACTAGTATGAATGATTCGTTGGTTATTATGTTGCATGTTTATAATGGGTGATGAATATGGTGGTGTTATGGGTGAAGTGATAAAACTATAAGGATTCCCATTAGGAAGCCCTAAGCTTGGATTTAGGATATTGTTATATTGCATTATTGATTCTATAGTTTGTGTAAATGGGGGAATAAAAGGCATTATTGTGGGAGGGGAAACTTGTTTTACTACTTGGTTTTGAGAATTGGTAAATTCTTGAGTGTGACTAGTTGGCATAGATATGTTAGCATATACGATATGAGCTAGACTATGCAACACTTATATTCCTTGATAATCATTTATTAACTTCCTAAGGTTTTCCATAATAGGCATCATCTCTCTAGCTAAGGGCTCAATACTTAATAGTATTGAAGGCCTCCTAAATCCTTACCCAATTATTTAGTTTCTCTTCAAGGACATGGACAATAGTAGCCTCCAATTCCACATGAATGTTAGGTTGTGAGGAATTCATAGGTAATGTAGGATGAGGGGTGTAATCCAAAATGGATTGGGTAGAGGAAATACCTTGTGTGAAAGATTTATAAGACTTAGGCTCCACAATAGTTCTAATTGGAGAACAGGAGGCCATAAGTCTAAAACTATCTCACAGGGGTATAAGCAGTAGGACACTGGGTTGTGAAGTTTATATGAGACTAAAAAAACTTTAGTATTACTCTAAAATTAAATTAGAACACAATCAAAATTTGTAAAAGAAGAAGCAAGAACAACACAAGAAACACATAAATAGAATTTTGATCCAAATTTGAGTAAAAGATGACTGGATAAGTGTTTTAGGTTTTGTAGTCAATGGGTTAAGTTTGATAAATTCAAGATCTAGATGTGTTCCATATTTTTTGATGGTCCTATTCTATAACTATTCAATTTTGAGGACAATCATATTTCTTAAAATACATAGAATTATAATTTTTCTATATGCAACATAATAATGTTATGCATTTTTTTAGTTTTTTTAAGCAATGATATAATCCAAATGTAATTTTTTTAGATTTCATAGTATAGGAATTGACTAATCCTATGTTGACAAATCTAGAAATTGAAATTTTTCTGTCTTTTTGAAATAATCAACAATGAAACTTTTCACTTTTCAACTACATGTGCATGCCTAAATGACAATGTAAAACATTTTTAACATTGTTTTCAGATTTTAGTGTGACCTAATGCAGACTTTTTAATGCAATTATGAGCTATATCTACTTTGCAATGACTGAAATTAATCCAATTTGTCTTTTGAATGAAAAATGCTATGCAAATTTTTACATTTTCAATGATTTTTTATGAAAATTATGTATGTATAAATGATGAATTCAAACAACCTAAAATTATACTCATATTTTAAATGATGTCCTTAAAATTTCAAAATATTTAAAGAGCAAGAACACTTAGTTTCACTAAAAAATTGATTGGAAAAGGGATCTAGATCATAAATCACACTTCTTCCAATTAGGGACTGTATGACCTAGAAAATGATTATGAAATTAGATCACAAACAACAAACAATAGAAATTCATAATGAAATTCAAAAGAGATCATATCAATGAAGCATAAAGAAAATCACATGAAATGAACAATGTAAACCTGTGTGATCCCTTCGTTGAGCTCCATTGTTCTCATCTTTGCACCTTAGAGATGGCATGCCCTAAATTTTCCACAACCCAAACCCCTAATTTTTTTGTTAAACTAAACAACTCAACCAAGACATAACAGGAAAGCATGCCCTTTGCACCTATGATGGAATTAATTTAACTATTATATCATAAGGATTTTGCACAATGAACAATATTAGAATGGTGACAAACGAGTCTAGGGTTAACTTTCATATTACCTCTAAGGGTAACTATTTAGTCTAAAAGAAGGAAACATTAAAGGACATAAATATGTTCATGAAGTTTTTTTTACATTCTAACATAAACTAAAAGTATCTCTCTATCCCTAAGACTAAAGGAACAAAGTAATTGAATAACCATAAATGTATAACTCATATTAATTCAAAAAAAAAATCAAAAACTAATTACTATCCAAATTTTTCTTTTTTTACATATAATAATTATCATTAATTAAAACATCTAAGTAATGTTAAATCTAAGTATGTCTAATTGTTTAATTTTTAATGTAAAATGTTTAGTTTCATAACTCGAGAAGATAATATCAACACAATGAGTTTAATATCTCATACTTCATTTTATATATTTGACTATGACATTACATGTTTTTTATTATATAAGCAACATTTATAGGGTGTTGTACCCTTTACACAGAGAGCCCTTAGGGCCAAAAAGGAGATAGTTCAAAACATTATCAAAAAGTCTAATAAAAAACAATGGAAATAAGGCATAGACACAACACATTAATAGCAAAACCCCCATACCACCTAGACCTGAACACTAACTATCTACATTTTCCCATTTTTGAACCAGGAGGTTTAAGACATCATCCCCAATCTAGTTGGGACCTTCCCCCACAGTATACTTATTTTCTTCGTTCTTGATGAAAAAAAGACAATAGATTTGTGTATCATTTTAATAGTGAATCGGGCCAAACAGTTGAATTTATGCTCCAGTTTAGTAACCCATTCTTGCCCTTCCTAATCTAGATCTCTTCATCCTCGCCATCTCTGGAATCAAAGGATTGATTGGATTCCTCCTTAATAATTTGTTTCATATCAAATAAATTACTAGGGCCCTCCACAAACCCTTCTTCCATCTCCCCAACAATGTATTTTTAGCCTTCAGTCATGTCGTTCATCTGCTCTAAATCACTAGAAATCTCATCAATTGGGGCACCTATTTTGTTCTTCACTAGTCTGTGGGACCTTCTCACACTATTTTGTTCCATCCCCACCTCAAATCTCACAACCACCATTGTGTCTCCCTTAGATTATTTTTCCTTGGTGCTTCTCCCTTCGCTATTAGTGGGCAGCAAGTCCACCTAGCCCAGAGACACTTTTTCCCCTTCTTCTTAGTAGTGGGTCTATTGTCATTCTTGATGGGTTTATTTTTAGCTCACATAACCCAGTCATCACTTTAGACTAGGCCAACCTAGTTGTAGCTTTCTTCTTTTTAGATGGGGGTTTAGGCTTAGGTTTTGTAATGGGTTCAATTTCACGTATGGTATTTTTCCTCTTGGAGCCCTTAGAAGTAGCGAGGGAAGTATTAATAGGGCTACATCGGGGGATTCTAGTTCCTCAACATGCACAATAGAGATAGATTTGGGCAAGTAGAGGGCCATATGAAATTGATAGAGCCTAAATATTAGGCCTTGGTGCAGCGATAAGGGGAGAAGATCATCCGAGTTGAGAGCGACAACCTCAAGGGAGTCTTTAACCAAATTTTCTAGAGAGATGAGTACAAAAAATTGAAAGATGAGGGTCATCTTGTGCCGAAGATGGTTTAATAAAGACAAATGGTAAAAATAGAACACCTTGAAATGACCTTCTAAAGTAACATACTTCATAATTCGAGGAAAAACCTTTTCCCAGGGCTTTGGCAGCACCTCATGGTCAAAATGAGATTGCTTCTGAACTAGCTTCTTATCGTCCTTGAAGAACATGTTGAGACTCTCCAAGTCTTTCATTTTGGTGTGATTTTTTTATTTAATTCCATCATAGGCAAGGCCCATCACCTTTCCAATTACCTCCTCATTCACCTCAAATGATATGCCACCCATGGTAAATCTCTTATCCTTCCACGAACTAGCAAACTAGGCTAACAACCTCTCATCATGGCCCACAAGTTTCTCTCAATGCGGTGCCAGACCACCCTCTTTATAGATGTATCGAGTGATGGGGTCCCTAGGAATCTCCTAGCAATTATTAGGCTCGATTCTCACTCTATCTTCTCCCATCCTGACCCACAACACACAGTAACAGGCCCAAATAAATAAAGTTGACTGAAAAAAAGACCGATCATAGGTGAATTTTCCCTTTTTGAAACTATCATGTCTCTACCAACCAGGATAGTAAGGATTAACAAAAGAAAATTGACATTTACACATTTTAGCAATCATTTCCAATGATGATAGCTCTATAAGGCTATGATTATCATGAAAGAGCCAAAGGATTAGTTGTTTGTGAATTAAATCTAGATAATTAATATCCATTATACCAAGGGTCATTTTGAAATTACACATTTCCCTAAGATAATTATTTGTGAGGGAGATTTGAAATTTTTAATTACATCTCAAAGGATCTTATGCAAGTCATAAGATAGCTTAAATTGAAATTATTAAAAAGACCGGCGATGAATATCTCATTACACACATCCCAACATATTTGATAGGATGTGTAGTACAATTGAAAAGACAACCCATAAAATCCTAGAACCCCACCATAAGTATTAATGAAGTAATAAATCCATGCGGCACCCCACTTTAACCTCACCACTATGCATTACATGTTAAATTCAAAATTTGTACCAATTTTATGTTGCAAGATGGTGTGTCCCTTTGTATTCCTTGTCTAGCATGGAACTTGGGTTTGTGACATGGCTTAACCGCCTCCTATGGATCTTACATAAATTTGGTGGTTGTATTGGGCATTAATAGGTCAATCTTTTGGTGCAACAACAACCACCAGTGTAACAATTGGTATCAAATTTGAGGTCACAGGTTCAAACCCCTCCTTGTGTTGGGGGGGGGGAGGGGTTGTTACAAGATGGTGTGTCCCTTGGTCTTCCTTGTCCAATACCAACATGGCTTAACCACCTCCTATGGATCTTACATAAATCTGGCGGTTGTATCAGGCATTAATAGGTCAATTTTTTGGTGCAATGACAACCACCAATATCACATTTTAAGATTTAATTTGAGCAATTTATTCTTGTCCCAATTGTTGATATTTTTTTATCAAAACATGTTTAAATAATTTTAAATCAATTCTAATTTTTGATTTTTAATTTTTTTAGTTTTTTGATAATTTAAAAATAAATAAAATAGGTCATTAAACTCTTATATTGATCTTGTGACTACTACATTACTTTACAATTTTGAGTTGAACATTAAGACTCAATTTTTATGTATTATTTATAAAATATATTAAGTATTCTTGAATTAACTTTTAAGAAGGAGAGGTGAATTATTAAATTAAAGAGAACAAACAAAAATATGGAAATAGCATATCTTTAATAAATAGCTAAAAAATAATTTCAAACTAACTTGTGATACCTTAAACACGAGTCTCCTTTACTATTTTCCATTTTCTCTTTGAAGATTATTTTTTTTATGTAATATTATTTCTTGATTTCCTTCAATTGATTGTTTGTTTGCAAGTGAAAACATTTTGTAAAATTTATGTTGCAAGTTAACAAGAGGAAGAAGATGAAAGAAAAATATTTCAAATCTCTCGGATTAATATGATTTCATGAAATTCTTACATGGTTCTACTCCCAAATTTGTTTATCAATTTGTTTTTAGTTTTAAATTAGAGGATAGTAATGTTTTGGTTATTAATTTTAATTGGTTTAATGGGTTGATCTAATTTTCAGATATGGAATAAAATATTTGTTCTAAATAGACCCTTTAAATTTTATATTCTAATTATTTATCTATTAGTCTATGTGATCAAATATATAAGACTATTTTATAATAGATTATTATTGTGAAAAATGATGTCAATGTTTTCTTAAGAAATCAAAAATTGGTGATTTGGGTTAGTACACTTTTTTTGAGATTAATAATTGAAATACCCATTAAATTCTACATTTCAATTTCATTCTTATAATTTTTTATGATCAAATATGTGAAACTAATTTATAAGAGTTTTTTGTTTGGCATAGAGGGTAGCAGTGTTGTAACCTAAAAAAGTCATTAATCAAGTGGTTTAAGCTAATTCTTTGATATTTTTTCCACACTTCTTATTTATTATTTCCATAACATAGATACCCTAGAATATACATTATAAAAATTATTTTACTAAAACTAAACATTGTTGGAAAATATATGTATTAAACATTTACACAACATCCTATACACAAAATATTACATTAAAACTTGGTTCTTTATAAATTAATCTCATCCTTTGATTTGTAAATCATCCAAGACAAAAAAAACTAACCAATATTCTTCTTATGTGTTTTAAAATAGTAAATTATAATGCCTTCAACCATAATTGAACTCTAAATTACAAATAAAAACTTTGTAAACCACCACAAGACCAACATGTTTCTCTCTTGAAATCCATAGGTTGAAAGTCTCAAGACAATATTCCTTATTTAAAACATGTACCTGAAAGAGAAAGATCAACAAAGAAACAATAATCTTGTCCAATCGGCTCTCCACCCAATCATAGGGTTGAAACTCAATCCACCCCCAAGCTAGGGTCAAATAGCTCTTCCAATGAACATACAATACTTTTCACATAAATTCCTCAACAAATACAATCCGCATTACATTCAATTTACTTAAATTTACGTGTTACAATAATTTCATTTGCATCCTTTATTCTTTCACCTAAAACACATATATGATTATTTATGTTCAATTTTAGAAAATGTGGGTGCTCATACCCAACAATAAACTTATACATAATTCACAACAAAAGACATAAGGATTAACCATCTATTTTTATATAAATTTCAAATAGAAAACATTCCAAACATTATTTTACACATCAAACAGAGATATAACAAAGGGTTTAGACCTACCATAAGAATTTATATCTAAGTTGTAGAAGACTCCAAATCCTCTCTTCCATCTTTCCTTCCTCTACCCTTCTTATATTCCTTCCTCCAACTAGCATTTTCCTCCACTAAATAAAAATCTAAAGAACTCAAGAATGATTCTAAAGGAAAAATCCCCTTCTCCACTCAAGGAGAAAGATTAAATAGGAGAGGGAAATAAACTACCTTTTTCTTAACCACCTAAACTACCCTAGCAACTCTAATTTTCACGACTTTTTAAAATGGGTGAGTAGAGTGGGTTATAAACTCCATTTAAGGTGTTTTATAATAAAATATAACCCCTAATCTATAGGTCTTTTATGGTGTTTTTAGCACTGCAACAACACAAATAGAATACAAGTATCCTATCTCTCTTGAAAGGTGATTTATATTAGTAAACTTCAAGAAAAAAACCCAAGGTCTCTAAAGTCGGGTCTTGACAATGCACAAACAAATCAGTGATGATGTGTTTTGTTGGTAATCACAAGGGGACTTACAATTCAACACTTTTGGAAGCTTCAAACTTATCATCAAATATGGTAATGTGGTGATGTTGGTTTGATCCTAAAAATAATCCAAAGAAAGATCAAAATGTAAAAGGTTAAAGAGAGATTTCTAATCTAAATCCTAAGATCAATCACAACAATGGCTAATATTGTATATGGACAAATCCCCATGAAATTGATCTCTGCTTGATCAAGGACAAGCCTGCAACTACACAAAAATGGTGCAATATTATAAGGTAATCAAAATATTTTTAGACTATGAACATCCATACATATACCCAATTACTGGCACAACATGAACAAACATTCATAGTTTTACTTAGTGCAATATTTGGCTCAGAATAACTTTACACGGTAACTTACAATCAAAAAATTGTCAAAAGTATGAGAAGAAAATTCATCGAACATCATTAACACTTCACCATTATCATAAAAGAACTAAAAATAACATCTGAGAATTGAGAACAAGAAACCATAAAATTTCAAAGCTCAACAAAAAAGGTCACCCAAATCAATGACCTAATTGTCTAACTCTAACCAAAATAAAATTGATTCTAACCTAAATTATCCCTCCTTACAAATGATAAGAGACCTCATATTTATATGTTTTTACATCACATAAGTCATCCCAAATAAAATTAAATTAGGGCGCCCAACATAGGTCGGCCAAGATAGGTTGGCCTAGTACAACTTTATTTCCAATTTAATTTTGAAACACAACATTTAAAATAATACATCAATATTAAATAAAATGTCCTGGCACTATTCTCTAGGTGGCCAACTTGTGTTTATAGCTGGTTGATGTAGTATACACAAAACTTGAGGTAACTGCCCTAGTCACCCTCTTTCCCATTTGTTGCTTTTGGAAAAATCTTGAACTATATACAACACTTCATTCATTTCGGCCTGACTTGGGAGTGTGGATGAAGAAATAGACCCAAATTTATTTTTCATATTTATTTTCCATCCAATCTCTATCTCCTGATATTTATGCAAAATAGTGATGTACATATCTACCTCTTCTAAATGACTTTTTGTAATAGCTCCATCTTCGACTGGCTCAGTTGTCTTTCCCCCGCCATGGCCTTGCTAGACTTTTCTTGCATCTAGTTAAAAAAATACCATAATCACTTGATATGCATTATAAAATCAACCATTACATCATTGCATCATTAGCTTAAATCATCATATTTCATATGCAACATGTAATAGTTCATGATCATCATTAAAACCCAAGAAATCAAGTTATAGATCCTTAAAACTAAGTTTTTGTTGAGAAAGGGTGTCTCAAAATTGTTGGCATAGAAAGCATATGCTTTGGGTTCATTGAGTTGATAGGTGAAGGTCGGTGGGATGAAATTCCCAGTCTCCTCAATGTCATGATAAGTGCCCCATGAGTTGGCATTAAGTGCTTTATTGAGTTGACAGTCACATGTTAAGAGGACTTAAAGATGAGTCTCCTCAAAACCCCAATGGACGCTAATTGGCTTATCATTAAGTGTGTTTGAAGTTTGCATTGGCTGAAGCTTCATCAATGAGACAAGTGACCATCGACATGATTGAATAAGCAGTCTCTTTGTCACACCAATGAATTGCAAGAATTGTTTCGTCAGAGTGACAGGTCAGTGTCAGAGGGAGCCACTTGGTAGTCCCTTCGACATCTTGATGGATGGAAGGATCACTTCATCAAAGGGAATGATGGATTTTTCCAGGCCATAGGTGATGGTCCCTTTGATATGTCAATAAGGTGGGACCAAACGATGTGAAGGATAATGTCAGTTGTATGATAATGACATGGATGACACATAGGAAATGGGTACCACCTGATCAAGACTACAAGGTTAATTAGTAAGAATTTTCCAAATCGAAAGGAGTTGCTACATGGTCCCTTCAACATCCTGATAGGATGAAATGAGAGGCATGTCAGAGTGACAATCAAATTTCAGAGAGATAAGGTTTGAAGTCTCTTCAATGTTCCAATATGAGTTCGATGAGGCAGAAGGTAATGATACTTATGTCATTAGTGGCCATTCATTTTTTATGAAAGTTGGAACAATGGTTTCCTCTAATGCATGAGATGTATGTATGAATTCTATAGTGCATTATAATTGGGTGAAGGGTTGATCAGAGTGAATGTAATCTAATTGCTACCAGATTTGTTCTGTGAATTAACACCTAAAAGAGCATAGCTCTGAACTTGTTTGTAATTTATGTTTTACTCTAATACAAGAGGTCTTTGCTTTTATGTGTGGTTTTTTTCCTAAAAGGTTTTTCCCACATAAATATGTTATTCATTATTTATTGTCGATTCATGCTCTCATATGTGCATCTTAAATGAACTATACTTGTAAAGTTTTAAATAGTTTATATGTGTCTCTCTCTTGAAGATTACCATTAGGAAGGCATTTTCCGTTCTCTACTTTCCTTTCAGTTGGTATCAAAGCTTGGCCAGCTTTGTTGTCCTTGTGGATAAGATGGGTTTTTTGTGCTAATCCTGTTTAGTGGGAGTTTTGCAGAGAAATTTGGTTGTAATCTTATTGCAGATTTAAGATGGCAAGCACATCTAGAAGAATAAAGATTGAGAAGTTCAATGGTGGTAATTCTGAGTTTTGGAAACTCAAAATGGAATATTTTCTTGTAGACCAAGAGTTATGGGATGTAGTGTCCTCTAACAAACCATCAGAAACTTCATAGAATGATTGGGATGCAATGGACTGGAAAGACAAGGGTCTGATCAGATTGTGCTTGGCCAATTCAGTTCTCTTGAATGTCCATGAAGAGAACACAATGAAACTTTTGTGGAAGAATCTTGCTGACATTTATTAGGGAAAATATTTGGTGAATAAGTTATTCCTGAGAAATAATTTATACTCTTTGAAGATGGAGGAAGGAGTGTCTATTGCAGATCATTTGAAAGTGTTTAATATGATTGTTTCTCAGTTGGCATCTATGGGTGTAAAAATAGATGACGAGGATCATTGCACACTCGTGTTGTGTTTTTTTCCTAACACATGGGATCCCCTAGTAATGGCTATTGGGAGTACAACAACCACTTTCAACATGGAATATGTGGTTGCTTTACTTCTGTTAGAGGAAATGTGAAGGAAGTTTTCTAAGATGGCCAAGGGGGCCCTTGTTGTTTGAGGTAGATCAAAGGAGAAAGGAAAGAAGAAAGATAAAAAGTCTAAATCCAAGTCAGAGGGGAGATCAAAGTCTCCTAGTAAAAATTCCAAGGTGAAATGCTAGAACTGTGGGTAGACTAGACACATCCAGAAAGATTGTAAAGAGGAGGAGAAGAAGAAAAATAGTTCTTTTGAAAATGAATCTTCTCAGAGTGATGCAGATGCCATCATAGAAACCTTAGTGACTCAGGCATCAGATGATGTTTGGCTGATTGACTTAGGTATGTCCTTTCACATGACCTCTCATCGAGGTTGGTTCTTAAAATACAAAATGTATGTTGGTGGAAGGGTGTATCTAGGTGATGATCCTCACCTGGAAATTGTTGTCCGTCGAAGAGTCATAATTTGGTTTCCTGATGGAAGAGTGAAGGAAATTTATGATGTGATGCATATACCAAGCCTGGCTTGAATTTTACTTTATGTAAGTAAGCTTAATGATTCTAGTGTGAAATTATCTTTCTCAAATGGTGGTTTTAGAATGATTAGAGGCTCTATGATGCTAGCTAAGGCTGCATTAATTGGCACTCCATATAACTTGGATGCATGTGCAGTATAGTGTAATAGTGCTTTTGCAAAGTCAAGCAAATTTGATCATGTAGAGAAAGGAGGTGTTGTTCTTGAGGGTGAAAAATATTTGGAGATGAAGCTCCTTATAGATAAAATAATGCTTTGGCATCAAAGGCTTGACCACAATGGTGAAAAAGGCTTAAAATCCTGGTTGAAGGGCTTGATGATTGTAATCTTGAGTTTGATTTTTTGCAAACATTGCATATATGGAAAGTAAACCATGTTTGATTTTATTCAATTCCTCATAAATCTTTTAGAATTCTAGATTATATTCATGTTGATGTGTTTTATCTTGTTAATGTTCCTTTGTTATGAAAATCTATGTATTTTGTTTCATTCATAGATGATTATTCAAGGACATTTATTTATTTTCTTAAAAGTAAAACTAAATTTTTTAGTCGATTTAAGGAATTTAAAACCTTGGTTGAAAATCACACTGGTAGAAGGATTAAGTGTTTGAGGATGGATAATAGTGGTGAGTTTTGTTTAGAAGGTTTTGATAAGTTTTGCAAGGACCACAAAATTAAAAAGCATAAAACAAATCCTTACACTCCACAACAAAATGGAGTTGCAGAATGGATGAATAGAACACTAATGAAAAGGGTGAGAAGTATGTTGAGTAGTGTTGTTCTAGAATAGAATTTATGGTTGAAGCTTTAGCTACAACATGTTACTTGATTAACAGATCTCCCACTTCGGTGCTCATGGATAAGACACCTATGGAAGCATGGTATGGTAAGAAGCCCTTGTTGAGACACAATAGAGTCTTTGGCTGTGAGGCGTATGCATATGTGCCTAGTGAAAAAAAACTAAACTAAAGAACAAGGTTGTAAAGTGTATCTTTATTGGTTATGGAATTGGTGTGATAGGGTACAAGCTTTGGAACCCAATTACAGAAAAGGTGTGTATAGAAGAAGTGTGATCTTCCATGAGATGAAACCTTCTATATTTGATCTATAGCTAGAGGTGAAAGAAGCAAAAAAGAAGGAGGTAGTTGAAGTTCCTCTTACTCCAAATATAGATTAACTATGTACTCTTAGTGGACCTTTAAAATCAAGAGAGCTCAAGCGGCTCTAAAAAAATTGATCAAGAAGAAGAACCTCAGCCTCAGCTTGTGAGGAGTCTATACATGCTAAGCAATAACCTAAAAGGATTGGATATTCTATGCTAGATTCTAGTTGTGCTTATTCTTTGATTTCTAACACTGACAAGCCTCAGACTGTCAAGGAGGCTATGGGTATGAATGATTCAAATTTTTGGTTGGAATCCATGAATGAAGAAATGACATCATTGAAGAAGAATGAAATGTGGGATCTGGTACATTTTCTTGAAGGCAAAAGCATGTTGGATGTAAATGGGTGTTCAAGAAAAAGATAGGTCTAGATGGCAGTGTTGAGAAGCATAAAGCAAGGTTAGTCACAAAAGGATATTCCTAGGTGGAGGGGATTGATTATGGAGAAATATTTTCTCTTGTAGCCAAGCTGACGTCTATCAAATTTTTGTTGTCACTTGCAGTAGCATATGATTAGAAATCAAGTGGATGGATGTGAAGACAACATTTATTCATGGTGATTTGAAGGAAGATATTTGCATGTCCCAGCTAGAGCACTTCATTGAAAAAGGTAGGGAGAACCTAGTTTTCAAATTAAAGAAATCTTTGTATGGTTTGATGCAGTCACCTAGAATGTGGTACTAGAAGTTTGACACCTATGTGTTGTCTTTGGGATTTGTGAGATTAAATTATGGCCATTGTATTTATTTTAAGACTGAAAATGGTCATTTCTTATTATTGCCCTATATGTGGATGACATATTGTTCATTGGGAATAGTAAGGGTGTGATTTTTGAATTAAAATCTCAATTGTCAGCACAACTTGAAATGAAAGAATTAGGTTTAGCTAGGTATATTCAAGGGATAGAAATGAAAATGGATAGGGGAAATATTTAACTTTGGCTCAACCAGAGCAAGAATATAAATTCTTCCCTGGAGAGGTTTAATATGGTGGATTGAAAGTAGTTAGTTGTTCCAATGTTGTAGGGAATGAAGCTTTTTGTTGAAGATTGTGCAAAATATCCTACTAATATGGAGGACATGACAAAGGTGCCTTATGCAAGTGTAGTTGGTAGATTAATGTATGCAATGGTCTATACCAGGCCAAACATTTCCCAAGCAATGGGAGTGCTTAGTCAATTTATGACTAATCCAAGAAGGCTGCATTAGGATGTTGTGAAGAGAGTTTTTAGGTATTTGAAGGGTACTTTTGAGTACGCCTTATTTTATCATGGTTACTTTACTGGATCTTAGAGTTTAGTTAGCATTCATGGATATGTGGATTCTTATTGGGAAAGGGATATTGACAATAGAAGATCCACCAGTGGATATGTATTCACATTGTTTGGTGGTGTAGTGAGTTGGATGACCAAGAATCAACCCATAGTTGCTTTATCCACTACTGAGGTTGAGTACATGGTAGAAACTCACACTACAAGGAAGCCATTTGGCTTAGAAGATTGTGTTTAGATGTTGGTTTTGATGCAAGGAAGATTTTATTTCCTGTGATAGCCAGAGTGTCATTTGTTTGCTGAAAAATCCAACTTTTCATGCTAGGATGAAGCATATTTACATGCAATACCACTTTTTTCATGATATGGTGAAGGATGGAAAAATTTGATACTCTAGCAAATGTTGTTGATGCATTGACAAAGCCTGTGAGCATGGATAAGTTCAAATGGTGCACTAGTTTGATGGGCCTTGGTGCCTAGAATATTAAGTGACTTTAAGTGTTGGAAGGAGCCAATAAGTTCTTAGTCAAGTGGGAGAATGTTGAGAAAGGGTGTCTCAAACTTTCTGGCATAGAAGATTTCAACTTTGAGTTCATCAAGCTAATAGGTGAAGGTTGGTGGGACGAAATTCCTAGTCTCCTCAACATCCCGATAAACTCTCCATGGGTTGGCATTTAGTGCTTCATCAAGTTCACAATCACATATTGATGGGACTTAAAGACGAGTCTCCTTGAAATCCCGATCAATGATTCACTTATCATTAAGTGTGTTTGGAGTTTGCATTGGCTAAAGCTTCATCGATGAGACAAGTGAACATTGGGAGGACTGAATGAGTAGTCTCTTCATCATACCGATGAACTACAAGAAGTGTTTCATCAAAGTGACAGGTCGGTGTCAAAGGGAGTCACTTGGAAGTCCCTTAAACATCCCGATGGAAGGAAGGATCACTTCATTGGAGGGAAAGATGGATTTTTCTAGGACATAGATGATGGTCCCTTCGATATGCCAATAAGGTGGGACCAAATGACGTGCAGGATAATGTATGGTTTACGATGATGACCTAGATGACACATAGGCGATCAAGGCTAAATGATTCATGGGTAAGACTTTTCTATTTCATAAGGAGTTGCTACATGATCTGTTCGACATCTTGATATGATGAAATGAGAGGAACGTTCAAGTGATAGTGAGATTTTAGAGAGACAAGGTTTGAAGTCTCTTCGATGTTTCGATATGACTTTGGTAGGGAAGAAGGTAATGATAGTTATATCATTAGTGACCGTTTTTCTATTATGGAAGTTTGAATGATGGTTTCCTTGAATTTTTGAGATGTATGTATGAATTCCATAGTGCATTGTATTGGGTGAAGCGTTGATCAAAGTGAATGTAATAGAATTGTTGTTTGATTCATTCTATGAATTAACACTTGAAAGAGCATAGCTCTGAACTTGTTTGTAATTTACATTTTACTATAATACAAGAGATCCCTACTTTGGTGTGTGGATTTTTTTTTTTGAAATGATTTTCCCATGTTAATATGGTATTCATTCTTTATTGTCTATTCATGTTTCTCATATGTGAATCTTAAATGAACTATAATTGTAAACTCTTAAATGGTTTATTTGTGTCTCTCTCCTGAAGATTAGCATTAGGAAGGAATTTTGTGCATTTTCCTTTCCTTTCAGTTTTAGAAAAATTTTGGTTTTCATGAGTTTTAGGGATTTTAACTCCTCGCGGACTTTTGAGAAATCTGAGCCTTCAAGGATTCTGTGAAACAAAGTTCTTCAAAAAATCTGAAGGGAGGCGGATTTAACGAAATGCAATAGATTACGAGAAAAGTGATCACCCAACACTTGTGCTATCTATCCCTTATGATTTGAATGTATTGGATAACTAAGATTGAAGCCTTGCAAAGAAAAATCATATTTCAAATGACACCATGATAACCTTTAGAATGATAAATATTAAGTCTCAGGGAATCCATACAGGTGCAGAATTCATGAAAGATTAATTATCGAGTAATGCAAGGGTCTGCGGATTTAGCAATGGACAAAATTATTCTAGGAATCCAGACCCTCAAGGATTAAGAGATAAAGTACACAGTTTAGAGATTTACCACCTTGATGTATTTTGTGAAGAACCATAATTCAGGGAATCCAAAGTGTAAAGGATTCCACAACAAGCATCCGTCAAACCTCATACTTTGGGCATACAAGCTAATCCTTGCTAACTGGGTAGACATTGGGTTTTGGGACTCGATCATACTCATTGCTAAGTGATAAAAGGTATCAAAGAACCCTAACAATACATCAATATGCTTCAGGTTTTGTAGCTTTGGATTATTCTTTGTGGTGCATAAATTATGAGGTATGAGTGACTCTTGACCTCTGACAAGCCCAACGACTATCTCAACTTTGATCATTTTAATCACATTTCATTGACTAAGGGTGAATCTAGCAACACTTTTATTATTTATTGACTCAATTCTATGCATTTTTATTCACCGTACAAGCCTAGGGTTTTGAAGTGAGAATCATATGTTGCGATTCCCTAGATTTTTCATGTTAAATCTCTAAAGTCTTTAGATAACAAAAGAATAACAACACCCAAAATACCCAAATCACAATATAAACCAAGCATAAAATAAATCATTAATGACTGCAACATGTAATAAATGACATGACAAGGCTACTCCACAAGATCTCGTGGAATCCACAAGGAGACAAATATTGTGAAAACAAAAGTTTTAGGGAATCCACAAGAAGCTAGATTCGGAAACAAGGACTTCAGAAAATCTGAGTAGACAAGGATTCAACAAAGAAATATTTTTGGTAAATCCACAAGGTCACAGAATTCACAAAGGTAAAGCTTTAGGAAATCCAAAGGGTTGTGAAATTATAAAAATGAGGGACTTCACGTAATTTGGACACCCTCGAATTCCACGAAAAATAGAATCTTAGGAATTCCAAGGCCTTAAGGAATTCTCAGAACTGGACCCAACTTAGCCACCTTGAGGCTCAAATGATACAGTTGATCATCAAATCTTATGCCTCTTCGGAAGCCTTATGGGAAATTCAGTGAGTAGGGGACCAATTTATGCCTCACTGAATGACCTTTGAGATTTTTATAGAAAGCCGACTCTTCTTTATGTTGTGGGGGAAAAGGTAGAAAAAAATGCAAATAAAACATAGAAATGGCGATGGCCAAAGCTTTTACAACATTTCAAACCTTAACTTATTTCTCATAACTAATATAATAGACACAAAATGTCGCATACCCTTCATTGTTTGGAAGAGAATGAGCAACAAAGGATTAGTGAAAGAACAACGCAGTCTTTCAAATCTTCTTGTGGGAAGCACCCATTAAGGTCCAATCAGACATAAGAAAATTCAACAAATTAACAAAAATATCCAAAAAATTATAAAAAATGACACTTTTTTACAGAAAATAGAAAAGTTCAAAAGACATAATCCAATTTTTTGAAAGTTGGCATTCAACATAGAAGCTTAACAACATGAAAATTAGCTATCTAAACTATCCAAATAAGCTTAACACAATGTTTTAACATGAAAAAAATATAAAAAGTAACTTGACAAAGGCCATAGCATGCACAATTTCAAATATTTCTCCCAAATAGATCAAACTTCAATAACATATGAATTGAAAAACAAAGGTCAAAATACAATCTAATGATAGTTTGAATTAAAATATAACATGCCAAAGAAAAATTTATCTATAAAACCTTCTAATTTTGAAAATATAAACTCCCTAATAGATCTATATCCTTCGAAAATATTTTCGAAGAAATTTTTCTAACTTTTTAACTACTATGTTGTCAACCCCTATTTATAACTAGGAGAAGAGAACACCGCCACCAGCATTCCAAAAGTAGAAACTGCTAGATTCCTAAACCTGATAGCCCACAATCTGATCTTAGATCTTGATTAGATCACAAAAATCTTTGCTCATTAAGTCTCAATTGCTTCATTAATTTCTTTGAGATATTTTAGCAAAGATAGTTATTAGAAAACAATCAAATTTTAGCACAGCCTGGAAAAAATCTGATCGATCAACCATATAGATTGATGATGCTGACTCAAAGGTTCCACCCCAAAAGAAAGACACCCACCACATTCTGACAAAATTTTCCCAAAGACATCACTCTGCAAAAAATATAAACCGTCTAAAGCGAATAGATGACATGTCGAGTTGGTAGGAAATCTCATATTTGTGAGAATAGCTTTGAATAAAATCCCCACCAAGCTAACACATTTGTTGGCCCATGACCAAAAGAAAAATGATATGTAAAATCCATGCAACCACCACATGGCACATTGTGCACCTTTAGGAGGAGCGTTTTCTCATTGAGCATGGACCCATCTCGAAGCCAAAAAGAGTAATGGTTCAAAACCAAAAAGATTAAAGGTAAAATTGATTTATAGTTCTGGCAACTCATAGGGGGCCTTTTCTTGTAGATGCACAAACCTAGAGCTCTGGTAATTCTTGGAGTTTGAGGAAGGTGGAGTGCTGGATTTCCCAATCCAAATCGGTGGGTCGGATGAGAGTGCAGAGAATCTCATATGCTTGACCCAACTCGAGGATTCTTTTAAAAGAAACCCCTCCCTACCTTGATGAAACAACGTCAAAGTGGTAATAGAGGTGAGAAAAGGGAAGGATCTCCTTCTCGATCTCTTCAATAGTGGGTGATGGGCTTAGACCTAGGAGTGTTGTGGAAGTCTATACTTTAAGTCCAATTTCATCCATGATCTCCTTGATTGATAGCACTCCTCCATCTTGTGAGAAAAGGGTGGGTAATCTAGAATCGAGCAGAACATTGAACTCCCTCTTGATCTTTCAATTCAACACTACTTGGCATTCTTTTCTTTTCGACACAACCTTGTGGAATTTGATGAATTCACCTGCTTTCCTTGAGGCAACCCTTCCATTAGGAATTCTTATGTCTCCTAAAGATTCTTTGGTGCCCTTACACAACCTGGAGATCATTTTCTATGATTCTGCGGTCTAGGTAGCATAGATTTATAGAATTTGGTCGACCACCATGCCAACCTTCTCTTCTAATTCCCAAGCATCCCTTAGAAACTACAAGACTAGCTTTATGGCTATGACTGCAACTATCATTCTTTCCCAATGTAAGGATATCAATCTTTTCAGTATTGAGAGGATCTCAGATCCTTGCACCATAGCCAATTCCTAATGGAATTTATATTCCATTGCCTTTATATTCTCCTCCAGTTGGGTCTTCTCCTAGAGGGTGTTCGTTAGCTTAGAGTTTAGACTTTTGACCTCTTCATTGCGAGTCTGCAAAATAGACTCGATCTCCTACTTCTCTTTCTTTTCCCTTTCTATTTCTTCTTGGGGCCTTTGAAGATCGTCAGAATCCTAAGACAAACACTATCTAATTCCTTTTGCATGTCCTCCTTTCACTGATCCAACATTCTTACTTCTTTTTGCAATGCATCAGATACACTACTTACTTTGTTTAAATCTATGTCCATTTTCTCCTGGATGCGTTGATATTTTTCATCATCTCACATTCAGTAGCAACCTCAACATTTAAATTTTCTATCTCGACATAAAGCCGATTCTACTCACTTTGGGTCTCCTCGAGCAACTTAGTCACTTCCCCTTGCTGACTCTATAACTACCTTATGCAAGCCATCTCCACATCCCTACCCTTGATTTCTACCTATAGCCGATTCATTGTGCCCTTTACATTTTCCAACTCTACCTCACACTTCTTCAATTTCTTGTCCAGCTTCTCATAATCAGCGTTGACCACTTTTTTGCATGGAATATTCTTGCTTAAAGCAATTACACAACTTTGATTTCATAATCTTCCATTTTCATTTCTCCCTCTGGCTTGGATTCTAGAGGCTTCATGGTATAAATCAATAGGGAATTCTTCTCTTCATTGAAAAAATCCTTAATCTTCTGAGTGGTTGGTTGTGCCACTGCTTTTATCTATAATTTTTATTTTCTAGCCCATCGGGCCAGCTTCATCATATCCAAGTGACCTTAGAGACTCTGTGGGGTGTCAATGATTTGTGCAATAATAGAAGCACCTAGAGGGATATTGAAAAGGGTGATAGAAGGAGAAGCCTTAGCTATAAGAGATTGTAGAGAGGCAAAGGAGAGCGTTATCATAGAAAAAGGTGGGATGCCATATAGGGATTGAGAGGAAGAAACACACATTAGAGTGAAAGGGAAAGTGGGAAGAAATAGAGAAATTTGTTGGGCCTTGGATGGATTTGGTGAAATTGGTAATATGGATGCTTCAATATTTTTAATGGGGGCCCTTAATAGGGCGATTAAAGAATCAATCACAACCAACATGGATGATGCTCACTCAGTGTGTGGGGTTTCCTCTTGGGGTTCATTGTTGAATATGGCCAGGGGTTCATTCAAAATGAAGACATCAAAACTCATGGATGAAGGACTCTTTTCCATAGATGAGGGTAGAGGAATGACCAAAGATGCAAGGTGGAAAGAAGATTGCGAGAAAAACTTACATGGGTTGTTGAAGCAAAATATCCTAGCAAAGTAGACTCCACTTCTTCCTCTCCTTTGCTTGATGCACTAGGTTTTCCTAGTACCTGGAATTGTATCCTCTTTGTATGAGTGGAATTGGTAGATTTAGATCCCTTGGTAGTTGATCCCATTGAAAATTGTCCTTTGGTAGCCGCAACATACCTCTTTAGGGACCGTCGGGTCCTTTTTCCTTTCCTTTGGGTGCTGATGGAAGATGTGACTTGTGAGTCCTTTTGTTTCAACCCTTTTTCTTTGTAGGTCTCATGAGGCTGGGAAGTGTAGAGTAGAAGCTCTTCTAGTTCAATCTCCTTATCAAAATCAGGATTACTGTCCTCAATGTCATCCTCCTTTTCATAAATTTGGTTGAACTTCTCATCATGTGGCTTAATATCTCCATACATGGCATTGATACATTTCATTTCCTATTGGTAACTCTAGAAATCCACTCTCTTTCTTTCCGACCACCCCAGGTGCTTTAGTTGCGTACTTAGGGACTTGCCCATTGGAAGGCTCTACTAGTACTCTATCATCTTGACATAAAATTCAAGCCATGGTGGTCGGTTGAATGGTATGAAGACTAAGTTGATGTAGAAATCTGGCCTATATTCAATTGGGTTCTTTCTTGATTCAAAGTACTCTCACCTCTCATGCCTCACAATTAAGAGGTGCCTTATCGATTTGTAGCTTCATGCATCATAGATGAGGACCAAGCCCAGGAGAGCTAATTTATTAGTAATCACCTACTGATTCTTCCTTTTCATCAGTGTTACTTGACTATTGGCAATGGTGAGGGGAATCGAGTAAAGCGTTGTCTTGTGCCTCCGATGCCATAGGATTTGTCAGCAATAGTTTCTTGATGACATGCCTCCAAAGTTAAAACCCTGTCTATTACAAATTTAGGGAGCCTCAAATGCTCCTCAAAAAAACCATGGAATTTGATATGAAGGTAAAATCAGCTCCTAGAAAATAATCCACTAGGGTTTGTGAAATTTTTATCCATTGCAATACTTTAGGGGAAAATGGCTTGAAGGGCATGGGGACAAGTCTATGAGCAGTGGCCTCATGAAATAATCCACAAACCAATAATAATCCCATGTATTTGAAAGAACATGGGTCTAGACCAAAATTGGTTGGTATGACCCCTTTACATCAAATCTAAACAATGACAAGTGCCTTTTGAGAAATTCAGAGTTTTGATGAAAGATCAAATGTGTCAAAAAAGAAGAAAACCTAAATTTGCACTTAGTTCCATAATTTCTCAATTGTTCCACCATATTTTCAGCTATTACCTCAACAAAATCGAAATACTTCAGGCTTTTCTCCCTCTTGAGCGTAAAATCCAAGCCCATCTAGAAAGGATAAACCCTTTCATCATAATCATAGCAATAGATATATGCTGCAATATTTTGAAAATGATATGTGTATCTAGTTTTAATTTCCTACATGATAGAGGGAAGAGGAGTTGACCTCCTTCCAGCTTCTCATTTGTTTCATATTCATAAAAAAGCAACTGTTTAGTTCTGGTTCTCCAGAACTCTTCCATAATTTATTGCTCGAAGCTCTCGACACCCTAGTTTGTAGGGATACATAACATATCTTGGATGGTTGTTGCAATGATTGTAACTCTTATCTTTCTATCAACTATAACCTTTGCTTCTTTTTCAAACCTCCTAGCACATGCATCTACGAACTCTAGACATGGGTGTATAGCAGGAAACATAAATTTTGGCAAACCAAAATTCCAAAGCCATAATGAAAAACCTTTAGTTGCCCCATATTTGACCATTCTTTGTAATTCCCCTTCCCTAAGGCTTTTAGGGTTTGCCACCAACCTTGGGTCAAAAATATTATCTACAAAATCTAGGATGACTTATTTCTTAATGTGGTTGCCTTCTTGTACAAATTTGATATGGGAAAAATGTTGCTCTTCAAAGGTTGGGGCATTAGCAAATTAATCTCTCCCAAATATGTTGGTGTAGCCTAGTCTTTAAGATGAAGATCCAACCCGTCTACCAGAAGGTGATGCTTCCACCATTATTGTGCTAAAAAATTTGTAGAGAGATTCTTTAGAGAAAAGGCTATTTGTTGTATTGTTACTTAACAAAATTTTATTTTGACTGCATTCATTTTTTCTTGCATGTACATGCAATAAGGAACTACCATCACCAATAGCTTACTAAATGACCTCCGATTTCTTTGATATTTTCTCCGTCACTATCTAGTGGGAGATAGATTTTCTATTTGTTGGGCTCACTAGTGCACCTTTTCTATAAGAATCTATGCCACCTTAGAAAAATATTCACTTGAAATAGCTATTTTAGTTAGCAACCCTTCCTATTGTATTCCCCATTCCAGTAGCCTTAGCTCATTTTCCACCATGTCATCTAGCCTAGGCAATCCCATTCAGCTCTTAGTATGAAGGCCACAATATTCCTTCATGGGTGAGATTACCAACAACTAGATTAAGTGTCTAGAAAGGAAGAAAGACTGTCTCACTATTGTGGTGTTCACGTGGGTTCTTGGAAAGGACTATGTGAAGGATGAAAACCAGCTGTAGTGCAACTCCAATGTTGCTTCCCGCTCCCTGGCCTCCCTACTCGACTTGGACATCTCCAAGCCCTGGATAATTGAATTGTCTCATGACATGTTCAATTCTCTATATTTGGATGAGCTCAGTGAGATCGTGCAAATGGTTATCCCCCATGGAAGAATTATAAATTCCATGGAACTTTGCAGGCACGTTGATTATGGGGAAGATGTGGTCTGACTACCCCTCACTAATTTTCATACTATGGACCTCGAGAGGAATCGTTCGCTATCACAGCCTATGGATTCCTTCTTGTTGAGGGAGTTTGGCATGGAGTGCATTCCTAGACTTGACTAGAAAAAACACTTTGGATTTCTAGTGTATAGTCGAGGGAATGAGGACCGCGGTCCATGTCGTGTCAAGCCTGTATGTGTTGTATGTTCACCCCCCTTTCCACCCTGCTGAAGAAGAAGAAAAATAACCCGATGAAGTGTCATTTTTGACTGCTTAGCGACAGTTGGAGACTTTGAATTTATTGATTTTTTGTGCGTGTTTCCTCCCTTTTTAAATTTTGTAGTGTGCCTATTTTTTGGTTTGCGTGAGAAGGGTTTAAGCTTCTCTCAAAGCTTTGGGATTGTATAATAGTGTAAATTTTTTAATGAATATAATATAATATGTTTCTACTTATTCCTATGCTATTCTCATGGCTCATTCACAAAAATAATTGTATTCTTCAAAATTTTAACATATGGTACATAACTATTAAAATTTTAAAAGAACTTGCATGTTTTAATGGAACAATTTTAGATCAATATCGTTTACCAGTATATCTAGAATGTTTCCATCCATGTCTTCTAGCTCATACGCGTTCTTTTCTTTGCACATGTGAATGCAGAAGGAACCCTTCCATAGTGCTTCAAATTTTGCATGTTGCCCTGGTTTCGCAGTGCATTAATCGCACTTTAGCACCAAGTTTCCCTCCCAAAAATCTAGGTTGGAGGCCTTTCTATCAAACCACCGTTTGAACATCTGTTGGCACCTGATCATGGCTTCATGTGCTTTTTCCTTTTTTTCTTCAAGATTCAGTTCTACTAACCTTACTTCCATTCCACCACTTTATTCGACTTCTAAAGCCTTTAACAGTTGTAATACTGAAATTTATATAGAAATAGGTAAAACCACCTCCTTTCCATACACTATTTCATAAGGAGAGGCCTTCAAGATTTGTTTGGGAATAATTTTGTCGACCCATAGAGCTGCTCACAGGTGCTTGTGCGATTCCCTTTATCGTTCTAATCTGATGCACTTAATTAACCTAATCAGGTTCTTGTTGGTCGATTTTTCTAACCCATTTCCTTGTGGGTAATAGCTCAATGAGGTCTTAAGGTAGACCCCATGCTTGAGAGAGAAGTATGACATCCTAGAACCCACAAAATCTTGTTCATTATTGGATATAATATTTTTTGGTGAGCCAAACCTTGCTACCAGCTCCTCAAGGAATTTGACAATTTCCATCTTCGTAGAATTTTTAGGGAAACGACCTCTGTCCATCTTGTGAAATAATAGGTTTTATAAGTATCCACTTATGGCCAACACTGGAGATAGGATTTATCATCCCAATGAAATCTAAACCCCATTGAGAAGAGGGTGTAACTGAGGTTAATTTTCTGTTAGTTTGTTAGTAGATGTAAATGCATAACATATAATAAAACCCACAGTAAATAATGGAGTGCAAAGGAAATTAATGAAGAAACAAATGGAATGATCTCACCCAAGTTCTTCATCCTCCATGACTGATCTCCATTACACCTTCCAGCTTGCTGAAATATGTGAGGTTTCCGTTGTATTATGATGAGCAATCTACTATTGTGACTAGTCCTAAGCAAGTGTTGAAGGATTCAAGATGACTATGCAAGAGAATATAAAATCCTACATGTAAAACTAAATGGCTAAATGACAAAGACAAGACAATGCTAAACTCAAGAAATTGCCAAAGCTTTGAAGATATTAAGAGATGACAAAATGAGGATAAATTGGCATTTTATACAAAATACAATTTTGGATGGATGGATGAGATTAAAGATTGAGAAGTGCCCTAGAATCTATGGTCAAGATTCAAAATAACAACCCCTTAATTAGGGTTAGGGAAACCTTAGGGTGAAATTCAAATTGAGTGGACAAGATTTAATTTAAGAAATTAAATCAAGGAAAGAGAATGGGTGTGACAGTGAGATGAGAATTAGAAAAGGAAGAGTTAGAAAATCAAGTCATTTTCAAAATTACTTAATTTGTGGAGGGAAATGCTATTTTGAATTTAATATTTTAATTTAATTCAAAATGGTGAATTCATGTGACAGTAAATAATAATTAAATTATTTACTTGAGGAGAGAGAAATTTAAAGAAATTATTTTTATTTAACTCTAGAAATGAATTGTGAGAGACAATTAAATAATTAATTTTACATTATTTAATTATAGAAGAAGTGGGTTAATAATTAAATAAATTATGAGGAATTTATTTAATTGTGAGAGGACTTTAATATTAGAGACATCTTTAAATAAAATTAATTTATTTAAATAATCAAGAGGGAATAATGGATTAAATAAATTTAATAATTTATTTAATTTAAAGAGGACTTTAGAAATTAGTGGTGTATTTAAATAAATGTGATTTATTTAAATAGTCAAGAAGAATAAGAGAGATCAATTAATTAAATAATTGGTCATTATTTAATTAATAGTTGAATTTGGTCAAAGTGACATAATTAAATTATGTTTAGAGGAATTGATGAGAAAATTGAGTTTGTAGGTCTAGGTCAATTTTATGTGTCTATAGAGGGTTCTTTAGTTACAATCAGGCTCAATGGCATGGTGGAATTATTTCACTTAGCAATAAAATATTGGCACTGAGTATATTTTATCACTATGTGGTGTGCCTTGGAAAACATGGAAGGCCAAAAATAGCCTGCTTCCATTATTTTCAAAGCAGTAGTTTTGGCGGAGAAATGTTCACCCTCAGGGCTGCTATGGAACTCATTTAAAACTATTTCCGCCTATGGCTTATCTAAGCATCAGAGCAGGATGCCATCATAATTTATTTTAAACAAAATCCTCTTAATTAGTACATACCTAGTGCCTTGTTGTTGGTAGTAATGTCTTTTGTGAGGTAGAATGTTGTTCGAGTACTACCCTTTTTTCATATATCATGTCTGATTCATCACCCATGACTCAGTGAACTCAAACTAATTTATATAGGCCTAATAAATCTCTCCCTCCACTAGGAAGATTGATTCTTGTGCAAGGTATTCGCAAAGACCTCTTCCTTGAACTAGCTTGGCTGGCCAAATGTCTACATCATATTCTAGGATCTTGGTTATCTAGTTCACCCTTTTTTCAATTATTTCACCCTTAGTGATGCTCCCGAACACTGGGATGGGCGATGAAGATGGTGATTTTGTTGACTGATACCAAGTGTCAAAATTTCTTAAGGCTTTTAACAATAGAAAAAGCCTATTTCTCAACAAAATTGTACTTGGCTTTATATCCTTTAAGAGTCCTATAATGGAATGTGATGGGATGCTCTCCACTATTGTTTTTGTCTTTTTGAGTGAGCACCAAAGCTATGTTGTGTTGGCCACTATAGACGTAGAGCAATAAATCCTTAGAGAAGTCTAATTTAGCTAACATCGGTACCACAGAGATGGTTGCCTTTATTTGCTTGAAATCTATCTTTCCTTCAGGAATTTATTTAAACACTAGATTTTTCTTTAACATCAACATGATAAGCCTTGTGATGCCTACGAAGTCTAAAATGAACCGGTTGACAAAATTAATCTTCCCCAAAAAAGACTATAAAACCTTCTGGTTGATTGGAAGAGGTAGCTCCATTATAGCTTTCATCCTTTCAATATCTATAGCTATTCCTTCCTTTGATACCAAAAATCCAAGTAGCTTGTCTCGGGGCACTCCGAAAATATATTTCTTAAGATTTAAGGAAATATTGAACTGTTGGCATTTCTAGAAGACCTTTTCCAAATGATCAAAGTGATCATCCTTTGATTTTGAAAAAAACATTAGGTCATCTAGATATATTAAAATAATTTGATTAATCAACTCCCTGAAAGTGATATCCATTGCTCGTTGAAAGGTCACAACAACATTGGAGAGCTCAAAGGGAATTTTTTGAGTATGTGAACATTACCCCACTTGGTAGTGAACATTGTTTTATGCTTCTCTTTGACATAGACCTGGTTATAAATTAAAAAAAAATATAGCAACAAGAACATTTATGATCCAGCCATGGTCTGCAGAATCTGCTCCATTGAGGGTAAAGGGTAGTGATCTTTTAGTGAAGCTTTGTTCAAATCCCCAAAATTCATACAGATCTAAATATCACCATTCTTCTTTCACACTGGTACAAGATTAGACACCCAAGTGGAATTTTTGATTGGTATATGATACTTGATTTGATTAGTTTGGTGATCTCTTGTGTCATCAATTATTTGACCTTTGGATTGACTATCATTTATATTTACCAGACAAGTTTTAAGCTTTCAGCCAAGTCAATGGTATGTTGAATTATGCTAGGGTCGTATCCTCTAAGATCATCATAGGTTCAAGCTACGACCTCGTCGTATCTAGATTATAGCCCTTTTAGTCTCTCTTTATTGATCTATGGAACGTCTCTTCTGACCTTTAACTTTATATCGTTTCTGACATCAAGATCCTCATAGTATTTCTCATTAGTAGTGAATCTTTGTTTTCTATTTCTCACATCCTTGTGGTCAAAAATATTTTCAAGAGAGATCAAACCCTAAGGGAGCTTATTGCTTTTTAATTACATCTCTTGTCCCTTTGTAGCTTCTCTTGCTTCAGACTATGAATGATTGAAATATCTTCCTTTTTTTTGTAAAAAAGTGGCAATTTGAAGATCATCCTCAAAAACCTACTAGTTCTGATCATTGTCAGGAATTGACGGTCGAACAATGATCTGTATTACATTCTTCTTCATTGTTGACTCAAAAATTAGCTCATATTGTGAACCAATCAAAGCCATTTGATCAACGACATTACTCTAGGATCATGGGATAACCTGAATGTTAAAATCCTTGAAGCTCTTGATTAGATCCCATACTTTGTGTCTATAAGACTTCATTCTTACATTTTTGGCAGTTGCCTGCCCATGGACTTGGTTTACAACCAACTCTAAATCTTTAAATGCTTGTACTCTTTTCATGCCCATCTATTTTGTGAGAAACAAACCATGGACCAAGGCCTCATACTTAACATCATTATTCGAGCATGGGAACTAAAAATGGAAGGCTTTGAGGGTGTCTAATCTAGTCAGGGATACCAATCAAATACCTTCTCTAGAAATGATCTTGCATTTGGTGCCATCAAAATATAATATCCCTAGACTATTGTCACCTAGACCACTATACTGCTCCTTTTCTTTTCCCAATTTTAGGAAGACTTGGTCATCGTCAAAGATCACATAGGTTCCTAATCTGGTAGTATAGAAGTTTCTAAACGAGTCAGATTCAATAAAATAGTTAAGGAGGACCTCCTCTTCAGGGGTCATATCACTCATGTCCTCCTTGTCTTCTAACTTTTCTACACAATATGTCTCTCATTTTGAGGAGGTATGTGTTACTTCAAATCATAGGATTGCATTTTCCACTATATGTTTTGGGTGCAAGGATTCAGACAGGATCTTCATCTTTTCCCCAAGCTTGGTCCACAGTATCAAATGAGACCAATCAAGCACTTAATATCTGCCAAGCTTCGTTGTAAAGTCCATTGAAAGGCACATCCCAAAAACTGGGTGGATTTCTATCACAACTACTTCTTGTGTGACCATTTGGCTTAGACATGAGAAGAGGGTCAAAGATAGATCCTTGACGCAATTGATAGTAAGGACCTTCTTCTTGTCTATTGCATGATTCCTTTCTCAAGAGGCTCATACTTGAGTTTCAAGGCATCAACCACTTGTTTAGGCATGATCGTAGTACTAGCTCCTAAATCAATTATGTTATTGTGTAAAATCTTATCTCCCACAATGAGTATTAAAAAGAAAGGTGTGGGATTTCAATTTTTTTACCTCTTTCACCTTTGCATCATCCATGACATTCACATATGTTGTAGCTCTCGAAGGTTGGGGGTCTGAAACAACCTCTTTGTCTCTAACTTGATTATGCGGTGGAATCACATCCATCCACGGTATTTGTTCTTTCTTATTTAATGCTTTCTGGAGCAACATCTTTTAATTTAGAATCGATATGATGTCCCACAGATATATGTTAGTGGGTGCCTTCTTTAACTACTCAACTATGTTGAGCGTTCTGACTAGTGGGACCTTAGGTTTGAATTATGGTATCTCTCTTATCTTTAGGGAAGGTTGATTCAAAGCTCAGTGTTTTTTCTATCTCCTTCTCTTGAAACGATGGATCTTGTGACCATTAAGTGGGTTGAGCCTACGTGGCTTTCTTTTCTTGTGGTTGTGGTTGATGTGGTTATGGATGGTATGGATCTTGTTGCATGTACTCTCTAGTAAGCCTTCTTTTAGACCTTGTGTTTTAGTCTGATTATACTTTTGGGGTACTATTCATTGAAACATAATTTGTGAATACTACATCTTCTTCAAGTCCATCCATCAGAAAAGTGCTTGGTTTGGTGTGATATCCAGCTCTTTTTCTAAAGACATCCCTTGTGTTTGTGCTCTAAAGTGAGCATTCTCCATTTCAGGAGACTAATATTCCTCTATGCTTGAGAACAAACCCTAACTTCTCTTTCTTGTTGTCTTTTGTTGCAAATTTCCCCTTAGGAAATTTCGGGGCATATGACTATCCTTACATGGGAAGCACCACACATTCTCATTCTCCTCTAGGTTGTTCTGGACTAGGAATAAATCTTTGCTTGGACTATTCTTGATGACCTGAAGCGGCATGGTAACTAAGACTATCTAGTTTGTGGGCATTGGTTGCTAACCTCCTCCTTTCAAGTAAACTTGATATGCGTTATGTTGATAAGATGGCCTTCCTCCTTGATAAGTCTATGTGGCTTTCTTTGGAGGTGCTGCTTTTTGTTGTCGGATGAGGACTAACTCATTCACAAAGGACCACATGAGATTCTTTATATTGTTGACATCCACTACTAATAAAGAGGAGGTCGACGTGCTTGGTTGCATACCAAGGTATACATACATGGATGGTGGTATAACCAGCATGGTTGGTTGTGGAGTTGAGGTTCTTAGAATTTCGTCTTCCTAGGGATCACTAGAGATTTCCATAAACAAGGGCATCGATGAATGTGGTGGAAGCTTTTTGACGTCGATTAGACTATTTTATCCGTGCACAACTAGATCATATGCATCAAGTTGAATATCTCCTCTCATAGACTACACCATGACCACGATATCCAATTTGAAATCATTTAGATAAAACATGAATACCATAGCAGCTGGAGGCTTGGTGGTCACATAAATTCTTTTCCAGGTTTTATGAAACCTGTGTTGAAGTTTCCCATGGCCTCTTGTGAGGCCCTTTTATGGTGATCAATTTTTGTAGCAATGAGGAGTGATATCCCTTTTTAGATAAGTTCATGAATAACTTTTCTCTAAGATAGTCCCAAGAGCAGATAGAACCAAAAGCCAAAGACCTATACCAATCCTGGGATTTTCCCTTGAAATACATGACCAGTAACCTAAGAGAAACATTCTCTTTCATGATGTTATGTACTCTTCATACCTCTGCTATACCTTGGATCAGATGTTTGGAGGGGGTTTTGAAATCCTCCTTGGAAAAATTTGGGATGGCTTTAAGAGCATTGGTGTGTATGGTAGACCATACATATGGGGTCATAGGTGGTTGTAGTGTACTACCGCTATCCCATGTTACAAAATTTCTAGAAGTGGGGGTACCTAGATGAGCCATTGAAAATAGATTCCTATGGATAGAGTATACTAGTATTCAGCTTTGGAAAGTTCAACCTCCTGATAGAGTAGATAAAGCTCTAGATCTTGGGATAACACTTATTTCCCTATTGCTTCTTGCAGGTGATATAGAACCTATAAGTCTTCTCCTCCTTGATATCGAGGCAGGTAACTAGGAGTACTAGAAATGGCCTCTTGAAGACGCTCTTGTTTGGATTTTCAGCATGAAATTTCTATCCTCTTTTCTTGGTTTTATTTAAGAAATATTTTTGACTTCTAATTATATATTCAAAAAATTAAGGTCCCATTAGGTGTGCTAAAAAAATAATAGAAGTGTAAAGAAATTTTTCCTTTAATCTTTTTGGTTTTTGGCCCTTACTCTTTTCGGCTTCGGGGTGGGTCTGCGCTCAATGAGAAAAGACTGCTCCTAAAGTCATGCAATGCGCCACTTGGTGGTTGTGCAACTTTTACATATCGTTTTCCTTTTAGGTGCAAGTCGGGACATGTGTCAGCTTGGCGAGGATTTTCTTCAAAGCTATTCTCACAAATATGAGATTTCCTACCCACTCGACATGTCATCTATTCACTTTGAGTGGTTTGTATTTTTGTGGAGTTATCTCTTCGGGTGGAGTTTGTTGAAATGTGGTGGGTGTCTTGCTTTCGAGGTGGAACCTTTGAGTCGGCGTTATCAATCTATATGGTTGATTGATCAATTTTTTTCCAAGCTATTCTAAAATCTAATTATTTTCTGACAGCTATCTTTGTAAAAATATCTAAAATCCACTAATGAAGTAGTTGAGACTTAATGAGAAAAGATTATCGCGATCTAATCAAGATCTAAGATCGGATTGTGGGATATTAGGTTCAAGAATCTGGCAATTTCTACTTCTAGAATGCAGGTGGTGTCGTTCTCTTCTCATGGTTATAAATAGGGGTGGGTTGCATAGTAGTAAAAAAGTTAGAAAAATTGCTTCAAAAATATTTTTGAAGGATATAGATCTATTAGGGAGGTTATATTTTTAGAGGTATAAGGTTTTATAGATACTATTTTTCTTTGACATGTTACATTTTAATTCAAACTATCATCATATTGGCATCTAGCCTTTATTTTTCAATTCATATGTTATTGAAGTCTAATCTATTTGGGAGAAATCTTTGAAATTGTGCATATTATGGCCTTTGTCAAGTTCCTTTTTATATTTTGTTCATGGTAAAACATTGTGTTAAGATTATTTTGATAGTTTAGATAGCTAATTTTCATGTTGTTAAGCTTCTATGTTGAATGCTAGCTTTTGGAAACCAGATTATGTCTTTTGAACTTTTCCATTTTTTGTAAAAAGTTTGTCATTTTCTATATTATGCCATGAAGAGAGAAATTTTTCTGTAATTTTTTGGATATTTCTATTAATCTATAGAATTTTCTTATGTCTAATTGGACCTTAATGGGTGCTTCCCATGGGAAGATTTGAAATATTTCACTATGCTTTCACTAAGCCTTTGTTGCTTGTTCTCTTCCTAATAATGAAGGGTTTGCATCATTTTGTGTCTATCATATTAGTTATAAGGAATAATTTAAGGTTTTAAATGTTGTAAGATCTTTGGCGCATCACCATTTCTATGTTTTATTTGCATTGATTTCTACTTTTTTCTCCACAACACAAAGAAGAGTCAGCTTTCTATAAAATCCTGGAGGTCATTCAGTGAGGCACAAATTGGTCCCCCACTCACTGAATTTACCATAATACTATCGGAGAGGTGTAAGCTTTGATGATTAACAGATACTCTAAGGAGCTTTGACTTCAAATATCAAACATAAGGTAAAAAAATCCACTTGTTCACTTCACAAATAGGTTTCAGTACTTCACATAAATCAGAATAGTTGAAGCAACTATCATATTTAAGATAACATTTCAAAAATAATAAGCAACTAGGAATTCCAATCTAATAATCATCACAAGTAAATACTAACATATATAATTATCTCCATAATGTATACTTACATAATACCTAATAAAATCAAATAATAACTAATTATACAACACATCATCTAGTAATAATCATAAAATCACTACCTCTAGCAATAACTAACTGAAATTTATCTTATAATCAATAATCTAACACCAAAGAATATATTCAACTCATTAAATCTCATCTCAATCAACACCTAATTCCATTATAAACATAAGGAACCCAACTAGTTATCACATAGTATCAGTTAGCTAAAATCAGACAGTTAACCATATCCAATAACAACCATGCATAAACATATTTTGATGTATATTAAGAACTACCATTCATAAAGATGCTATAACACACAAAAATATCCAATATAAGTCATGATAACATAAAAAAAATTCTAGAATGTAATACATGATAAGCATAATTTTCAATAATAGAAGTATATGAGACATCAAATGTAACTAAAAACATTATCATCAAGGACACATTGAGTGAACATGATCACAAAATGGTGGGGTCTCACGGGAGAAAAGTGTAATAGTATTTGCTCTCAGAATTTTAGTATCACAATAGCATAAAGAATTGATAATACAAATATAGTTTCTTTGCAATGATCTCAGAGAGGGACAAAGTTGATGAATGATAGGTTTTTTTTATAGATTTATTGATATCAATCAACAATTGAGATTTGATGAGAGACTAGTGAATCAGTGGATGAAAATCCATTAGATGAATTGATGGACAGTTAATCGACTATATGATTTCAGTCAAATAAGTGCATGGACCACTTAAGAGGATTTGATTGAAGAGATAAGTGTAACTGATAATCAATTAAGAGAATTTATTGAAGAGTGGATTGAAAGTGAGTCTTAGTTAGCTAGTGAGGTGAAAATGCATGGGTAATTAATAAATAATTAAATCAATAAATTATTAATTACATGTGCAAAGGTGAAAATAAATAAAATAATATTTTTTATTATTTTAGAAGGGGTTAATTTTGAGAGGAATAATTGGATAAATTAAATAATTAAAAAAAATAATTTGAGAAGTGGGAAATGAAAAATAAATTAATTAAATAATAATGAATTATTGAATTAATCTAGGAAAGCGGAATAACTAACAAATCAATTAAATAATGTTAATTATTTACTCAATATAGAGGAAAAGTGATGAAATAGATAATTTAATTAACTAATGAAATTGTTTAATTAAATGCATAAGATAGATTAATGATACCCAATGATAAAAAAATGATGATTTTTCAATAGAAATATGTTAGTCAGGTTTAGGTTTCTACATTTTTTCCCTCTTTCATACAATGCTTTTTTATAGTGTTTTTTTCAAATAAAGTATGAAAGAATTGTTATGAAGAAATGAAGGTAGGATTCCCCCTCAAGAGGGTGGAATAAAAATGAGATTTTTAGGTCAAACTCTCGAAAAGGATTAGATAGATGTGATAGATGTGAAGAAAATGGAAAGAGTGGGATAAGAAAGATTTGGATGAGGAAGGTGGGTGAAAGAAGGTAATAAGTTTGTGGGTTAATATGGTGGAATATAATGATGAGATGGTTATTGTTGATTGATATCACATAATTGGATGGATAATGAATGAGATGAAATGGATATAAATGAGATAGATGAATGGAAATATCCTGATATGGATAGATAGTGTGCTTTCTATTTTATTTTATTTTTTATCTTGATAGACCTTATTGTGGAAAATGGATATATTTATACCAAGGTATGATAGACCAAAGTGATTTTGGTATCCATTACATGGACATTGATACTACAAACAAGAAGGATTTTCCTCATTCATACTAGACATAATAGAACCTTATTGAAATGTGTGAAGGAAATGATCTTGTGGCATGATATCCCTAGTGAAAAAAGGTATTAAATGATCTTATATGTAAAGGATTTTTCAATGCTAGAAGCCATTCCAACATACATAAGGAATGTTCATACCATAGTAGTGAAACAAGAACAATCCACAAACATATCATGTATGAAAGTACTAACTTTGTCCCATTCTTGCTCCTCTAATCTCATGGAGATATCCTTGAGTATTATAGGAAAAATAAAATAAGATAAGTAAAACAATAAGAAGACTCACTAACCAAAAAAATTAACAACTATTAGATTTCTTGCCGAGAAATATGTTCTCAAGATGGATAAATGCCCATTGTAGGAAGGATGCATCTATTAAGGTATGATAGTTTTGATAAGATGTTTGATGTTTGCAATAAATCAATAGGTTGTAGAAAATTTAATAGGGGTCTTTAATTATGGTTTTCTCATGAATGCTCAATGTCTTTGGGTATTTTATAGTTTGTACTTGCTTGAATTTTTTGTCTAGGTAATGGAAATTTATTATGGATATGATGCATTATGTTGTATTTTTGGATTTTTGTTGTCTTTTTTTACTTTTTGGAGATTTTGTAATATTTGATGTTTTTGGATTTTTTTGGATTGTAATGATAATAATGAGCATGAATGATGAAGAGAAATGGATGTGTACTTGAATATCAAAGATAGGTCTTTAGATCTTATCACTATCCATGCTAAATTTGTTAAGATAGGAACAACATGATGATAGGGAAGGATACATCTCGATGATGATTGATTGGATAAGATGGATCAAGATTTGTAGCTAGGCCAAGAACAAAATTTGTTAGATAGTTTGATAATATAGCAAAGTGTAGGTGAAATGTGATTAATGGGATTGTTTGGGTTGATGCTAATGGAGGAGATTGATGAAAAAATTTATTCATGAGATGGTGGAAAATTCTTGAAAGTATTTTTTATTTTTTATTCAAGATATTTAATTTCTTAGGATTTTTGGAAGGTTTCCAAATCACAAAGTGAGCTAGAAGACATATATCAAGAGTTGTTCCAAAAAAGGATGTAATCAATTTCCCCAAATGTATAGAAATGTATGGTACACTATGATTCGGTGAATGGACTAGAGTGTGATGGAAATGAAAATGTGAAGGATGGGTGTTAGGAAAATAAATCTAGGATAAGGGATATTTTCTTCCAAGGACTGTCTTATAATAGGATAACATGTTTGAACTTGGAAGCTAAAATTATGTGTATGGTTGAAAAGAAATATGTCAATGTCAAGATTTTTCCAAAAATAATTTTTGGAAGTATATTCCCCTAGTATTTATCAAGATCAAGATGGATAGGGAAGATGGATGAAAATGGAATGGTTTGGATGGATAGTGGTGTTAGGATATAATAGAATGATGTGTGATATAAGATTATCCCAACTGGAATGGTATACATAGATAGTTGATTTCATGCATGATGCCCATGAAAGGGTTTTATCACTATACTTGTCTAAAGTGCCATAAGAATGGTTTTCACTAGATGATGATTTTTTTTTTTTTAAATTAAAATTATTATCCACTATGTGGAACCACCTAGTGGTGTGTATGTAAATGTTGTTGTCAAAATGTGCCAATAATGTCCTTCCTTGAGGACTTTCTTTGTCAACATAAGGGAACTTGTATGTAGCCCCTAGGTTTTGTCCTTGTTGATACTAGAGTTGAATTTATCTAAATACACACATTGTGATAGAGTGTCATTAGAGTTCTTAAGATAAAGTGTTGTTGCCAAGACACGATGAATGTGGGATTTTAGATTTCTATATTTTAGGAAAGATATTGGATTTTGGTGGGGGGTGTGAGATGTGGATGAAATACTTGGTATTTTGGATGTAGGATTTTTTATTTTCCAAACTTGGGATGATGGACAATGGAGTGTAGATGTGAGATTTTGAGTGTGTTGAGGAACAATAATTTTATACTCCTTTTGTGGTTGTATCAAAGAGTTTTAAAGGAGGTGGACACTTTTGAGTGATGGGAGACCTTTTTTGAGATGGCTTCATGTAATTTTATTGACTTTTAGATTTGGATTTAGATTAGATAATTTGTATGATCTAGTTTTCCTTGGGACCCATTTCGATTGTAAGCGTCCACTTTGATTTTTGAATTTATTAGCTTCAATGGCTTGACTTTGATATTTTTTATTTGTAAAGATTATTCTTTTTTTGTTCTCAATTAGTGGATTGGAGACTTTGGCAATGATGTTCTATGATGTGTATTGGAGGAGTTTTGGAAACAACCTTATTATAAGAACTATTCATGGCCCCTATTTTGATTTTTTCATTAGATGAAGTTGCTCAGGTGGTATATGGAGGTACCACTAACATAATTAGATTCATTTATTGATAAATAACCAAGTACTTGATATTTAGGATTGTCTACAAAATTAATTGGTTCTAGAATACCTTGTTCATGTAGGCCTAATACTTTTTCTTTATAGTACATTTGTTGACAAATTTTGTTTGCAATAGGATATGTTTTGTTTTGGTAACAAGATGCTAACTCCTCTTTATGTTTTTGGGAATCATCAATGGTGATTATCTTCTCAATAGTAGGAAAGATTTCCATAATAAAAGTGAGTGATCTGAGTTGATAAGATACTGGTTCTTTATCCATATTTATGCTTGTTTCTTTTCCATTATATGAGATATCTTCATGGAGTCATGTGAATTTAGCTATAGATTTCTCATTTTTAAAAAATTGTAGAGATGAGGACTTATTTTGGATGAACAAGGGAGAGATCATATATGTTTCCAATGGAAGAAAGTGTCTCATTTATGGAAGTGGAGGTTATTGGAATATGGATGGGATCATCTTTAATTTGGGATCATGTATGGAATGGAGATGGATGATAGGAACATTATGAAAGTTGAGAGGAATGTGATATTGGTCAATGATAGGATGATATTGGGGAATTTTGGTAACTTTATCTTGATTCATTTTTAAGCTATCTATTTATGCTTTGGATTTTTTTCTTGAAATAGATCTGATTAGAAAATTAGGGTATGAATAAATGACTCTTGGTTAGTCTCAATATGTTGGCATGGTGGTAATGGGATTTGAATAGGAATATCTAGAGTGGGAATAATGGGTGATGGGATGCATTATGGTATTTGATCTAGGATTTTATAATTAAATATTAGACTTACATTAAACAATGGATAACCTATCATGGATAGCCCTTGGGGAAATCCAAAAAGGTGCTATTATTGGATGAGTTGATTATGGAGATAATGTTTATTTCAATGTTGAAAATGTTCTAGGGATGAAGGATTGAAAGGGGAGATGGAGGATTTTTGTGGGTGAGATTCTTCAAGATGACCTATTATGGAGTCAAATGAGATGGATACATTATGGTCCCGACTAATGTAATTATTTTGAGATGAGCCATTGCTAGACATATATGGATGGTTCAAATCATGCTTTGGAAAATTATCTTGATATATGTCTAATTTATCATCTTTTGAGATATGGGTATTATTGATTTGATTATTTTGAGATGAATCATTGGGATTATCTTCAACAGTGATGTCATCTTGGTCAATAAAATATTGAATGAGATGTTTAGATTGAAATAATTTGGAGTTGTATGTCCATTGGCCCTATGGTACTTTCAAAAATCAATGTCCTTCCACCATGTGGTCTTGAATTGACATTCATATTGCTTTATTTTTGGGAGACTAAATCTGATTGGATTAGTTTTCAGAGTATTGATTCGATGGAATCTCCTAAAGGAGCATATTTTTGTCATGAGATGTTATTTTTTCTAGGAGTCCCTCTTTATGAGTTACCTTGGACTATAAAAAATGTTTGTACATTGGGTAGTGCTTGTAATATTCAAGTGGGTTGAACAAGTGGGGCCATCTTGACATCAACCACACCATCATTGACCAATTTTTTATTTTTATCCCAAAAAGGGGGTTGTCATTTGAATATATCGCATAATCTTTGTTATCTTTGAATATATTGATTAGTCCTTTAGATATAAGGGAATTCTTAATGGTAATCCCTTTCTCAATAACCTCATCAAAATTATTGGAGCAATAAACTTTTAGATGAAACCCTATTTCTATATTCATGTTTTAGATAAATATTTGGACCAACTGTTTCTCCAGAATGTGGCATGGGCACTTAATATCCAAGCTTCTCCATATCTACAAGAAGGAGGTGAATTTTTCTCCACTCTTTTGATTTTTAGTACATAGATTGATCATTGATACTTTACATTCTACGTTGTAGGAGAAATGTGATAAGTTTTTATATCAATTCATTGAAATTCCTAATGATAGGTAGTAGTTGAGAAAATCATTCCATGAACTAAGATCCTAAGCCTCTTGAGAAGAGGCGCATAAGATAGGCATCATTATGAACCACCTTTAAGAAAGCTATGTAGAATTATCTAATTTGCATTCTTGAGGGTCTCCTTTTCCTTTGTACTTGCCAAATTTGGGTATCTCAAAATTATATAGAAAAGGAGGCATGGGTAGATTATTTTCAAAAGGATAGGGAAATATGTTCTATAGTGTGTAGATCTTCTTTATTGGTCCCATGTGAATGTTATATATTTGTTGCTACTTGGATTTTCAAAGCCAAATCATTTGGGTGTGTGAAAGTGGGCATGTTGAAATTGTTGTAGCTAGATATGGGATGTGATGATGATTGACCTTGGGGGAAATTGTGCAATGGGTTTTGTTAGTGAATGTGTGAATAGTTTTTTGGGATGTAAGTATTTGTGAATGTGTTGGATTTAGAAAAGTGGGTTGATGTGGCAAATTTTTATTGAGGGTTCATTGTATTTTGAGTTGGGTATTGTCGGTGGATGTTTTGGTTGGATGAATTTATGTTGTAGTTTTGATGGGTTGATGTGTTGTTGAGAGGCATTATATTGATATATGTGTTGGTTAGATGGATTGATAATTTTTCTATGATTAGAGGTGAGAGTTTTTGCATTTTGCAATGTGGAATTGTAATTTAGATGGGTGATATTATGATTGTTGGGTATGTAAGTATGGATGTTAGATGTAAGTGGTTGAGAAATATATGGTGTAAATGGAGGTGCTTTCATGTTTCTCATTGGAGTGGGGATATTGGAATTATTAAGTGCAATTGTATGTTGATATAGTATATTGTTAATAGCATTTCAATTTTGAATGGTGTTTGCATTGATACTCAAGTTAGGTGATGGTTCTTAGGAAAAGTTAGATGGTTGTGATAATGTATGTGGCTTAACTATTGAAGTGGGGGTGATAGTGTTATTAGATGTCATTTTATGTAAGGGATTGGTTATTTTTAAGTTGTATGTGGGAACTTGGGTGTGCATGGGAGGTAATGATACTTTCATTGAATTAGCTGGTATGATTGATTCTAGGATAATGGATGCAATTTTTTAAGATGTGATGGAAGTGTTATTGGTAGGTTGGATGGTGAAAGGGGTTTTTGATATGATATTGTTGGTAGGTAGTATGGAAGAGTTGTTTTGTAATGTCATGAAAGGTGGTATGATGTTAAGGTTTTTAGTGGGTGATATTGGGGTTGTGTTGTTGTGATATAGAAGGTGGTATAATGTTATTGGAACTTATTTACCCTAAGGTCAATGGTGAAGTTTTATTGGTAACATCTTGTATGAGTGTGGGGTTGATGATGTCTTATAAATTATGAATAACCCCTAATGAGAATGGTAGTGGGTTTTGGTAATAATTTGGGGTGACCAAAGAAGAAGGCATGTAGACATCAATCCTTATCATAAAATCATACATGAGCCTAGTTGATGACCATTAACTATTCATTATATCATTTTTCCTATCATTTTCCAATCATCTATCCAATCACCAATTCCCTTAAGGATCCCTAAGTCTAGCACAATCATAATCCTCATCTTTATCATATCTTTGGCTAGAGATATACTATTTACACATCACATGTTTAGTGATGAATCTTTTGTTTTGATTTATTTTTTGATCTTCTGACCTGTGACTACACCTACTCATGGCCACCTAGATCTTTCTATATCTTGGTTTTTTTTAATTGGTGTACAATGGGGCATCGTCTTTATCTTATATGTCATTTTTTTGGGATGTTCTTGTAATATTACTATGAATCTACTTACCCTTTTTGTGTTGGAATAGCTTCCAGTATGGACTTTCATCCTTTGTATACTAGGTTCTTCATACCTTTTGTGCACTAGGACTATCATGCTTTAAGTCTATTTTCTTCACATATTTTGGTAAGGTTTTGTGTTGTCTAGTATGAATAAGGATAATCCTTTTTAGAGTGTCAAGTCCATGCAAAGGTTCCTTGTCACCTTGGTTCCTCATACCTTTGTGCATAATTTCTTGTGTTATATCAAACTTTAGGATTACTCAATAAGTACTAGCATAACCAAATTCCCCTTCCTTTTCATCATCTTTTAGCCCTTTTAATCTTCTAGTTCATTTGCTCCTCAATCCTTATCCCCCATTGGTCCCTTCCATGTTTAGAGTGCACTTGTGCTCTCCTAACCTACCTGTCCTCTTGAGGGGGCATCCCACTACTTAATCACCATCTTTCCTCATCATCATCCCTCCTCATTCTTCTAATGATGGGTCCATCAATGCCACTATTCCATATCCCTTTCTACCCACTCTGTTTTATTCTTCTTTAATACAATGTCACTTTATGATCATGTCAAATCAAAGAGGGGGGAAATGTAGACACATAAAATCTGACCTTACCTAACCACACCTGAATTTATCCTATCACAACCCATTAATTAAATAAATATTTATTATTTATTTAAGTGATTTCATCCTTTCGCCCGCTTTATCCTAACATATAATTAAATAAATATTTATTATTTATTTAATTATTTTCCCTTCACATGATCCCATTAATTAAATCAATATTTTATTTATTTAATTCATTCCATAGTTATCCTTTATCTTTGTCCATTTAATCCTATCCCTTAAGATTATTCACATGGATCATAATCTAAAATTTCCATCATGTGACAAGTGCCCCCTTCCCATGTCTAACTAACTCCTTATCTAGATTTATTGAACCTAGACACCTTCCCAAAATTCAAACTAACTTTTCATCTTATCCATTCATCTCATTGTTGTAAGTATGGATAGCTTGTGTGTTGTCATTGATGTCAATAGTTCTAGGTTATTGCATTGATTCCAATAGGTCTATGAAAATATTTTTAGAAGACTATGGAGATGTTTTGCTTGGTTGCATTATGTTGTCATTAGTAGTATCACTGATGTCAAACTCTAGTGTTGCTCTGATGAGCATTTGTTGGTGATGTTCAACCTCTTGAGTGGTTGAGATGTTGTAGAAGTGTTGCAGGTGATAAGTTTATATTTGTGGTGCTTGGTTTCCAAGAGATTTTGAGAAAAAATGAACAAAAGAGAAAATAGTGTGGTTGAGAGGTGTTCAATATAGCAGAGTAGTGATCTAGTGATATAGGAGAATCTAGGGGTACTAGCAATCTTTTATCACCAAAATAATTGCTATTTTATTTTTTTTGTTTTCAATAAGGGCTAAGGTGTGTGGAAAATAAATATTTTAATTTTGAATAATGTGATTTTCCCTTGTGGTGATATGTAAATATAAGTTTTGGAGGAAATATGTTGAAGTAAATTTTTCTAAGGCATAATTAGGAAAATACTCCTTTTCGACATTCCATTCTTGGTGGGGACCACTTGGGGTGCATGTTCTTGCATGTTAAATTGTATTCCTTGCATGCCATTGCATGTTTGTTCCACAAGTTTTGCATGTTGTTGCATGCTCATATTTAGAACCATCAGAGCCGTCGAGAATCAAAGAAGGTTTCATAATTGACCAAATCTGATTGGCCATGGTTTAGGTTCCCATGTAAAGGCCATGTGAGCATTGAGTAATTTAATTATTTTTATGATTATTTCTCCAAATGAGGAGTGGTTTTTCCAAGGAGGTGTTTTCTTGTGGTTTTGGAAAACCATAGTGGTTTTCTCATCCTAAAACTTCTATATTATGATTCCTTTTCATTTGGGGAGATAGCTTTGGGATTTTTTGCAGGCGAAATAGGAAGATGTTGCCAGACTGAAGAGAGGATTTGAAGACTCCATTGTTGCAGATTTATATTTTCATATAAGCCCATGATTTGGGGAGCTAGTGAGCTCCATATTTTGAGAGATAGTGAGCTAGTGAAGTTTGTGTGAAGGGAGCATGAGAACTTTAGCTAAAAGAAGGTTTAGACCAAGATGAAATTTTTATTGCAGGTTTAGAGTTATTCTACAACAACAAGAAGATTGATGATTTCATGGTTTGTTTACAACAATTATTTCTAATGATGAATGTACGTTGAAGGGGATAAAATCAAGTGGAAGAGATACATTGAGTGAAACCTTTTTTTTAGTTGATTTTTGTTGTCATATTTCAATCTAATATCATATTTGTAATTCTTTTCATCAGCCCATATGGCTATGAAACAATGTATTTTCATAAATTCTTTCTTGTAATGTAATTGAAGGGGATTTTGAATGAACAAATAAGAATACTTCTTTCATATTTTTGTGTTGTTTCAAATCATTTCTAGGTTAAATTTTCAGATTGTTGCTATTTGTGGTTGAGTGTTAGATTCTCACTTCAATAGTGGTATCAATGTAGGATTTCTTGAGTGTTTAGGCAGAAGTAGCAATGCGAGGCAATTTGAACTAGGACTTGTGGTGGTGTGTGTGATTTGTGTGTAGAAAAATCATTAGACATGAGACAGTCTATACTAGAGAGGATGGGATGGGTCATGAGGAGGCCCATAAACTTTTTATTTTGGGAACAATATTGGGAAGAAGTGGAGAATAGGAATTACCATGAAGAATTTGAAAAGCTCTAGGATGAAGTAGATGTATTAGAGAAAATGGTTAAGTAAGACATGAGAATGTGGGATGAGTGATATGGGAAGAAGAATGGTCTCATGAAAGAGGGAAAAAAAGAGATAATCAAAGAGAAAAATTATTGCAACCCTTTGGTAGGGGTTGAATGTAAGGAAGAATATGTGGTGGAAGACCACATAAATGGAGAAGATAATGAGGCACAAGTTTTAGTGATAGCATGTGAATGGAGTGAATTATGTAAGTTGATGAAAAAGGTTTACAATCAGAAATTGTGAACATGGATGGTCCTAAGTTTGATGAGCAAGTTGGTGAGGAAGAGGAAGATCTCTTGTTGAAAGAAGAGATGGAAAGAATCAAAAAGTTATTGGAAGGACAAATTATGGACAAACATGAAGAAGAGTTTACAAAAAAAATCATTGGAGGTGAGAAGATGGATGTTGCAACAAATAATAAGAAAAAAATGTTAGGTCAATGAATAAGAATGAGGTGAATTTTAATTTTCAATTTAGTTGTGATTATTCTATACCTTCTTTGGTGAAATTAGAAGAGGATTCCAAGAAAGAAGAGAGTATGGAAATGGAAAATTTTAATTTCCATGGAGTAGTAGTTGCAGATTTGTATAAGGATATAGTAGATTTTGATTGTTGCTTGGATACTACATATTTGGATGTAGAATTTGTAGAGGATGTTGTAGGTGAAACTTGGTAGAGGTGGTCAGTTTGTGGTGGGTTGAATCTCACAAGAGAAGAGAGGAGAATGTATGGTATTAGGAGGAGGAGGATGATACATTGTGGATACAAGTCCACAATAGGAGAGAAGAATGTAGTGTCAAGTTGTTAGAGGAGCAAGTTTCTTGTTCTAGCTAAGTGTTGGAAGAGGAGAAAGAAAACTCAATTACGGGTAACAAATTAAGTGATGGAGTTTGTCGAGGATTACTTGCAATCCAAAAGGGTGGTACTACCACTCAACTCCATTTTTTGAATCCATATTCACAAAAAAAATTCTACCCCGAGTGTTTGATGTAGAAGCATCTAGGGGTACTATCAATCTTGCATCACCAAAAATATTGTTCTTTTATTTTTTGTTATTTTCAATAAGGACTAAGGTGTGTGAAAAATAAATATTTTAATTTTCAATAATGTGATTTTCCCTTGTGGTGATAAGTAAATGTGAATTTTGGAGGAAATATGCTAAGGTAAATGTTTCAAAGACATAATTCGGAAAATCCTCCTTTTGAGAATCCCAATCTTGGTGGGGACCACTTGGGGTGCATGTGATTTCATGTTAAATTGTATTACTTGCATGCAATTGCATGTTGTTGCATGTTTATATTTTGAGTTGTTGGAGCCATCGAGAATCAAAGAGGGTGTCATAATTGACCAAATTTGATTGGCCATGGTTTAGGTGCACATATGAAGGCCATGTGAGCATTGAGTAATTTTATTATTTTTATGATTAATTCTCCAAATGGGGCATCTGTTTTCCAAGGAGGTGTTTTTATTGTGGTTTTGGAAAACCATAGTGGTTTTCTCATTCTAAAACTTCTTTATTATGATGCCTTGTCATTTTTGGAGATGGCCTCAAGATTTTCTATACATGAAATGGGGAGATACTTTCAAATTGAAGAGAGGATTTGAAGACTCCATTATTGCATATTTATATTTGCATATAAGCCAATTTTTTTGAGTGCTAGTGAGCCCCACATTTGAGAGATAGTGAGCTAGTGAATTTTGTGTGAAGGGAGCTTGAGAACTTCAGCTGAAAGAAGGTTGAGAGAGACCAACAATATATTTTTGTTATATGTTTGGAGGTGTTCTAAAATATAAAGAATATTGATGATTTTGTGGTTTTTTTGCAGTAGTGATTTCTAATGATGAATGCAGGTTGGAGCGAGAATCAAGTGAAAGAAGAGAGATTGAGTCAAACCATTTTTTATTTGATTTTTGCTATCATATTTCAGTCTCATATTAGATTTGTAATGTTTTTTTCATCAGCCCATATGGCTGCAAAATAATGTATTTTCAGAAATTATTTCTTGTAATGTAATTGAAGGAGATTTTGAATGAACAAAGAAGAAGAATTCTTGCATATTTTTGTGTTGTTTCAAACCATTTTTAAGTTGAATTTTAGATTGTTGGTATTTTTTATTGAGTGTTGGACTCTCACTTCATCCTATGGTTTTGTTTCACATTTCTTGATGACTAAATATCTACCTATGTAGTTTGGATATGTTGATTAGAGGTGTTCAAAGGCATTATATCCAAAGTTATAGGTTCTGGATTGTTGTAAAAAGAAATTTGTGTTCACTAGTGTGTGAACTATGAAAGTAGTGTTGTTTGGGAGAAATAGTTTTGCTCTGAATTTCTCTGTAGTCTAGTTTTTGGTCTTGAACATCTGAGGGTTTGCTTCTATTTCTCATATCTATCTTCATTCTATTTTTTTTTTGTTTTGGTACTCCACAAGGTTAGCTTCAGGTGTTGCAATTTGTGGAAGGTTAACTAGGATTACAAGATGAGTATGTTCTTCAAGTGAAAGTTGTTGCAAAGGAATTTTTTGGATTTTAGGGCGTGTGGAATATTCTAGATGGTGTTTAAGTGTTGTGAGTGGTGTGTTAGTCATCTTTGGATCAAAGGAAGCATGCACTTAATTTTTTTATTATGTTAACATGGGTTTGGCCAACCTTGGGTGTTTACACTAATTGCGGATATTCTTTAGTGTTTGTGGAAGCATTGCATGGCGTGTATGAGTGGATTTGAGTCCAAGTTAAGGTGTGTTGTGGTCTTCCTTAATTATTTTCCACTATGGGAATGTTTTTGTACCAAACTAATTTACATTTGCATGTTTTAAGTGCATAGCCAACCTTGCGAATTGTTTTCAAGGTTAAAGATGGTATATATGTTTTATGATTTGATGTGTGAAGAGATTAGTAAAAAGTGTAGAGATTTGAAGTGTGAAAATATGAAATGTAGTATAAGATTTGATGTCTAAGACTATTGGAAGCAATGAGAAGATGGTTTCTACAATCTATAGAGAGAGTGAGAACATTCTAGTGAAGTAGTGGTGATTATTTTTGTTGCTCTAAGATAGATTTTTCTCATTGTAACATTCTTCTTTCTTCTTCTTTCTAATATGGCAATGAGCCATTGGTAGTGAGACCTTTTCTTTTGCGTAGTGAGCCCTCTGATAGTGAGCCTCTAATATTGGTGTTACGATTACTTTATGTTGTGAGCTAATCCTCACCTTAGTGTTTCCCTTCTTTGGTTTTCCATGTAAATCTAGTGTTCTCATGTGGTTGGATGTGTTTGCATTGATTTTTCTCATATTTACCTTTTGCTAATACATGTTAAGGGTTTAAGGACTAATGCAGATCTGAATGCTAATGAGGATTTCAATTTTTTACTGTACAATTGATTCACCCCCCTCTTAGTTGTCTTGTGCATTCAACAATTGGTATCAAAGAAAGGTTCCTTAGAAGAAAGCTTAATCGCTTGAGGTAGATCTAGGATGGTGCACAAAAGGACGCTCCTTTGTTTCATGGATTTGATTATGCATTATGAAAGATCAAGACGGAAGGTTTTCTTATTTCTCTAGGATTTGGAGTTTGGAAGTCTATTGAAATTGGATATATAATTCTTGCAAATGGTCCAAGTACCAATGATGAGATCAAGGAATGACAGAAAAATGGAAAAGAAAGGTATGCTCTTTTGAGTGGCCTTTCTAATTTAGAACATGTGAAAGTTATGAGTCTTAAAACTACTTGTGAAATTTGGAAAAAGTTGGAAAGTATCTATGAAGGAGATAAAGTCAAGCAAGAAAAGATGCAGAATTTGAAGACCAAATTTGAGACCTTAAGGATGAAAAATATTATAGGCTACATGCATAGAGTGGATGAAGTTGATAATTCTATTAGAGACCTTGGAGGAAAACTTGAAGAAGAGGTGGTCAAGAATGTACTAAGAACTCTTACTAAAGATTATAGTCATAAGGTTTCTGCTATTGAATAATTTTAGAATTTATATCAGTATTCTAAAGATCAATTTTTTGGTTCCTTAACTACTTTTGAATTGAGAGAGTTTGGTCAAAGTGATGTAAAAAAGGAGACTACTTTTAAAGTTGGAAAAGTAGAGAAGAATAAGGAATCTCATCTGAGTGAGTTTGATGAGCTGGAAGAAAATTTTGTGATGAAATTGAAAAAAGGTACTGGAAAATATAGAGATAAGTCACCTTTCAAATGATTTAACTATGGAAATATTGGCCATTATGCTTCAAGATGTCATGTCAAAGATTTAAGAGATAGACCTAAGGAGAATAAATGTAAATCAATCGAGAAAATTTGTTATGTTACAGAAGACACTAGTATATCTAATCATGAATTTGATTACCCTAATTATGAAGATGATGCATGCTTGTTCATGGTTCTAAATGCTGGAACTAATTCTACTAACTCTGAGAGATGTATGAAGGAAAGTCCTCTAGAAGTAGGTTTGGTGACTTATTTTCATGCTAGAGAAATGAAGAACAACTAGATCATTGAAAGTGGATGCTCAAATCACATGACAAGTGATAAGAGTAAGTCTAGTAAGCTTGATATATTTGAAGGTGGTTTAGTTAAGTTCGGTGATGATACATCTGCTAAGATATGTGGAAAAGGTTCAATCAATTTTGATGAAAATAATAATATAGATGATTCTCTTTATGTTAAGGGTCTGCGACATAACCTTTTGAGTGTAGGATAAATATGTACATCCAAGGGTATAATCTTGTGTTTCAAGACAATGGTTGTGAGGTCATAAAAGGCTCTAGAACTGTGGTTGCAATAGGAAGGACATATGTAAATGTTTATCAACTTAAGGGTGAAAGTGGTCAATGCTTTATGACTCAGATTAATGAAAGTTGGTTATGATATAGAAGAATATGTCACATCAATTTTGATAGCCTAATGAAGATCAGTTCAAATCAAGTTGTAAGATATTTTCCAAAGATTACAAATCCCATTAATGTTGTCTACAAGGAATATCAAATTGGGAAGCAAGCTAGAATGAGTTTCAAAGTCAAAGAATAATCTACTATCAATCCTTTGGAGTTGGTGCATACAAATATTTGTGGACGTACTAGAATTAGAAGTTTTCAAGGTGATAGGTATTTCATGCTATTAATTTCAATGATTATTCTAAAATGACTTGGGTTACTTTTCTCAAAGAAAAATCGGAAGCTTTAGATAAGTTTAAGGAATTCAAAGCTATGGTAGAGAATGAAATGGATATGAAGATCAAATGTTTGAGATCTGACAGAGATGGAGAGTTCACCTTCAATGATTTTAACACTTTTTGTAAATTTCATGGAATAAAGAGGCATTTGTTAGCCCCTAGGACTTCTCAATATAATGGAGTTGTGGAAAGGAAGAATATGATTGTTCATGAACTAGTAAGGAAAATGATGAATGAAGAAAATTCACTATATGTATATTGGAGAGAAGCAATTCATACTACAATCTACATATTTAACAGAGCATAAGCAAGGAAAAATAGTTCAAATACTACCTATGAGTTGTGGTATGGAAGAACCCTTATTTTTAAATATTTCAGTGTTTGGAAGAAAATGCTACATCAAGAGAATTGAAAAAAGCTTAGGAAATTTTGATGCAAGATTTGATGAAGGAATCTTCCTTAGATATTCTACAAGTTAGGCTTATCGGTGCTACAACAAGAGGCTAAAAAGGATTGTTAAAAGTGCAAGTATCAAAGTGGATGAAGACTTGCATAAAATTTTAGTGATGATAGATGGATATGAATTAGATGAGTTGTCTTGCAAAGAAGAAGAGAAAGATGATGATAAGGAAAAAGAAGTGCAAGTTGAAGAGGAAGAAGCTTCAAAAAAGATCCCTACGTATGTGCAAAAGAATCATTCAGAAGATCATATCATTGGTGGAAAAATAAAATGTGTGTTGACAAGAAGAAAGGCTACTATGATAAAAGAACAATTAAAATTATGCTTATTTTCCAAATTTGAACCTAAAATAGTGGTTGAGGCATACAAATATGAATATTGGATCAAATCTATGGAAGAATAATTGATGTAGATTGAGAAGAATCGGAAAAAAAAATGTGATTGGAACTAAGTGGGTATTCTGAAACAAGTTGAATGAGAGTGGAGAAGTGGTAAGAAACAAGGCAAGACTTGTGTGTAAAGGCCGCTCACAGGTAGAAGGAATAGATTTTGAAGAGACATTTGCTCCAGTGGAAAGAATGGAAGATATTAGGATGTTTTTGTATTTTTCAACACATAAGGATTTCAAAGTATATCAAATGGATGTGAAGTATACATTCTTGAAAGGTGAATTGGAAGAAGAGGTTTACATTGAATAGCCGAAAGTCTTTCAGTTATCATATAATCTTGATGTGGTCAACAGATTGAAGAAGGCATTATATGGACTCAAGAAATATCCTAGAGCTTGGTATGCAAGATTGGATAGGTGCTTGTTACAACAAGGATTCAATAAAGGTACCACAAATAGTAATATTTATTTCAAAGTTGAAAATATCAAATCTTGATTGTGGTCATGTATGTTGATGACATAATCTTTGGAGGTAATGAATAAATGTGTAAAATATTTGTAGAAGAGATGCAAAAATATTTTGAGATATCTATGTTTGGGGAGATGAATTTCTCCCTTGGACTTCAAATCAATCAGAAAAAGAAAGGGATATTTATTTCACAATCTAAGTATGTGAAGGAAATGTTGAAGAAACTTGGGATGGAAGACTCTAAACCAGTATGTAATCCTATGGTTACTGGTTGTAAATTGAGCAAGAATGATGAATCTCCTAAACTTAATTAGAGAAAGTACAAATAAATGATTGGGGGATTGTTATATCTTATTTCTACTAGATCGGATATCATGCATGTAGTTTGTCTTGTAGCCAGATTTCAAGAAGATCCCATAGAATCACATGAGGCAGCAGTGAAGAGGATATTCATATACTTTAAGGGCACTTTAGAAAATTTCTTGTGGTATCCAAAGGATAATGATTTCTCTTTGAGTGCCTATATAGATGCAGATTGGGTAGGTTGTGTGGATGATAGAAAAACTAAAAGTGGTGGTGGATTCTTTCTTGGAAATAGTTTGGCATCTTGGCTAAGCAAGAATCAAGATTCAGTATCATTATCTATTGCAGAGACAAAATGCATTATTGTAGCATCATGTTGCACACAAGTTTTATGGATGAAGAAAAATTTGAAGGATATCAGAGTGGTATATGATGAACCTATTTCTATCTTTTGTGATAACACAAGTTCTATCAATATTTCAAATAATCCGGTAATGCATTCAAGAATAAAACATATTTCAATTCAATATCACTTTTTGAGAGAGAAGGTTGTAGAGAATGAGGTAAAGTTAGAGTATGTGCCTACTAAGGATCATGTTGTGGATATCTTCATGAAGGCTCTTCCTAAGGATACATTTGATTATCTCTAGATAATTTGAGAGTTATTGCCCCTCCTTTCAAATAGATACATAAGGATATGCATCAGTCTAGTGGATCTCAAGATTCATTCTATTTTGGATGGATGTTGGTGGCTACCTCTCAAGGGGAGTAGGTAGTAGCATTGTTGGTTGTTACAGTTAGGGGGAGTAAGTATTATCATTGTTTAGATATGTGTGGCAGTTTCTAGTTGGTGAAATATGTTGTTTAGTGTGCAAAAAAAGTGTGAAGAAAACAAGGCACAATGAAAGAAAAGGAAGTTGTGAAACTGTAGGAAGTGATAGTAGTGTATGATTCATGTCAAAGTGAGAGAGATACAAATGTGCTTCCATTTTCCAGTGATGTCAAAGGGGGAGAGAAATTTAACTAAAAAACATTATGAAGTAAGGGGGAGAAAGAGAAAGTGTAAGGGAGTAGTATGCACTAATGTGTAGTATATGAGTTGGTGATCACATTTGTTAATGTTTTTGTTGTAGATGGTTTTTCCATGTGTTGCCATCAATGAAAAAGGGGGGGATTGTTGGAAGTATGGGTGTCTTGTGTTTTTGCATTGATTTCATCAATTCTAGTTTGTTGCATTGATGTCAATAGGTCTATGGAAAGATTGTTGGAAGACTATGGAGATTCTTTGCTTGGTTGCATTATGTTGTCATTAGAAGTATCACTAATGTATACCCCCAGTGTTTCTTTGATGAGCACGTGCTATTAATTTACAACCTCTTGAATAGTTGAGATGTTTTAAAATTGATCTAGGTGATGATTTTATGTTTTTGGTGCTTGGTTTCTAAGTTCTTTTGAGAAAAATTAAAGAAAAGAGAAAATAGTGTGGTTGAGAGGTGTTCAGTATAGAAAAGTAGTGATATGGATTTGTTTCTCATTTCTTCATGATTGAAGATCTTCCTATTTGGTTCAAATATATTGATTAGAGGTGTTCAAAGGAGTTGTATCTAGAGTTCCAGGTTTTGGATTGTTGTGCAGAGAAAGTTGTGTTCACCAACGTGTGAACTATGAAAGTGGTGTTGTCTAGGAGAAATGGTTATGCTCTGCATTTCTCTATAGTTTGGTTTTTGGACTTTCGGATCTAAGGGTGTGCTTATATTGCTCATATATCTTCATTCTTATTTTTTTGTGTTTTTTTTCTTTGCAAGGTTTGATTTAGGTGTTGTAGTGTGTGGAAGGTTAACTGGGTGTAAAGGATGAGTGTGTTCTTCAAGTGAAAGTTGTTGTGAAGGAATTTGTTCAATTTTATGGTTTTTATGGAATATTCCAGATGGTGTTTACGTGTTGTGAGTGGTCTGCAAGCCATCTTTGGATCAAAGGAAGCATGTACTTAATTGTTTAATGATGCTAACATAGGTTCGACCAACCTTAGTTTTTTACACTAATTGTGGATATATTGCTTTGGTGTTTGTGAAAGCATGGTGTGGCATGTATAAGTAGATTTGGGTCCAAGTTAAGGTGTGTTGTGATCTTCCTTCATTCCTTTCCACCAAAGGAATGTTTTGGTGCCAACCTAATTTGAATTTTCATGTTTGGAGTGTATAGCCAATCTTGTGAATTATTTTCAAGGTTGAAGATAGTATATATGTGTGATGATTTGATGTATGAAGAGAATAGTAAAAAGTGTAGAGATGTGAAGTGTGAAAATGAGAAATGAAGTATGAGATTTGATGTCTAAGACTACTAGAAGTAGTGAGTAGAAGGTGTCTACAATCTACAAAGAGAGTGAGAATTTTCTAGTGTAGTAGTGGTGGATCTTTTTGCTGCTCTAAGATACATTTCTCATTATAAAAATATTCTTTCTTATTTCTAATCTAGTAGTGATCCCTTCTTTTCTTTTGGTAAGTGAGCTATCCAACAATCAGCCTATTGTATTTCGTGTTTTAATTACTTTATATTGTGAGCTAATCCTCATTGTGGTTTTTCCCTTCTTGGGTTTTCGACGTAAATCTAGTGTTCTCATGTGGTTGGATGTGTTTGCATTATTGTTTCTCATATTCACCTTATGCTAATGCATGTTAAGGGCTTAATGGTTGTTAATGGTTTAAGGACTAATGCAAACCTTAATGTTAATGAGGGTTTTGATTTTTTAATGTATAACTGATTCACCCCCCATCTCATTTTTCTTGTGCATTCAACACTCATATCCCATATCTTAATCCTAGTCATTCACATGAATATTTTTCCCTAATCCATTCTTCTTTCTCCTCATGTGACACTTGTCACATGATTACATCTTTGATCCTAACCCCAATCCTCGATCTATCTTTGCCATACAACATCAATCTATCCCAGTCCTTGATTTTTCCACTTAAGCACTATATAATAAAGGCTCTCATATATCATTGAATCATATCAAAAATAAATCTATCATATCCTTATGCTTCCATTTTTTTATCTTACTATTTCAATCATACAAAGTTCATGCCAGTCTATTGAGTAATCCATATCATATCACATCAAAAGATTAAATCAAATAGGACTAGGGTGCATTGTATTTTATCTCATCTAGGAGGATGAAATTTTTTTGAGGTATACACTTGATCTTAATGCATTATCTTATGTTATTTTTCTCCAACCACTTTTCCACAAGGTATGTGCACGATCATCATAGAAAAAATAGGCCCTTAAGTGGCGATGAAAATTTAGAAAATCAGAGTTAGGCAACTTGACGTAAAAATTTGAATAAGTTATCTATATTATTTCAAAAATATGTAAGAATAGAATCTGTAGAAAATTGAATGTAGTTTCTAAACTCCTAGGTTTATTATTTTTTAAATCTATCTGGTGAAAATTTGAAATTTCAATACAGTAGTACTTAAATTTCAGGGAAAAAATAAGAAGTAGGTGTCTGTCTAACCAATCTAACCACAATAAAATGATAATATTATTTTATAATATTTTAGATATAAGTAGAGGCTCACGTCCCGATGTGATGCATATGTTTTTGTAATTTTTTTCCAAGTAAATAATTAATTATTATTTTTTTATTCAAACTTTAAAAAAATATAAAAACTCGTATGTCTGACCACCTTAACTTGGTCAAAACCTCATGAAATTCATTTTTTCTTCAATCCTATATTATGTGAAGCATAGAATGTGACGCATGTTTTAGATTGAAAAAATGTGATACCGTTTGAAAGCTATAGATGTTTTTCATTTAAACTATCAATCAAGACTTTACTTGTAATTCAAATAGAAAATGAATAATGATTATTTATTAAATTCAAAGTAAAGAATAATTTATATTGGTGGAAAGTTGTGAGTCTCCTTTAAAAACCCTTTTCATTTCATCAATTTTGGGTAAAAAAAAGGTCATCAGCCACATGGGCCATCATATCACTTACATATCGCCACTTTTTGGCCCATAATGATCTTGCACATACCCCACATCTTCAAATCCAATTGAAGGAAAATAATAAACTATTAGTTTCATTTATACTGCTAACATATGGTGCACTAGTACCTTCATCTACCTACCTGCAAAAATAATCATAACTTGGTATTATTCTTGAACTTAGTGCAATACACATGATATCCTTATTCATAGTAGAATTTTCATTACCAACAATATCCATGCTTGATGATAATGGTTTTTCCATCATATTCATTTTCACCTTTTCAATATTGTCAAGGAACATGAAAGCTTACTACATGTTAATCAAATTAAATTCTTCATGTATTGAACCAAAACCTATAGTAACATCATAGGCTCCCCCTACTTCGAATATGATTCAAACTATTAAAAAGGGTGTCAATGATATGCAAAATCTGGAGGTGGAGACAGAGTCTTTCCTTAAGACTCTGAATTAACAGTTGGGGTTTTTTTTTGGTGCTTACTTTGTTGTTCCTTTCGACTTGACTTTTCTAGTCTTTTTTGTTTGGTTGTTGCTGATCTTTTCTTGGGCAGCTGGTCTTTTTGGTTGGAATTTGGTGCCCTCCTTTCTATTTTGTAAACATTGTGGTTTTGGGTCCCTGTAAAACCCGTTTTACCCTTTTATCAAAAACATCATAGGCTCCAAGAAAAATATCAATAAAATAAAGTACATTATGTCTAGAAATTTCTTGTATCTTTGAAAGGGAAATCATGAACCTATGATTGAACTCCATGCTAGATGAGCTCCCTTTTCCATTTAATTCTCTAGGTCTTGGACAAGAATATTAGTGCCTAAATGAAAAATAAATTCTTCTTCAAATGTAGCGATATTATGATTCCTTAGAGCAAAAGAATTCTTGGGAAAATCATCGTACCAACTCTTTGACTTTCCTCTTAGTGGCCTAATGAAAAATCTCATTTGTATGTCTTCATCATAAAATTGCAAACTATTCATGAACTCTATAAATACATCAACATGTGCATCCCCCTCCTAAATATCATACCCATCAATCTATAGATCTTATATTTTATTGTTTCTCTCTCATAGTTGACCCAAGAAAGGTCAGGCTACTTATAAATTGGGTCAAGAAGGATTATGGGGGATGGAGAAACCTATTTTTTTTAATATCAAGGTAATAGTTTTATCATAGTTACTTGACCCTTTCTTCAAATTATCTTCTAATATTTTTAATCTCTTTTATCTTGAACATGTTTTCAAGTATGGATGTCTATAAGTTTGAATGTGAATTATTATTTAATGTTGGGTTGTATAAACAACATAGGTATTCATCCTCATAGAATTCTTGAACATTTAATATAGCATAGCATCTAGGGTTCATATTATAAGATATATATGATTAGACACCCCTAGGGTAAATGAGTATTCTAATCAGTCATAGCTAATTACAAATCACTTATGCAGGGTAGAAAAGATTAGATTACAAAGAGAATTATTTACAAGGAAATAAACCTTTCCTCAAACTTTGGAAGGAGAATAGTGTACCTTATAACTAGCTACAATCACTTTTATTTTTGTTCATGAAACATGAACAACATAAAAAATAAAATGTTCTTTGATAGCAAAGTTCCCAACTCACAAAATGAGGAAATCCTTGAAGTACCATGAAGCTCCAAGACACAATAATGATTTTGAGTTGCAACCACTTATGGAGTCTTTAATTTCTTTCAAAATGAATAAATTTATCTAATGTCCTACAATGTAGGAAAGACTAATTCATCCCTGGAAATGGATTCATTCTATTGGCCTAAGTTGATGGGAAATCAAGATCACCCAAACATAATGCAAACAAAAAACATATGTATTACCAAGGTATTCACAATATTTCCAATCAATTAAAACATGACAATGACTAACATATCCTTGATAATGGTTCCATTTTATTGGGTCCCAAAACCACTGCTTCAATTCTTATAAAAAACCTAACTCTCAAGGATAGTGTTGTCATCATGATAGTGAAACCTATTCATCCATAAAACAAGGAGAGTAAAGTTCATCTCTATAAGAGTTGGTTCCTCACCTAAACTCAAGCTCAACTTATACTCAAGAGGGTGTTCCTAGAGGTATGCCTAAATAGATATTGAAGAGTGTAATTGGTTGCAATAACCTCTATATATATAATTTTATTGTGCATACATAATCCACATAAAATAAATCCATTTAAGTCTCTCTCAATATTGATTCCATCCAATTGTAATACAAGGTCATGAATGCGCAGAAAATATTCCTATCTCTAAACTAATTATTATTATTTTTATTTTTTTATGATGTGGGATTGGCCAAGTGGACCCAAGACCTATGCCTATTTGATTAGCTTATATAGTCATAGAAAATAGGAAGGAAAAAAATGAAAGGAAACATAGAAAAAATTGATCTAGGCACATGTACCATCAAAATTACAAGAATTATGCATAGAGCATACTTCGTAATCCAAAACCAAACTGCATGAATACATATGAAGTGAAAAAATGATTATTACAATATTTGTGATATTTTAAAATTTTGTTACACTATCAAATGTTCAATATATTCATCTCAATAAGTTTGGCAAGGGAAAACCTTGACAACATAAATATTTCCTTAAAGAAATAGAAATAGTTTGGAGACACTCTCCACATAATACCCATAGTATTTTATCCTTCAATTTATTCACTACCTTTTGCAACTAGACATGGTGTGATTGAAGCCCTTAGAGACAAACCCTTATACCTGCATAGTCTCCAACCACCACCAAAAAATCCAATCTATTTTTAAATGAGCCAAAACCTCCTATTGAACAATAGCAAGTTGAAACCCTAATCTATAAAATTTTACTAAAGATCAATAGCATAGATTTATTCCTACCCAAAATGGGTACCTCAGATGAAAGATAGTTGTGCAAGGTAGGAAAGGTAGCTAGGAGATCTCCCTTATATTAATGGTAGGTAGGTGAATGAGTAAAATCAATGGTATTATATTTGATGCTCAAAACCTTTATAAAATGACTTAAAAAATATACTGGGATCCTTTTTAAACATCTTACCTTTGTAGACTAGGCATATCACCAACCTCTTTTCTTAGATATTAGCATATGAATGGTTGTCGAAACTATGGAAAATTTTTGAAACTATATCAATCCCTTGAGGTGGTTACAAAACATAGAAAACCTCTAACAACATTGTATTCCTTTACAATTCACAAGAAGGCTTCAACCTTTGCATGTTGTCACTTGGTTTTGAAAATGAAGCTATTTTTAGAACCCAAATTAGTTCATGAACTGGTCTGTATCTTCACTAAAATAACTTGCCCCCTTAATCAATTGTCAAAGGTAGAAATTGGGATCTTAAAACTTTAGTGGATGTTATTGGTTATTGATTCCTTATAATTCTTTGAGAACCTTCAAATCTCCTTATATCCTCATGTTGAGACTTACCAAACACTCTCTCAATAACTTCTTAGTTTTAAGAGCTTCATTGCCCTATTGGAACTCTTCGAAAAGGTTCATTTTTTTTTTATATTTTGAGATTTGTGAAGAACCTTAGTGTTGGTAAAAACCTTTTCGGGAGGTCTCTTGATTCTCAAAAAATATTTATCCTTTGATATATCCATTTGAACTCCTGTATTTCCAATGTTGTAGGTTTACATAGTATCCACCCAACACTTCTAAGAAGTTTTCAAAATAAATAGAACTTTTCATGAACTTCATGTAGTTTCAAAACCACCAAAAAGTTTCAACACATTACAATCCTTGCTCCAAGACTTTACCTTTGTCCTTTTCCATACATTGACATCAACATTTGAGAGAGGTTCTTGGATCCTTGGATTTTTATTTGGGAGGTTTAGGTCCTAACATTTGTGTGAATAGGTTTCCTACCTAACTAGTTCACCTAGTAGGTCTAATTGATATGTTAAATTTGTTTAGGTCCTAGGAATATTTATAGAAGTATTGGGTGACATGTGATCTTATCATGTGATTTAATATTTTTTCCTAGGTCATTTAATATTTAATGGGTTAGTTGTCACATGACATTAAGACACTTGTCATGATATTTTCTAATCCTATGTCTCACCTTCGCTATATAACCAAGGGCCTCTCATACATTGTATAAGGAATTCTATTTACACTTTTGATAAGAATATAGTTTATTCTTGTTGTTCATATTAATCTTCTCTCTTTGTGCTTTCCTTTTGGCCTCTAGATCTTGGAAAGCTATCTCCATAGCCAACTCTTACATAGTATTAGAGCAAGTAGGGTTCCTTTGGTTAGTCTTTTTGGAGAGATATTGGTAGATATTGAAAATTTGAGTATGTTCTTCTCTTGCATCATATGATGATTTGGAGAATCAAAAATACTTGATAGAAATACTAGACTTTGGGGGGTTCCTCTTTGCAACTTTATATTGTAGGTTTATTTTGGAGCTTGATGGTGTAAATATAATCTCACTATTGAGTTCAAGGTGCTCGAGAAAGTCAAATTTTCCTTTTATTTCATCCAAATCAGACATATGAGGCAAGATCTAGCTAAAGAGTAGTTGCCAAATCTAGGAGGTAGCTACAATTTTGGAGCATTTTGGGTCAAATATAATCCTACCATCATGTCTAGAAGGCCTAAAAACCCCAAGCTTGACTATCCATTCATAACAATCAAACAAATTTTCCCGACACCATTAGAGAAATACTCCCCCCATCGATCATCTATATGACCATACGATTGTGTCATCGGTCTGCAAATCAACTGTACGGTTTGACCATGTGGTGTGAGCAGCCCTACCACTAGTCGGTAAACAAAACCAACAACTATAAATTTAAAACTAGTGGAGATTTAAAATAGTCGATGAACATTCAAAGATTCTGATAGTATATCAAAATATTCCACCATAATTTCCTTGCAGCAGGTCAATGAGAATAGTTCATTGACTAGAAAGAATATTTTGTTGATAACCCAGTGGACCTTTGACGATCAACTAACCATCAAACTTAAACATTGAGAAATCAAACATTATTTGAATATTCCTATTGACATCAACATGATGTCAGTAGATATTTTATAATTTTCTCCCCCTCTCCATTGAATTTTTTCTTTTGAAAGGTGATTTTCAAACTCACATAACTCAGGCTCAAGACCTTTTTGTGATTTTTTTTTTATTTGGGGAAAATTTTGTGCTCTACTATGGTGTATATGGTTTTTAGTTTTGGTGTAGGCATTTTTTAGAATTTGCAGATTCCCACATGTGTTGTTGAGATGTTCTCATTTTGGGAACTTTCAAGGCTCCGTTCCCACTCCTACAATAACATTTTTTGGGTGCAGTTTTTTTTCAAAGTGTATGAGTTTAAATTTAATTTGTAGTGGTGTGATCAGATTTATCTCATTTTGTAACAAAAAATTACTTTTATTCTATGGCCAAATTCGGCATTTTTATGTACCAATATCAATACCACTTCACCTTTTTTAGCAAGTGGCATCTATAATCACACTAATAATAAAGTTCCAAGCTCATATATTTTTTGGGGGGTTCTTTGATTGAGTGAATTTGGGGGGTTTTCTTCTTATGGTTTTGGTTGAACTACTCTTGATTTTTTTTCTTTCCTTATTGTTTCATCATGGAGCAATATTTAATTCCACTTCTAGCACCTTAAAACTATCCTAAATAGGAATCTTAAATGAAAAAATTGCTAAGATTTAAGAGGTTGTATAGGATAGATCATGAGCTTAATTGTGAACCAAAATCTATGATGAAGCTAAAAATAATAAGTGGTTGAATAGAAGTGAAGAAGTCATTGGCTATTTGTGCTTGTATGCCTCTCCTAAGTTTTTTCACATTGAGAACTTGGATACACCCATGGCTATGTTGCAAAGATGGTTTTCATAGCACCAAAATATTGACCTTTTAATGCTTGATACAATTGCCAAAGTTAATGAATCCATGGGAGGTAGTTAAGCCATGTCATGAATTCAAGCACTGTGTTTCATAGAACAAGAAGACCAAGGGTGCACACCTCGCGACAATCCCCCTAGCACAAGTGAGAGGTTCAAACCCATGACCTAGGCTCTGATACCATTTTTTGCAAAGATAGTTGTTGTTGCACAAAAATATCAACCTTTTAATTCTCAATACAATTGTTAGAGTTAATGAATCCACAAGACATTGTTAAGCTATGTCATAAACCAAAGCACTATGTTGCACATCACAAGGAGACCAAGGGCACACACCTTGTGATAGGATATGTGGAGTACATTGTCAAAATTATTTGGGAAAATAGATGAAATTCAAGGACATTTGTTGGAGAATGAATTAATAAGTCCCAATCCATGTGATTTTTACAACATGACTTCATTACTAAATTCAAGTCACTAAGAGAACAATTGAAGGATTGTAAAATTAAAAAAGCAAATAAAATATTGGTGTTAAGTGTTCTTTGAAAGATAGGACCTAAATATTTAGTGTTTGTTTCTACTTTATTCTCTACAATGAATGTCTCTAGGATTGAGCTTAAGATGCATCTCTTTGAGTAATTTTCTATGAAACAAGCACTAGGGAGCAAGATAAGACTATTCAAATGGGTTCTTTGAAGTCTTAAAGATCTCACACCTTGATTGCAAAGGATAAGAAGCCTTCAAGTGGTAAAGAAAAGAAAAATAGCAAGCCTATGAAGAACACACAATTCACATCTAATGAACCACATAAGAATATAAAAATTCCTCTAAGAGGGATTCATATAAGAAGGATAGGCCTACTTGTGCATATTGCAAGAAGGATGTACATTAAGAAAACTATCTTATATTCTTATAAGGAGGATCTTAATAAATTGAAATATCTTCTTGTGAAGAACAAAATCAGTTTACCTTCTAAAATGTTTACTTTAGCTTCTTCTTCCAAACACATAGAATTTGATAAGGAAAGGAGTCATACTTTTGGGACAAGTAAGAACAAAGGATAATATCTTTGTGCTTATGTAGGTCATGGATTAGAGATATGGATTCTATATTTAGGAGTTTCTCATCATATGGCATCTTTGTAGTCTATGTTCTCTTCTTTTAAGCCTTGTGTAATGCCACCTATTTTGATGGGAAATCATAATTATGTGACTGTGATTGGGAGGGGATCTATTGATATTGGGGATGTCACATTCAATGATGTCTTGTGTGTACCTCATTTGATAAACAATCTCATTTTTATCTATTGAATCACTCATGGTGGAGCAAGGAGGACTATGGAATTCACTCTTGATTCAATTATCATCAAAGAATTGGATAGAAGAGAGGTCATTGCTACTGGGATGTTTGATCATGCATCTTGGTTGTACACCTTTTAGACTTTGTTCCTAATGATGACTTTGATCCTTTGGATGATGATCACACTTCTACTAAAGACTATGATTTTGAGAAGAATTTTGGTTACTTGAACTTGGGTGTTCTCACATGTGATCTAGTTCTTGAACCATGCATGTTCCATCTCCTTCATCTATTGTTGTAGTGGATGAAGCTTGTGTTGCTACAAATATGGCTTCTTTTAATTCAGTGTAATAGGATATACATTGTCTTTCAAATATGGCTACTTGGGATGACTTCTAGGTATGTATTTTAGAATTTTTTATGGAGTCTCATATATTGCTAGTTTGGGAGACATCATTGATTGCATTCATCTTCTATTTGATGAAGATTATCCTTCTTTAGTTGTTATGCGGGAACACTCTTACCCTCTTGTTCATTCTCTACATGATCATTCTTTATAGTTTGATGTGAGTGTGGGCACTTTTAGAAAATATTTGGAGGAGGCTTCTTTTTCTTCATAGGAGATATATTTATCTTTGGATTGTTGTGTTCTACAATCATTTACAGGAGATTGTAGTTTTTCCTATTCAATAGTGCTGCCTAGAATGCTTGTTTGGAGTGTGTTAGCTTTCAGCATCGACATGGAGACACTTGAGAATTCTTCAAAGACATCATACAACATTCATCTTCCCTCATATTACTTTTAGGACTAGGAAGAAATATTGCTTACATTCTTGGTTTTGTTTCTTCCTAAGGGGAGGAATGTTGTTTGACGGTCTTGGATTAGATCTACACTATTCATTATCAAACATCTACCATCATTGCAAGAGACACTACATTGAGGAGGGTTTCCACATCTCTCTCCTTCTTCTCTCTACAATGGCATGAATTTGCACCCCTTGCAAATTTCACATTTATATACCTCCTACCTTAGAGAATTAACCATGATAATGCAATTCCACATCCTTCATTCACTTCCCATCCACTTGGCAGCTATTTTTTATGTTGGTGGAGGATGTTTTATCTAGGACACTAGCACAACGCACAGATGTTTGCATGGTGCATTGTCATCCTAACAAGATTCTTACCTCTAGAATCCACAAAGGTATTACAATTCTCCATTGGTGATGAAGTGTAACATCTTTGCTTCCTTGAATGACCTCAAACAACTCTTTTTCCTCCAATTTCACCTTCAAATGTCTATCTCATTCATTCTTTGGTGCTTCTTGATCATTCACACACTTGTGACTACTTTCTACACACTCTTCTCACATCATTTTGAAGTTCTACCACCTCCTTGGAAGCTGCAAGTTGGTATTTAGTTAGCTCACTCTCTTCATTGTTGCAGAAACATTGATCTTTGATAGCTTTCAAGCTTGCTCCTTCTCCCATTTTCCTTGAGTGCACATGGTGAAGGTGATATCACTCCATTTTCATTTTCTCTTGCATTATCATTTTAATATCATAGCATATTGTTGCTCAACATATTGCTTGGTATTGTTATTTCAATACCTTTCTTTATCATATTTCTCTTATCGATGCTATATTGGTTGTCCATGGAGGTGGAAACACCAAATCAAGGGATTGACTACAATAGTCCTCTAAACAAATCCCCAACATTTTCCCATTCTTGTGTGTGTAGGTTGCTCATCGAGTGAAGACTTTGAAGATATCAAATCATGGGTAGGAAGGTGTGCTTTCACCCCTCTTTTTTCAATTCATAGATTAGATCAAGTTAAAGTATTCTTCTTCTTATTCTATTATTTAGTTTCTTTCTATTTCTGTTATTGCATCAAACTATATTTGCTAGGTTGTTAGTAGGTTTTTCTTGGTTTTTGACTGAACTTAATGCTTTCTATCCATACAAATTCCAGCATCCCTACTAAGACGCTAGTGCACTACGCTATTGTCCATGTCCCACACTATAGTCCTCTAGTAGTGAGCTACCTCAGTTACAATTTTGACTTCAAAAAATTGCTCGCTTGACTTTGTGAAACATTTGGGCTTGTTAAAGGAAAACAACTTATTTTTTCTTTCTTTCAACCTCTAAACTTTAAACTCTCCTGAAACAAATTCATTAGCTTGAGGTAGATCAAGGCAGCCTACCATTCCAGACCCTCCTGTGACCTGGGATCTTGAGCAGTTAGACCCCCTCCTTTACACTCTCTTATGGGGGTTCTTTTTCCTCGTATGGGTTTTTTTCCTTCTCATTCTTTAGTGAGAGTATTTTGATTTCATCTCTTTTGGGGATGATTTTTATCCCACTAGGTTTTCTCCTTTTGTAAGTTATTTATGAGAGATTGCATTTATACATGGGTAACCTAACATGGTGTTGTAGTTGGGAACCATATTTTTATCATTTGCATTAGTCTACTCATCTCTAAGTTTCACTTAAGGGGAGGTGTTGGTGTGAATAAGATTTCCTACCTAGCTAGTTCATCTAGTAGGTCATATTCACATGTTAAGTTTACTTAGGTCCTAGGAATATTTCTAGAAGTATTAGGTTTCGTGTGATCTTATCATGTCATTTAATAATTTTTCTTAGGTCATTTAATATTTGATGAGTTATTTATCACATGACATTAGATTAAGACACATGTCATGATCTTTTATATTTATTTCATATGTCTCACCTTTTCTATATAACCAAGGGTCTCTCATACATTGTATAATTAATTTTATTTGCATTCTTGATAGGAATATAATTTATTCTTGTCATATTGATCTTATCTCTTTGTGCTTTCCATTTGGCCTCTAGATCTTGGTAGCTTAATTTCATAGAAGACTCTTACACCTAGAAGGAACTTAGAACCTTGAAAATCAAATGATAATGATGGGAATCAAGTCTCAAGATCGAATGAGGACTTGGAATGTAAGGTTCCAAGTCCTGCTTGAAGTCCAAATCCTACTTGTTACTATAGAGGTTAGGAGTGTAAAGGAAATTGAAACTAGAACCTAAGGTTCCAAGTTCTATTTTGGGCCCCAAGTATGAAAGGATATATAAAAAACGCATCTTGAGGAGTGAAATCTAAGAGGAAAAGCGGATCTAGAACATAAAGTTCCCAGATCATGTTGAAACCCAAGGTCTAAAAGTGAATCAATACAAAGAGACTATAAGGGGAAAGTGGGGCACAAAAGGAAACAAAAACTTGGAACCTAAGATTCCAAGTCCTCAGAGGATTCTAAAATCTACAAAGAAACCAAAGGCATGACCAAAATAATGAATTTTTATTAGGACCAACAATCATCAAGACCAAAATCACCAAATCATCAACAACATTAGATGATGCAAATAGATTTGGAGAACCACATGAACCCCCACTTCCACTTGGACTAAAAATATTTTGGCTACTCGACTCCTCAAAGATTTAATATTTTTCAATAGAAGAAATATCCAAGTTAGTTTAGTTCGATTCTACATCCCACAAATGTGTTTCTCCTTCCTTATACTCATCATTTTTTTGAGTAAGAAGGCACAAAGTAGAATGCACATAAACTAGCTCCTCTATTTTACTTGATACCAAATTTTTGCACTTCACCAAGTGGATGGATTATGTACAATGATTATGCTTATTTGAAGAAGAAATAGAAACCCATAGAGTAAAATGGAGCTCTCATTGGAGTTGTTAAAGTAATAAATTATAAAACAAACTTCAATTTAGAAATGTATTTTTTAAATAAATAAAAAAATTAGAGAGTGGATAAAAATGTATAAAATTAATTGTGACAAAATTTTGATTGCTTGAACTTGGAGGTGTGGAAATTTGTGGAAATTAAGGTACCACCAAGAGTTATCATCCTTCCTATAATTTTCATGGAGAGTAGAAACACTTCGATCAATGAAGGCTTAAAAAATAGTAAACTCGCTTGAAACTATATCTTCCATATTAGGATTAGGGAAGTGTTTAGGAAGGGCTTTCCTAACCCTTTGCTAAATTATTCATCATGGTATGTTGGAACCCTTGTTGGCATACACGTATCTCTTCATTGAAATATTTGAGATTCAATGTGAAGGAAAGAAGATGGAGTGGGATGGTTATTTTGTTCCACCACTCAACACAAATTGGCTACACCTCTTTGAAGAAGATTTCTTCAAGATCTCGCTCTTTTGTATTTATGATGGATTTCATCTTCTTAGTAATTAATTTGATACCATTATAAATCTCTCCCAAGCATGGCTTATCTATTTCAGTAAATAAAATCATACTCATGATGGGTTTGGTGAAACTGGGAAGATATTCCACACAATCCCACCAAGTATCATATAGAATCATTTTGTAATACCCCTCCGGTTAGCTTTTGTGTAGTTTGCTTTATGCTTTATTTGGTTGCTAATACCTTGATATTGGATACGCTTTGTTATGATGTTTTGATCGCTATTATTGAGCGACATTGATTATTGTGTGATGTGGATTATTCGACTATTGTGACACATGCTTTATGGATTATTGATGATTAGTAGAGTTAGCATGAGATATTGTATTATGTGATTTATGATTATGATGTAATGTCAGTCTTTGATGAGTGTATTGGTGAAGAGGATGGTTTCGCATCAGTCGCTTGCGAGCGCCCTGCGAATCCGTGATTTCTTCTTCACGGTGTGTATTATATACTGGATATATGTATTATGTTGTTATTTGGTTGCAGGTTGCAGGTACATGACATCGACTCCACCTAGTTTCACAGGTCTGAGCGTGTCGATCCAACGGTTATGTGGAAAGGGAGATAGTAACTGGGTAACATGTGTCAGGTCTATGCCCTAGCCTTAGTGTGTCATTCGTTTTGTTTGTGAGTTGAGTCTACTTGGTTTAATGTTATATGATTTAATTAGATGTTTTGTTATTTAATTAAAATGTTAGAATTATTGTATTGTTGAAAGTAGAGTTTATTTGAATATTAAGTGATATATATGCTTAGATGAAATATATATGTTGATTATGAAATTGTATTAATTAAATTTTAATTTATTTAATTAATTAAATTAATCTTGGAAAAGATTGAATTTAATTATTAAATAATTAAAATTAATTAATTATGTTTATTGCATTAAATTAAATTAAATTAAATTAAAAGAATTGAAAGAAAAGTGAAATTGCATTTAGAAATCAATTTGAAGTTTTCGAAAATGGGAAAAGGAAATAAATATCTATTTTTATTTTGCATGCGAAAAGGAAATTAGGGTTAGGTTAGATATTTTAGTTTTAATATGAATGCATGTTGCAATTTTTTTTTAAAAAAAAGAGGAGAACAGTTTTCGAAGGATTATTATTGTTCAGAAGATTTTGGGGAATTTTGAAGAATTGCACAAACAGGGATTTGAATCGAACTTTGGTTTTTGGAATTGGAATTGTTTGCACTTTGAGGAAAAGCACAGAGGAGGCTTCTATCAAAATATTTTCTTCATCTTCTGGAGCATCATATTCCAGGTTTTATACTTGATGTTTATTGCAATTTTCAAATTAATGGTTGTGAAAATTCAATTTATTTACTGTAGGAAATTGTTTAGAAAACAAAACCTATAGATCCATCATTTCAATTTTCAAATTAAAATATTCTCAAACATCTAGGATTTATTGTGAAAAAAAAAGATCTAGTTTGTAAATCAAACAGATCTATTTGGCAAATTTAAACCCTAAAGAAAATATTATTGAAAATTCAAACCCTATGAGAAAACCTTCAGTAAATAGTTTGATTTGAATTTTCCTTATTTAAGTTTTTGTGAATTTTTAATGAATAGGGTTGAAAGAAATTTTAATTATATCCTTTTAAATGTTGGAATAAAATTCTGGAAAATTTAAAGAATTTTCTATTCTAGTTTTGTTCGTATTTCTTCAATTTTACCAGTTATAGAAATTCTGGTAAATTTTTATATATTTATATATATAAACTAATATATATATTATATGTAAAATTATATATAATATATATAATTTATATATATAAATATATAAACCCTTTTGGATTTTATACCTTTTTTTTTTTCGTTTTTTGCATATGACGAAAAGTACGGTTTTTTTGGGAACTGTGTTTTTGATTATCATTAAAACACATATTAGAAAATATTTTGAAAAAAATATTTAAAAAAAAATAATTGTTAAGTGGATGGTGGGGAGGTCAAACCCCCACCCCACAGATGCCGAGGGTAGGATGCACTTGCCATGGGCAGTGCGCCCACCCTTGGGGGACGCACTCCCCATGGGAGGTGCGGCCTCCCATGTACACCCGCCCACTGTACTATGTACAGTCGACGGAGGTACTACCCCTGCGCAATGCACAGTGATGGGTACCGGCGGTACTACCGTCCGGTCACATCACTGTCACATCAACTTTTTTTTTGTGATTTATAATTTGTTTTTTTTTAAATTTATTTTATTTTTATTACTTAATTTAAATCCGAATTTTAATATGAAAAATTTAGATTTGAAATTTGGGAAAAAAAAAATTTAGCATAATATATTCAGTGAGTATATATTTTAAATACTGTGCATTGATTTATTTTTATATTATTTATTTTGTATAAATATAATATAAAAAATATATATACAGTAGGTATATATATATATAATGATATTTTATATTAAAATGTAAATGAGTTATAGAATTCTGTTTTATTTCTTTTTCAGAATTATGGAAATTGGGTTAAATATGGAATTAGAATTTATCAGTAGAATTAAATAAACATATATATAATATTCAGTTTAATATATATGTTTATATTTTTTTTAATTATGTGCATGATCAAGTAGATGCAATTATTATTTAAATTGTGTATTGGAAAGATTAGATGAATAAGCTAAGAGTTTTTAAAAGAAATATTTCTTGGAGTAGCATTTAGATTTAAATACAAATTTGACATCTAGTATTGTTAAAAATAGAATTTTATTCTTTTCCTTGTAAGTGAAAAGGTAATGATTCAGTTTATTAATTATTTTACTAAAGCAATGGTATGTAACCGAAAAGTATTTGTTTTAGTGTTGAATTTATTGCATTTTAGTGAAAATTAATAAGGATAATGTTTATTTTATGCGAGAAGCTTAAAGTAGGGATATGGATTTAATATATCCGAACATAGTGTTTGTTTCTTTATCAATGCAATATTATGTTTTTTCCCTTTTAATGAATGCTTTGGGAATGGGTAATTGTGTTAAGTAATGTAAAGTCTTCCAGTGTAGGTGGGTCATTCCCATGTTAATTAATATTCGTCTATTCCTTGGGTAGGTTATTTTGAGTTGTTTTCCTCCATATGTTGGAGTGGGATTCTTATTGTCGTTTCCTAGATTAGGAGAGACGGAGTCATTCAGTTCAATAACACTTGATTCACCCTTGGAGTCTAGATTTGAGTAGTGAGTTATCCATTAGAAGAGTGGCTTTTGTTAGGGGCCGGAGCCCAAAGAGGTAAACCGGGTAACCTTCGAAAGTGTGTTTAATAAGTGATAATTAAAGTAAAGTATTAGATTACTAGGATGCATTCACATTAACCAAGATATAACTAACCTCACTCGCAGACACAGGGGCTTGTTTAGACTTGGGGTGAGTGAGAAGGCCTGGAATGGCAAGGTCAACTAACTTGTCCATATGAAAGGTAGTTGATTCTGCTTGAGTGAGTATGAGGGTCGGGATTCGGTTGAGGCCACCAGGATTACCGGAGCCTATGAAGGATGCCCAGAGGAGATCTCATGACGCACCTTGCGATGACACTCTATCTAGGATAACCTTGTTTATATGTTGTGTGTATGGCTTTTTTAGCACACTTGATTATTATATGTATGGAAGCAATGTAACCATGTTAGTGTTAGACTTATATTTTGCATATGTTGGTTGAGTCAGTATGTGTTAGTATGAGTCTGCCTTTGGTTAGAGGTAATAGATTTCTTGTCCATGTTACTTTGTTACTGTCTCCTAGCATGGGGGCTAGGCCTACGGGTACCACATGGTAGGGAGGAACATGCACCAAAACCGTTGGGTCCCCCTTTGTTCTTCAGTTCGTGGAAGCGAGACATCCAGTTGGACAGCTTGCGAATATTGTTACTCTCTTCAGTTAGTATTGTATCTATTCATGTATCAGTTGTATTTACCCCTCTTGTTGTATGAGGTGGATCTTGTAATCTTGTAATTATTCTACTTATGTATTTTTACTCATTCTGGGAATGAGGATTGTAATCTTGTAATGGAATTATGTGATGGTTAATCTATTTTATATTAAATTTACCTATGTTAGATGTATGTCATTACTTGAGTTAATTAAAGCAATGTAATTATGATGTGTATGTTAATGGGGTTTAAGTAATCTCAGTTACATAGCCTTAGGGGAGGTTGTCAATTTAGGTGAACATGTATGTATAATGCACTTTAATAATAAAAAAAAAAATTAGTACACTTTTGTAGCGAATTGAAACTTCCTCTAGGGTTGTGTGGCGGGGTATTACACATTTTCTTTACATTTGCTACCCTCTCAATGTTGGATTACCTCCATATGGACCATGATTGGCTGATGAACATACTAGAAAGTGTCTCTTGCACCTTCACAAGCCATCTCAATATGATTGTGTTGGATGAAAATTTAGTCTCAACAACCTATTTGAAAATTTAAAAAAATAAAATTTTAAACAAAGAAGAATGTATGCTTAATTTTTGTAAAATAAATTACTAAAGTAAAGCATAAAATTAAAAATTTATTAAAGTTTGAATTACCTTCAGTAGCTCTAGTCATAATAATAATCTAAAAGTATCCTACAACATGTGGTGGTTTATGATGAACATTTGGATCTCTTTAACCTTAGCATAGACTTTTTTGACCCAATATATTTTTGTACCTAATTTCTATAGCATGAGCTTGAGTGAATTCATAACAAAAGGTATCCAAAATATAACATGAGAACAACATCTCAGCTTATATACCAGACACATTATAATTTTTTGTATTGCTCATTATAGCCTGGATAATATTTTGAGGACCCACTTTCTGAATGCACTATATAAGGATGTTAGCAATAAATTATTCATCCTTCACTTGCCCCTCACAATCCATGTATTTTAGAAGCATTTCCCCTTTAGTGAACACTTCAATCACATTGATTAATGGCCTATATTTTGTATCCTTTCATCCATAAAAAATAATAGACATGCATGTTTCTTTACATGGATGCTTAATGGGAACTAGTGAGGTTTTTATATGTTTGACCTCCTTTAACAATTAAGTGTTATATACCTTTCCATAACCTGGTACTATGTAGCCATTTGGAGCTTCATTTAGTTTTGTTTATCATGTCTTTCCAATAGGGTGATTGAACTAGATTGAAGGAAAGACTATTTTCATAGAGGTATCTTGCAAAAATTGGTTAGAAATCTCTTTAGCATCATTATTAAATTCCCTCTCTAATGGTCTCTTTGCTCTCTTCTCATTATTGGGCTTGTCTTCTTTCCTAGTAAAAAATAGATGGATGAACTAATACAATATTAGGGACAATAATATGAGTATGAGATGGAGAAGAAAGTGACATCCATGGGCCCCTTCGTCTCCTCATAGGATTTCCCATTATGTTGGAAACTCTTATATCTATTTTATTTTTCTCTTTGATATATTATACTATTTTATAAGCTGGTATAGGTGCATCAAGTTTTCCTATATATGATTTGATTCCTAATCCAAGAATTACACACAAATGGCCTTTCACCTAACTATAGGAGCTTGTATACCACTTATCACACCCACTACATATCCAAAAATATATTCCCCCACCTAGAATATGCTCTACCATTTATACATGCCTCCACAAAGGTGAATTTGAGTCAACTTTAAAGGAGGGTTTGTTGGCAAAGCTAGAATAATAGCCATCATAACAATCTATATGCAATAAGTATATATAAAATTTTGAACAATAAAATATTTAAAAATAAATGAAACTCAAACATCTAAATTTTATGATTCATAAACAATATATATATATTTATATATATATTACATTGTTTGATTAATATTAGTTATTTTAAAGATATATTAAAATTGATGTATTCTACATTATTTATTCAATAGAATATCAATATATTTAATATTATTATATTAATAATAAATATCATATAGAGTAATATAATATATTAATATATAACATAATTATAATTTATAATTTATATTTATTAATATTGTATATTCAATATTTGATTAGTCTATAATAGACTTCAATTTCACTATTTAAATTTGATTATTTTACTAATTTAATTTAATTATACATATAAAATATTAAAAATAAATTTAGAATTATTATTATATAATATTTATTAATTTAATAATATAAACTATACATTATATTATATTTTAAATGATGTTAGTTATTATGATTTTAATTTATGTATGTTATTATGGTATATTATGATGGTTAAATTGTGGTATTCTTTTTGTAGCCACCAAAGTTCAAACCCTCATTGGGTTGTTGTGATTGCAAGCATTGTGTCCTCATTGATCCATTGTGCTCACAGGATTGAGCCTTGGCATTGAAGTTGATGGTGTTTATGCAAGTGACCTAATGTTCCAAACCCTCACTAGTCTAGCGTTCTCATGAGCTTTGTGCCCCTACCAAGGTATTGAGTTCATGGTTTTGGACTATTCATGTTAATGATATACGTTTATGTTGAGGATGAGGTCCCCCATTTGTGGCCTCACCTAGCTCGGGCCAAGTTAAAAGAATTCATTTTACCAATCAAAAAATATATTAATTTTTAAATAATAAATATATAACTATTATTATTCTTGAAGATTTTATGAGAGGAATATATTTACATTGATGAAAAATTCCATGAATCGATGATCTAAGCAGTATTTATAGTGAAAATGGAAAGAAAATGGCCTTAGAAATACTATTATGTAATTAATGTGATAGGAGGATCGAGCATCATTTATTTGCAAATATTCAAAATGTTGCATTTGGTTTCATCATGAAACAGGAGAACATCCTTTATGTTCATGTTTGTAATGTGATTGAAAATTGTGAAATCATCAAATGGGGAAAATGTAATTCTTTTAGGTATTTTTTTCTTTTCAAAAGTCAAATTACACTTGGAATTGATCTAGAACTACCAAATTAGTACTCAATTTGTGTGGGTACGAAACAATTTTCATTTGATTATTTCAACATTGAAAAACCAAACACATGAAAAATCCACAAGATTTTTTATTCTAATTTGGATCCAGATTCAAATTCAAGGAATTTCCGTACCTAGAATCAATAAGAAAATGTGTTGATTTGACAACATAGAATTCACAAAGAAATATGCCACTTATAAACTATTATTACATTAAAAATATTGTTTCACAACCAAAATAGATCTCAACATTGGCATGTGAGTTGCCTACACATTCACAAGACACTTCATAGGAATCTTACTAGAATAACATTTTCTTAATCAAGTCACATGATGGATGTGTGCAAGAAAACATGAAAGGTCAAGCCCTTTCAATCACCTACACATTCACAAGGAAATTAATTTACGAAAGCAACAAGAGGTAAAGAGTAAGTCACATTTCAAAGACATTAATGAATTGATGATGATATTTCTTGAGAATGCAAGAGGATAGAATAATTTCTTCTATTATATTTCCTCCAAGATGTGTAGTTATGGGTTGATGTAATCATATAAATTGTTGAATAGTATAATAGCTTTAAATATAGTGTGGATTTAGCCACAAAGTTATGGAACATTTTAATAGATTTGAATATTGTGCAAATGTATCCACACAAATTGTAGACCAAGTTGACAATTTTGAATATAAAAGTGACAAAGAGTGGTTGAGTAGGGTACAATAGTTGACATAATCATTCACCCAACATCATTATTTCTATTTTTGAATTAGTCACTCACTCATGTACACATGTACACAGTCCTTGCTATATAATAGAATGACAATACTCATCAAGAAAATTTTATTTCTTATTTTTAAGTCATCCATTAAGGATTAAATTTGGTGGTTGAATGGTTGTATTTAAAAAAATTATTATTCAAGAAAATTATTATATTTATACATCAATTGTAATTATGATTATATATAAGAAGAGTATATTTGCATGAAAATAATTATATTATCCATATTATTTGCTTACACATTTTTCAAATATAATAAATAACTTCTATAATATAAAACTTTCTATATTTTATTTTTTGAAATTCTTCAATATTCAAGAACATTATTTTAATATTCAATTTATTATATCTTAAATTTGTATATAAATATTATTAGTATTACACCACTCTTTGAAAAGGAGAAAAATATTTTTCCTGCTAATTTGGTTTCCTCTTATCCAAGTGATTTGATATATATGAATAAACTATTATCATTAAAAAAAAATTAAAAAAAATTGATGAAAGCAAACAAAATTATATAGATGTCTATAGCTCTACATGTCATTATAATTTTCATGCAATACATAGTCACTAAAAGGTTGAAATCTCATGAATGGAATATTTTACTACCCGAAAATCATTGGTGAAAGACTTTATGGAGGCTACGAGAGAAAATAAAATGGCTTATGGTGATAATGTATTTTATGAAGGTCAAAGAGTTAATTCATGTTTTAGAGGTTTTATTAATGGAATAAGACAAAGATAAGAGATCTTGAGGACGAATAATGTGTCCTAAAATATGGGTAAGAGTGCAATATATCTCAATAACCTTCGACGCTTGGAAGATATGGTTAACAAATAAGATTAATGTCATTAAATTTATTTTAAGATTGCCTACTACAAATTGCATACGCTTGGATTCCTTTTAACTGATTATGTTTTAATGATATTTCTCAACTTTTTTCAAGCTGTCTTTTAATAAAGGTTTAGGAAAATTAGTAAGGGAAATATTGATTTTTAAGATATTTTAGAGTTGGTTGATGTTAGAGATTTAAAATGTTATTTTAGTATGAAAATTAATTCAATTTTATGTTTTATTCTTATGTATTTTATTTTTCATAAATTTAAGTTATTTAACATATATAATGATTAATTGATAAGTTTTTTAGATGTTATATTTTTAGGATAAAACATGATAATATTATTTTTTTGTGTTTGTATTTTTTCTTGTTACAAGATCCTTTAGTCATATTATATCATAATCAATATCACCTCATCTAAAATATCACATGTAAGAAAACTTTAATTAAATCCCCATCCATTCTATTGCAAAACTTGTTCAACAAAATTACATATTTAAAGTTTTTTCATTTAAAATGACACATTTTATTTACCTTATTCATTGTTATATATTATTTAGTTTGAGTGCTTAATAAAAAGATCATTCCCTCATCACAAGGAAAATATTACACAATTTAGAAAATGCATATTAAAGAGGACTATGTTTCCCTAATGATCCAAAGGATATATATTCATCAATCCAGTAAAAAATTAAGGCTTTTATCCAAATGAGTGTCTTAGAATCTACAAAACTTGTTAAACAAACAAAACTTTATATTGAGTTCACATAAATTATATTTTTTCATTTAAATTTTTGTATATTATTTATTCATTGCTATATATTATTTACTTTTAGTGCTTAATAAGGGAGTCATTCCCTAAACTCAAGCAAAATAATACACAATTTAGAAACTGCATATTAAGGAGGACTATATTTATCTAATGATCCAAAGAATAGATTTATCAATCCATTAAAAATCAAATCTTTAACCAAATGAGTGTTCTTAGAATCTATAGATTGATAATGTTTGTTCTAATTCAAATGTGTACTTATAATAGAAATAAATTAGTACATGGATTTGAAACTATGCCTACAAGAATGAATCTACAAACATTGGATATTTCAAATATGTTCACCTTAATCTTCTAATGTATAAATTACAATAAGTATTAATAATGTTTAGAAACACCTTTGAAGAATCCATAGAATTGTGTGGATCATGGTTTCCTTAGTCAAACCCCTAGTTGTACTAATTCAATGATTTTGGAACGAGGGCTAAGGAGAGTAAACAAGCATGTAATAAGATGTAGGCTGACATATATCGATGGATTAGTTGAATAATATTTAATATGATTCTTTCGATTCCCTTTCCAAATCAAAATAAAAATATTCCTAAAATGATTTCAAAATGAATAAATGAGTCTTTAAACACAACATGGCACACAAATAAATATATATGTGTGTTAGGTAGCTCATAACAACTAGTAAAAAAGTTGGTGACAATCTTAATTTATTTATTTTTAAAAGTTTAAAGTTTAGATCTATGATGACTATGAAAATGACCTGTGTAAAGTTCACACGCATAAATATGGTCGAGAATGGCAAATGAAGAATCTAAAAAGTTAAAGTATTTGAAAACGAATATTAATAGAATTATAATGATGTCATGAACAAAATTCACAAAGACGTATGTAACTTATAATCTTAGTATTATGTTAAAGATATTGTAATCAAAGTAGACTCAAAATATTGTAGCTCAATCGTTTGAATACAATTGGTGAGAATGATGATATGTTCCTTGATTATGACATCCACAAAGGTTCAAAACCCATAGAGATATGATATATAAGAGATGAGGCTGGAATAGTGTTTCAAATGACTTTAGCAAATTGGATATCCCTCAATACTTGACTCCTAACTAAAGAGATATCAATATAGACTCGCACTCCCATATCAAATAACAAAATGATCTTGTGAATGGTATAAAATCTTAAAAAATAGACTCAAAATAAATAAATAAAAAGATATACAATTTCCACCATTAAAAAAATTAAATCACCTCATCAACTTTATAAATATTTCACAACCTCAATAATAGACCGGCTCCACCAAGGAAAAGTGCCTTTAGAAGTGGATATGCAAGGTTATTTCTATATTATATCTGTGTCATGATTTGACTCAAATGTAGCTAGAGTCCCACTTGACTAAGTCCATAATAGTATTGAGCACGACCTTACAATATAAATCTCAGTAGATAATGATTGAAAACAGCCATTGAATATGGGAAATACCCTGATCAAACAGAAATGGTATGAACGGTGGGATCATTTTTCCATGGTTGGATTGGCAGGAGGCGTCATGGCGGTCCCCATCTCGCGCTGTTGTCTTTCCAGGTTCCCCTTCCATTCTGTAACAAGGCACAAAAAAATCAATTCCAAAGCCATCAAAACAATTATAATAATAAAGATCTAGTCATACAAATGCATTACCGAGAGCAGGATCATATCCTCTATGTTTAAGCTCCTTATATTCCTGGCACAGTGCGCATGGTTCGCAAAACCAATGGACCAGACAATCTGTGCAGGGGATTTTGGCCAGGTTATATTTGGCCCGCATCTTGGACCGGTACCTGCATGAATAGCAAGACGCAAACCCCGAAGAAAAAGGCACGCCATACACCCCCAAGCACACATACCATGTAACACAAAATAGCCCATACATCAATCCGCTCACAGCGCAACCTGCGTCAAGTTCAACCATTCAGCCCTTCCATACAATAATATCATCCACTAAAATAAATCTCCTTGCTAAATTTGCAGTACAATTTATTTATGAAAAATCTTACTTGGCGAACCCTCGTCCACTATCTCCGCTATTCGCCCGAAAGTGATGCAGGGGCACCATAATGTAAGGCAACCTGCACTCACCGAACATTTCCAATATTATTAGTGGCAGCATATCATCATATAAGCATGCATGTTTAATGAGAGAGAGGAGGGAGGAGAATAGAGAGTTAAATATATACAAAGGGATGGATCTTCGGTGCAGGCGCAAAGGCGAGAGGACCACTGTGTGGGACGCAAAGGGCTGCCTTGTTGAGGAGGAGGAGAAGGGTAAGGAGGAGGAGGAGGAGGCGGCGATGGCTGTACATACTGTACCTGAGCGTTGGAATTTTGAGGCGGCGGCGGCTGTACATATTGTAGCTGAGACTGACCGTCGGGATTTTGTGGTATTAGTGGATACCCTGTTACTATTTGCGGCGGAGTGGGATACCCTTTAAATTCTTGGTCTGCCTTTGAGGTATTCATCTTTCTCTTCTTCTGCTCCTCTCAGTAATGGCTGCAGGGCACTTATATAACTCCGCTGGAGAGGGATCGACGGCTTACGACCTCTTCTTTCGATGTAAGACGATCGAATTAATCCCCCGCGTTCATTCTGCCATCCAATGATGTTATAAGCAGGTGAGCAGATTAGTACTCCACCTTCCACGTGGCCTTCCTGGATTAATTGCGTTAACACGGAAACAGCTTCCCGCAAGTTGCAGGCGTTGAAATTCAAAGCAAAAGCACTCAACATCATCAATCAAAAAAATATTTTTTATTATTAACCAGCAATCGCACCATCGTGTGCAATGGGTACGTCGAAGACAAATTAGTTAATTTTTTTTGGTTAATTTTCTGTAAGCGAATCAGAACCGGTTAAAAAATTAAGCGGATATAAAATTCTCCAAAACCGTGAATCAAAATTCAGAGACAATACAATACAATGTACAAATTTAAAATAATACAATTTACGATCAAATTAAACAATACAATCTACAAAAAAAAATTATTATTTTAGCTACAGCTATCTTTTCTTATGTGCCTTTGTTCCTAGGACTTGGGGTTACAACTATATTCAAATTACTTCCCCTGTTTCCTTGATCCCCCAAAAATATGACTTTGTGGAACAGAGGAAATTATATGGTATGATTTTTTTCTTTATACGTGTGCCTCTAGGATTTGATAAATGCATAAATTGAGCCTCAATCCCTAGTGTTTTTTCTGACTCTCTGCCTTTTTCCCTATATGCACGTAGACCTTTAGGCATCAGAAATTAGTCCATTACTTTGGTAATTTATGCTTACAGCATGAGATTTATCATTAGCATGGACTATTGCACAATTGGGATGGATTGCATGGCCTATCACCATACTTGTTTTTGCTTCCATTGCATTGTATTCCACTTCACTACTTGTTGATTGTTACAGGTTTCTAGATTTTGTGACTGAACCCAATAGGAATTATACACACAAGGACAATGTTGTCGTCTATTTGGTTTGTCTTCAAGTAAAACTAGTCAATCAAAAGTACGTTGGAAAAGTTAGCTCTTGCACTTTCAAATATGCATATGCACTTCATCCTTCCTATTAAATGACAAACTACATTTTGTAAATTCGGTAATGGACCTGTGTGCAATTGAAAAAAGTGGAACCAGTGATAGTGATGATCTGCACATAAATACTAGACAGTGGGAGCAACTGCGATTTACAATACAACATCCACCAGAGTTTCCACAATGGTTGGTCTTTGGAAAATCTCCGACATACTAATACCGGGTGTTCCCATTGCCGACAGCCCTGCACCTGCCTGAATTCTAGATCCCAAGTTCAAAGCCTGCAATTATCCTATGATTAATTACTTTATATATAGTTAGAATTGAATGTTTTCTAGCCGTATGAAAGTGCACTTCCTAAAGCATATTAGCGTCCTTGTTTTAGAATAATTGGGTCCCTTACGCTGCAACCGTGTAACATGATCCACTAACCAAATATATCTTAATTCTAGCAGGAACTGGATCTAGTAATACTGAATTCTAGTACCATAAAAAGGATGAAGGGAGGTTAAGCAGGGGTCAGAACTAAATTAGGTTTACTAATACTGGTTTTCGTACCAATTATACTCAATAAGACATTTGTGTTGAGGTAAACCAGACAATACAGGTGGTCTGTCTACTGATACATGTTTTTGTAATCATAATATAGGTAATATGACGATTGTGTGAAAGAAACCACTAATAAAGAAACTAAATCTCTTATGCTGGTTTTGGTTATTAGATTATAGGCTATGGTGCTTTTGTATGAAAAGAAACCAACCAAAAAAGAAATTGGATCCCTTAATACTGATTTTACGTATGGAAATTACAGAACAATATGAAACATGTACAAGGTAAAGCAGCCAATATTGAAATGGGGCAGGTCTACTGAAATAGAGGTAGAACATAATGAATTCTTATGCACCTAGAGCTGGTAAGTTCCCTCTTCTAATGATAGTGAGGGAAAATATGGTTTATAAACACCCTTGGGAAGATGTTTAGCATTTGGAATGCATCGGAGCAACAAATTGCATTTGTTAATTTTTGGGGTCTGACATTCAACAAACCTAAGGCTAACACAGATTACTCAAAAAGAGGTTATTGGATGGTCAACATGGCATGGGAAGGAGGATAGATTGAAGCTAAATTCGTCTGCCACTCACCTGCCACTATCATAGACAGCTAGTTTCTAAGTTACAGAGAGGAATTGGTCCACCAACAGCTTCATCTACTTGGTCTAGAGAAGGAGAGAAGTTAGTGGCAGTTCATAGTGTCTCGACAAACTCTTAAACATCAATAGACTCTAGCCATGCGTTTGGATGTTGATCCTAAAGATGTTAAGCAAATTGATGATGTGGTGTAACACAGATTGGTTGGGGTCTCATTAGATGAGTCGCAATTTTATGTAGAGGGCACAAGGTCGGAGATCAATTTCGATATAGATAGCCCAAATGAGGCCTTGCTTTAGGAGTTCTAATTTTTTACAATGGTACATTTTTATTTCTATATTCTTACAATTAAACCAATGAAGTTTTCAATGTTCTTATACTTGAATCAATAAATATTGAACATTGAATCTCTTGTTTGATGTATTATGTGAATATCTAAAATTGAATCTTGATGTCATGTACAATTAAAATTGTAAAAATTCCATATATGTGGAAATCCTCATGGAGTACCATAGCTGAAATATGTCCCACTGTCTATTGCTATCTCCATCCCAGAAATATAGTGGAACACAGGTGCAAAATAATAAGTACATTCACTTTGAATGTAAATTTCATGTTATTGAAACTGCTTCTAACATAATAAAAGATATGTTGTGCAAGTTCCACATGCTCAAAGTTTTGAACACATTTTTCTATGTCTATAACCCTATAATAATGGAACCCATGCCCTTGCGAACGTAATATACATGTTAAGTTTGACTACTAGGCTAAAGCTTCTTTGTGCTTTCAGGATTTAAAGCCTTACATGAAATAGGTTAAAGTGCCTGTTCGGGATTCATTTGGCTATGACTAGTAAAAATAGAACTGTTGCCCTTACGAATGCAACATGCCGGTTCAATTTAACACTAAACTAAATCCTTTTTGTCACTTCAGTAGTTAAAATTGTACGTTATATAGGTTACCAATAGAATTGCAATAGCTGGCTAGTTTAGTTCATTTGTTTTTTCTTATAACTGTGTAAGAATTCAAAACTGATGGCCCTATGAAAGGAAACATACAGGTTTAGTTTGAATGATATTCATATAGAATTATAATGGTTGTTCTGGCTTTCATTTGGCTTTGACTATAAGCCTGTAAGAATGAAACTAATGCTCTATGAATCCAATATGCAAGCTAAAGTTCGAACACGAGACTAAACCCTTTCAATCAGTTCGACTGCTAGAACTATAAAAAAATGGCGGATGAACAAAAGCAAACCCTAAAGGGGATAGTACATGTCGATGCGCCCAAGTTTTGTACGCACACATAATTAAGCGGCTGAAAATATCAAGGTTTGGATACATTATAAAAGCCTCTTTCTCTTTATTTCATACAACACAGATTAGTTTGAAGCAAATGTGTCTTACTTCATTGAAAGAGCGAGGGCAAGCGACTTACCGTAAGATTTTGCACAACATTTGATTCCATGTAAAGGATGTCGGCGAGGAAAATGTACAGAGTTTGCACGAGCGATATTACGAAGGCCAAACCGACGGATTCCAACCTGCGCAGAGAGGAGAATTATTTTAGAGAAAAAATAAGCTGAAAATTTGACCTAGCCATGTAGAGGCTGACAAACCAGAGCAAATGAAACCAAAGCAAATGGCTTACCTAAAGATTCTGGCGAAATGTTGTCCCATCGATAGTAAATGCAGCAACAAGGGCAGCGAACCAACACTCAGATTTAATGCATCACAGAGGGCGGCAAGAGTAAAATGATTGAATGGCTGAGATTTGTTACGTGGTAGTCCACTGTAATCTGCACCGTTCGGCAGCAAAAGAGGTTGGAAAACCTCAGCATGGGATGCCTTCGGTGTAATAATAGTTTTTCATAATATAAAATATAATAAATATCTTAAGTATCTCAATTCAAATATCTTAAGTATCTTAATTCGTCAATATAAACATTTAATAATATCATTGTCATGGAGTTTGCATTTTGATGGCAAGAACAACAATACCACAACTTAACTATCACACTATACTACTATAAATAATTTTTCTATGATAATTTTAAATTAATTAATATTATTGATATTTTGTCAAAAAAATATTTTTTATTATTAATAAAGAAAAATATTCTTAAAGAAATAATTAATAAAAATTTATCATAATTTATAAGTAAATTAAAATTTAATATTACTTTTTTATAATATAAACTATAAGTATAAGTATCTCAAATATATATTATCTATGTTATAGTATTTTATTAATAAGAAATCACATCCACATTTAAATATTATACTACTTGTACTATTATCCCTTATTTGTTGTGAATGATAAGTACTCAAAATATTTATTATATAACAACAATCCTACCATACAATTGTGTGTCTTTCTATGATTGGTAGCACACAAAATCTCACATGAAGACAATTTAATTTGTTCAATTTTAAATGGACCATTGAATGTTGACCCTATGATCCATAGCTTTGACTCTACCCACTGTAGAACCTATCCAATGTGCTAACTCCAATATATCCATTGCTAGTGCACATATGCCCATGCAAGAGTGTTAATGGTTACCTATACACAATCATTGATAAATTGCGTCAAAAAAACTATGGTTAATGCAGATTTCAATGTATCATAAGCTTGACTATTTGTCAAAGGAAATTTTTTATTTAATATCAATAAAATATTAATCAAACTAGTCCACATTATTAAGGATGCAAGTTGATTCAAAAGAGCATGAATATCACACTATTAATAACACATCAAATAGTGAGTGATGGATGAGAGAAATTGAACAATCAACATTTTCACACACAAACTCAAAGAAGTTTGCTCATGGTTTTCTATTGTTCCATTTAATTTTGTTTTTTGAAAGGGAAAAAAACCCACTAATAGATTATGAACTTTGAAACAATGGTTGGCTATCAAATTTTATAATTTCATTACTTAGCAAAGGAGGGTTTAACTCTACTATTAGGGGTGACCAATCTTGATTGCAATTGAGAGAGCTTGAATTTTATGCGATCAACTTAGTTAAAAATATTATGAGTAGAGATGAGGGATTCATAAAAGATGTTAGCCTTTTGCAATTAGGTAGAGTAAATGTATTGCTTCTTCTTGTCATTTTTAAAATATATCCTTTTAAATGTGGCACCCATATGCAACTCTTTTGTTATTATACATGTAATATATGATACATGAATTTTAAGAAAGATGAAACAAAGAGAAATGGCATGTGACATATGTAGTAAAGTTGCATCTTCACTTTAGAAGAACAAGTTGAAGCTACTCTCATAAGCATTGCTTACCTAAGATTTTCTTCAACATCAATTGTTTCTAGTCCATGTATATTATGCATATCTTGAATAGATAATAATTCTCCCAATACATATATGTTAGGACACCAATGGACCAAAATTTAGCATATTATTGGTAAACATTTTTGTCACTACAAAAGTTTCCTAACTCACCAAACATTGGGATCCATAGGTCTAAACATCATGGCCTTTGGTACTAGAGCCTTAGACAAGGGTGGATATGTTATTCCTAAATTGAAATTACATTATTTGATGATAAGAGCTTCACTTTCATTCTGAAAACTCCTCCAACCTTTATTCTACTAAAAATATCGTGTAGGAGATAAAAAGGGTGCTAGTGAACTGTGAATGAGAAAATAGGGAAGATATTCATTGAGAAACTACATGTTGCAATCAAAAAGTACTAGATTTGAATTATTCCATAATTGAAATAACTATGAGAGTAATTGTAGGGTCAACTATAAATAAGGGCATTAACATTGATCCTCTTATTCCTCGATACAAAAGGAAGGAAATTGCATAGTCAGAGGAGAGATGATTTAAAATTCATGTTGTAATATCGATAAAGGCATTGGACAATATATTGGCATCCATACAGATAGAAATAAGTGTTGTTGAATCATCAATATCTAGATACTTTGAAGGTCTAGTATTATTGGCATTGGGTAATCCCACAATAATGGGTCCCAAACTTGGGACATGAAAATTTTGAAAGCGAGGGGGAAAACATATTGAACTACCTTCATTTGAATATATTTCTTCTAACGAAGGTCCTTCACTTGAATATATTCACACAAAGACCTTTGAGCGAAGATCATCTTCATTCAAAGACCTTCACAAATTGAAAAAAAAACTACAAGCAAAGGTTACCTTCAGTCGAAGGTATTATTTGTTTTAAGTTATATTAACCAACATCTTTGATTGTCAGTTCGTTTTTTATTTCCAGATTTATCCAAACTGTAACCACCTTCTACGAACTGTAACCACCTTCTATAATTTGTAACTACCTTATTACACTTTTTACGAACTGTAATAGCCTTCTTACACCTTTTGCAACCATCAATGTTTTCTCAGATAGAGAGGAGTCCTTTTGAACACCAAGGTTCGATCGAAGAGCAATGGGGCAACATTCAAGTGAAGACCTCACTACAACCAACATGTGCTCTATAATTTCCCCTCATACAATGTGATATCCTTTACAATTTCCCTTGAAATTATGAAATCTATGGAAAAATTATGATTAGGTCAACATTATTAATTTATTTGTGAATTCTTCAAATTTGCAAATTGAAACCCTAAATTGTATAAACCCTAGGAAGGTATATACTATCCTTCTTTCCCTCTATTCCTTACTCTCTTCCCACTATAACTCTCATTCTTTAACAATATTTATCTCCATTATAGTATACATCTAAATCTATAAATGATCAAGATTCCTCCCACTCCTCCTTGTAAGAGGGTTAATGTTTTTCATCCATCTAATGATGCATTCAATCATGACACATATCATGCATAAATAGAATATGAAATAATTTCACCAAATTATTTCCCTTTAGGTATTGAATATCTTCAATTGACCTTAATCTGAATGGCATTGACACTTGTTAAGCTTCTTTATTCCTTGGGAAATATTTTTCCTCATTCTTCAAGTTTGGAGATTCTACAATGTATCAAGCATATTATGCATGTGAATAGATCCTCCCATCTTCTCCCTTATTCCTCCAACCCATTAGAGATATCTACTTTTTTCCTTCCTTATATTGTCCTTATACATCCTTTTCTCCTACCATGGACCCACTCACTCCTCATTCTACACCATCTAGTTCCTAAGTCGTGACTCCTACTTCTACATCTATATCTCCTCTCATTTCACTTAATCCTAGTTCCACACGCCACATCCTCAATAGTAACATATCAATATCCCTATATTATCCTATATCCAAGCTCCACCTTCTTTACCTTTTTCATCCTACATATATGATACACTCATTTATCTCACATCATTTCTTCTCTTATATATTTTCATCCCATTTTATATTATGGCCCTAGATCTCTTACATTGATCCATCCCTATCCATGTTAACTATTGGGTGATCCCACAATAGTGGTTTACAATTTTTGGCCAAACTGGACACTGAAATTATTATTTTTAACTACATCTTCACATTCAGGCACCTATAGCGGCTAAACCGTGAGGAATTTGAAGATGATGAAAACTAGAGTCTCGTCACATTTTTCTATAGATTCTAAAAATGTTTTTTCAAAAAAATTGGAATCAGATTGCACTTCTTTTTACATCTCCCACGAAAACTGGTTTTTTTTTCAGAAAACAACATTTTTAAAAAGTGACGCACACCGTATAACGAATAACTTTTTTCCATGAAGGATAAAATTCTAATTCTTTTGATTTTAGATTTGTAACTCCGATATCTAGTGCTTCCACTTGGTTAGATAGTTTTTTATTGAATATTTTTTCTTTAATCAAGTTTTGAAGTCAAACCAATTACAATTCAGACATAGCGCGATCGTATAACGCGTAACTTTTTTTGTATATATCAAAATTCAAATTTATTTTTTTTGTTGGATCAAGGACTTCAATATCTAGTGCACTTATATTTTTCAATTATTATTTTTGATAATCTATTATTTTTCCACATGTTCAAAACAAATACCTTCATTTTTGATGAAAAACCTATGTTTAATAAAACTAAAATAATAAATACATAATAAAACCAAAACATATTAAAATTATATTCATTAGATAGCTCATTCTGAGGACTACCTGATTCTAGTTGGGTTTGTGAATATTCCTCCATTTTCATCCTCAACCTGAGCTTCGAAGCGTAAAAAATTAGGTTTTTTTAGTGAACAAGGTCAAAAATCAGGGAAAAGGGGGGTTCGCTAGAATGAGGGGGGCTCTAGCGAACCCCCTTCCCAAAAGGGGTTTTCATTTGTTTTTTGTCTGTGCATGCATTAAATGGGTTCACTCAAACCTTGGTTTGAGTGAACCCTTTTTTGGTTCGTTTGAACCAATGAGTTCATTCAAACCCCCCAGAATGAAATTATTTGGCATGGGGTCATTTTTTACAAGTTCTCCTTCCTCATTCGAATTGTAAACCACTTTTGTGGGTTTTCCCTATTCGCACCACCTCCATCCAACAATCATTTTATATCCTTGTGATGAAATTTCATCTCCTCTTTCTTTTTTATTCCTTCTATGAAATTCACTTCCTTTCCTACATTTTTGTCATTCATATATGGTTCTTCCTTTCCTCCATTGCCTTCTTCTCACTATCCACATGCTCACCTAACACCTCCATGATTCATGTCCTCCATAATTTAAGCATAGCTTGAAATAGAAATTAGATACTCCTCATTCTTAGGATGCCACCATGGACCTCCATCATAATCCTCTTTCTTCTAATATTCTATATCATCCATTTACACCAACTTTTTTGACCCCTCTATTATAACAATTTTATTAGGTCTCATACCATTATAACGTGTATATATTATTTTAATATAATGTTATAAAACCTTATGATTATTATATTTTTTATAAAACATATACTAAATTTAATTAAAGTAATATATGATAAACTATTAGATTAATAATTATTTATAAATTAATAATAAATAACAACAAAACTAAAATTATCTCCTTTAATAAACAATGTCATAGTCATATATCCATGTCCATACTACAATGGTAGGCACAAGAACAACAAGAGGTAAACACTCTTCAATGATGGAGAATAATTGAAAAAATAACCTTACAGGTTATAATTGCTTCCCTCACATAAATATCCCATTCTATTGAACTCTATTAATAGATAAGAATCACTAATGTAAGTCATTTGCAAGATGGAAAGTTGAATTCTAACTCTATATCTAAGAGTCATGACAACCTCTATATCAAAACCCATATGTACTAGGAAAACTATGTGTGGTAAAGGAATGACATAGATTTTACTTATAATGGAGATGCATACCTCCAAATTAGTAGGTGATTTTTGTGTTAGAAAAACCATTTACCCTCTCAACCCTTACCCTTCACTTATCTCACATATTTCTCTCTTACCACTACAACCATTCCTAACTATTTCCACACTCACATCCTATTTTTATGAGGTCAACATCCTCCACCCTTAATTTCTTAACATGCACTATCGATATTGTCCTAAATGGGACAACTAATAAAAAAGATGTATAAGATCAATACAAAATTAAAACAAGCCACTCTCCTATTATCTTATAGAATAGAGGATGAAACTCTAGACCTCCTCCACACCCCTCTTTCTTTAGCCATCATAGTCACCCAATCCTACCATAATTCATTATGCAAAAAATTCAAATGTATAATTTGGGATAGGAAATTCATAGATCTACATGTATTAATCATTAGAATGATGATAAATTTCTACTTAAATTTAAATTCACATTTCCTTAAAAAATAATGGATTTAGAATGGTTCTACTCTTTATTTTTCCAAAAATATATATAATCATTTCTCTAGAATTAGATTATGTATATTTTCATGGAATACAAGATCAATTGAACATAAGGGCCTACTTGGTTAGTTTTTTCATCCTTGTACATATTGTAAATAAATCCAAAATCAGAAGGTCCTTGATAAATTTCATCTTTCTTACCAATACATGCTCTCTCTTGAAGTCTCTTATACTATTCCCAACTCTAATGTACATAGAGGGTATTTAAATTAGGAATATTTTCACATGACTTCTTCATGATTAAATTCTCTTATATAAATATTTATATTTTGTTACACAATATACTACCTTAAATGTTATTTTTTATATATGGTGCAAGTGAATTTTGAATCCATATCCTCCACCTCTAATTCCCCTACTTCTTCATCAACTCCATATTTTTATCAAGCAAACAATACTCAAGTACTTGAATAAGAACACCAATAACTTATTTGATCCTAACCCCATCCTTAATACAACCATTAAACAAGTTTATCCAAACCTTTCTTCATCTTCCTCATCTAACCTAGCCGTCTCCATTCATTCATGGGGTAACCATTGATAGATGAAGCTATTTTATATCCCTTATATTTCATGTTCTTGAACAATTCCTTACCCATAATCTTACCAACCTCCCTTCCATTCAACCCTTCAACACTAAAATCTACTTACCATAGATAATGTTTTTCTTGCACATGAATTACTAAAGTATGTGCAATGTTTGATGCACTATATTTATTTATGATTTTATGATTGATAGATGTAGATTATAACTTATATGTGTGAATGTACAACATATTTCTTGTATAATCTCAATTCCTATTATGTTGTATCTCTTTTGAATTGCATATGTATTTATCTTTTGTCTTTAAAACTCAACTTTGTCATCTTGCTAGGATCAAGGCTCTAATTTATAAAAATGTAGTGTCATGCCCCCACAATTGTAATACCTTGTCCAACCTCCTTTATAGCCCAATATTATAGTGTAGATTCTTCTAATGTCTAGTTGAATCCCTTCAACTTGGCTAACTCCTTTGAAATTAGAAAATAAATTAGATTTATTATATCATTTGTGGCCAACTCAGTTTCATTAAAGGAATAATAATAACAACGATTCCACAGTAATAGATGGTAGCGCTAGAATTTGGGGAGGGATAAAATAAAAAAGTAGTGATTAGTATATCAGATAAGGTAGCGATTAATGAGGGAAAATAAGCACTTAGTTTAGATATTGATAAAATAATGATTCCACTAAATGCAACAATTCATGTAAAAGCTAGTAAATAGTTAATATGAAAGCCAATAGTTTGGAATTTTGGGATGATTAATAAGCAAGCAATTAATAGTGGGAAAAGCTAGTGATCCTTAGTAGGAGATGATGTTGATCATGAATTTAAAATATCTTAATGATTGAAGGAGGTGATTCCATACTTTAATTAATCTAATGAAGAATAATCCAAAAGAAAGAGATGCCTCCTTTGGAGAAGGCATGTCCATTGTGAAAGGATGTCTCCCTTGGAAACGTGCAGATATAAGTGATAGAAGGAATGGGTAGAAGGCTCTAGCAAGGAAAAGGACATTCTAAGTATCGAAGCAAATGGAGTGAAATAGAAAGAAATTACAAGTCTAGAACATAGATAGCAAAGAAGATAAAGCAAAACAAAGAGATACATGTAGATTTGAAAGGACTAAATAATAGGTTGGAAAAGGGGTGTAGAATTAGCAAGTAGAATGTTGGCCTTGCCATTGCACCAAAATATTGACCTATCAATGCTTGATACAAGTGTCAGTTAAGATCCACGGGAGGCGGTTAAACCATGTCGTGAACCCGAAGGGAGATGTTGGTGGTTAGTCCAACAATCCCCCCCTTAGCGTCAACCGAGGGGTTCAAACCTGTGACCGGCTCTGATACAAATTATTGGCCTTGTCATTGCACCAAAAGATCGACTTGTTAATGCCCGATACAAGCATCAGCTAAGATCCACAAGAGGCGATTAAACCATGCAGTGAACCCGAAGGGAGATGCTGGCGGTTAGTCCAACTTTGTGTGTGTATGTATGTATGTATGTATATGTATGTATGTATGTATGTATGTATGTATACATAAGTAAATATATATATGTAGTTGATATGTATATGCAAGAGTGATTATTGTAAACTTAGAAGTTAATTAGTAATAGCTATAGATATATGTTTATATGAATATATATATGTAATACAATTATGCAATAATGATGCTTGCATCAATTATTAATCCTTATTAGTCATTATTTAGTTGAAACTAATCTATTTGTTTCTATTTAAGCACTATCTTCTGAATATCGAGAACGGATCAATTGGAGAGCAAGTTGACTTAGTCTGAAAATCAATAACATCTCAATGTTAAGCTAGCAATCATCTAATCAAATAAAAGGAATAGAGGTCTACATCTTCTAAGTAAAAAATAATCAATTAATTAACATTTGTGCAATAGTCTGATTTCCTGAGTTGGTGGTATGAGATTTGATTTACAGTTATATGGTGCAACATAATTCAATATAAGTGACTATGTGTTATTGATGATAAATTGTTTTATGGCTACCTCCTTATATCAGTAAATATGATTAATTTTTTTTTGTCATATGTCTTAATATTTTAGCCATGATAAAGGAGGCCAAGATTACAAGAGGGGAACAATGATGGGGCACTCTCCTAGGTATGCCACCTCTATAATGGAGGAATAAGTAGTCCTGTAATGGGGGACCAAGTAGTCCCATAATGGAGGACCAAGTATTCCTAAAATGGGGTACCAAGTAGTCCCTTAATGGGGGACCAAGCAGTCCCAAGATAGGGGACCAAGTAGTCCCAAGGAGGCCAAGGGGGTATCCATTTGGGGTACCAATGGTACAACACCTTGGGCCTAGGAGAGATGGAGTTTTTGGGGCACCTATTGTAATCTCACCCCTCTATCATGTTGAATTAGCATAAGAGGTCAAATCATAGAGAGATGGATATGATTGGCAAGATGGGTCCTAGGCACCCCATCAAGTCACGTTCTCCCATAAGGATGCTAAAATGTTTTCTAATTGAATTAATGATTTGCCATGAGTTTACTAATATTTATTTATGATAATCTGTTAATTAGTATTATTATGGTAAATGATTATAATCTGCTAATCGGTATGATTATGGTAAATGATTATAACTTGTGTGTAGGGCTTCAATCAAGGCTTCAATCAAGTAAAAGATATTCTTTAACCCCTTTGATTATTTAAATTAAGGAATTAAGAAAATTTAGGGCATTCCCAATTAGGATACATTACATATAACCTCCCATTACAATACTGCATATAAAATAAATAACAGTATCATATCATAAGTTTATTTAAGGAGTGAATTTGTTATATAGTTTATACAAAAGTATCACTTGTATGTGTGAATGTAGTAAGTTCTCATTTGCAAGTGTTTTACAGAATACAAGTTTGTACAAATCTTAATTTGCATAACATATTGCATCTTTATTTAAATGAGACTATATTAAATACTTACATTGATAATGGGCAGCAATTATATGGGTCTCTTAATCATCATGCAATGAGCTATACACCACTAATAGTTGTATTGTTATTTATCTTCAATTATCTTATTTTAACCTTAGGAAATACCCCCCTTGCTCAAGAAGATAAAAAAAGTGGAATAAGACACTTGTGGACTCTCTTACACATTTGTAAGATTATATTTTACAAGTCTACATAGGGATTACTATAAATAGATTACTAGTTAACTAAAAAAATTGACATGAAAATTTAGGTTTATGTTCCTATGACACTTAATATATAATATTATCTATAACAAGATAATCAAGGTATAAGGGACCTTAATTTCACCATTTAATAAATTATAAGTTTTTATTGTGTGACCCTTATTTCCAACTTGAAATTTTTTACCAACCCCTTTCCTCAACACTTAATTTCCATTTAGTTCTATTGATGTGGTGGTATCTTCCTCACCTAGACCCACTTCACCTCTTTTATTGAACCTTAATAACATCCACAATATATCCCTCTTCTAAATTTATCTATTTTTTCTTGAATATACATATATATATACATAAAGTTTCATTAATGGTATACCATCTCATTCCCCTCCCCCTAACTCCTCCATCTCATATAGATCCCCCGAGTAGGGGTGATCTTTCTATTAATATCCCCCTTATTCATCAACCTTGTATTTCTAAATTAAATTCTACCCTCAAGTTATTCCTCGCAATAGATAACAAGGTACTTTGTATATATCAAGAGCCTCGATTATTGTTTTCTTTAAAGACATATGTATGTTAATAGTGACTTAGTGGACCCTACTTGTATTTTTAATATAGTTACACACATGAACTTACCTTGTTAGTTCCACATGATGATAATGTTTCTATAAGTCATTCTCCCTTGAGGCTGAGAAGAAATCCCTAAGCCTAAAATGTCTTTAGTTTCATAGGACCACTTGGGATAATTTTTTTCCATCTAGGCACATGGGGTCATACAAAGGGTAAAGACACTTAGGACCAGGGGTTAAAAAAATACATAATAAATCAACAAGGGGTAAACACATGAAAGGACTTGATGTGACATATGCACACTGTTGGTGTAGGTTTTTATTCTCCTAGTCATTTACTTTATTTTTCCTTAGTCCTAGGTTTTTCCTACACTTTGATTAAGATTTCTTAGGATAATAAAGTGAGTTTATTATTTAATAACTAGGTGATAAGGTGATGAGTTTTACCCATCCTTAAAGGGTGGGGAATTTACCACTTTTGGTGGCCACTTCCACTTTTGGTGGTTAATTCCTATTGGTTGGATTTGCTACCTCTATAATCTCCTTATTTTTATATAAACTCGCTACCTAGCTTTTATTTTTATATTTATTGTTGCATACTTTGGAATACATGTACATTGATGCATGAATTCATTATTTTACAACTTTTATTTGAGCTCCTAATGCAATATTGTCATCTTGACATTTGCACATCTCTTGGAATTTTGGGTCTATAATTATGTTATTTTATTTATAGTTTTATAGCTTTATCTCTCTCATAGAAATATCTTGATTATTCATCTATTTAGATTTCTAACATGGTATTGGAGCTTAGATTTTGAGTTTTGAGTACTTGGATTCCTAATTAAGAGATTGAATTTTTTTATGATCTTATAAATTCATGTAGGCTCTTCTCTTGTGTTTCAAACGATCTAGAGAATCAGAAAGGAATTATGAAGATCTATTAATTCTATATTTGCATGTGTTTTTGGTGAGATATGCTGATTGCAGCTATTTTGGCTATAGTAACAACATTTTTTACTATCCCATTGCATCCAGGAGGCTCAATAAATTTAGGAGTATGTGCTGGATCATCATGGAAAAAATAGGACCTTAAGTGGTGATGAAAATTCAGAAAATCAGAGTTAGGTAACTTGACGTAAAAATTTGAATAACTTATCTATATTATTTCAAAAATATGTAAGAATATAATTTGTAGTGAATTGAATGTAGTTTCTAAACTACTAGGTTTATTTTTTTTTAAATCTATTTGGTGAAAATTTGAAATTTCAATGCAGTAGTACTTAAATTTCAGGGAAAAAATAGGAAGTAGGTGTATGTCTAACCACCCTAACCACAATAAAATGATAATATTTTTTTAATAGGATTTTAGATATAATTAGAGGACTCATGTCCCGATGTGATGCATAATTTTTTGTAATTTTTTTCCAAGTAAATAATTAATTATGATTTTTTTATTATAACTTTTTAAAAATAGAAAAACTCGTATGTATGACCACCTTAACTTGGTCAAAACTTCATGAAATATAATTTTTTTTAATCCTATAGTATGTGAAGCATAGAATGTGATGCATGTTTTGGGTTCAAAATATGTGATACCGTTTAAAAGTTATAGATGTTTTTCAATCAACCTATCAATCAGGACTTTAGTCATAATTCAAATAGAAAATGAATAATAATTATTTATTAAATTCAAAATAAAGCATAATTTATATTGGTGGAAAGCTGAGAATCTCCTTTAAAAAACTTTTTCATTTCATCAATTTTGGGTAAAAAAAAGTTGTCAGCCACATGGACCATCATATCACTTACATATTGCCACTTTTTGGCCCATCATGGTCTTGCACATACCCTTAGATTTGGTTTTTTTACTCAATTTGACCACCATATGACACAGTAGCAATTTAAGGTTTTGAAGCTCAAATCTAGCAAACAAATTTTTACTGAAGAATTTTTGGCCCAAACGGACCTTTCCATTGTGCTCAGATGGCTCAAAAACCCCTATTTTCATATAGAAGTTATCCATTTTAGATGAATTTGTTTTTTGGAAAATATTTATTTTGCTAGGAGGGTTGTCACTATAGGCTAAATTTAGTAATTTTTAAAAAATTACATAACTTTTCATCGTGATGTCCGTTTTTGGCAAACGAGAAATCATCAAAATTCTGGAGACAATAACTTTCCATCCACAAAGGTATTGAAAATAAAGTTTTTCATTTTTTGTTAGATATTGTAAGTTAAAGTTGTTTATTACAAAAATATTCAACATGTCATAACTTTCACCCTGGAGCTTCATTTTTTGGAAATGAATAGGTGTTGGAGAAGTATTAAAGAGCACTACACATCTATAAGGATAATTTTTCCATATTTTATTAGGTTCATTTTGTATTATCCATTGTGGGCCTATTAAGTATTGTATCTTGGAATTTTTTTTGTAAACACACTAATTATAAAGTTCCAACATTGTAATATCTTGGGGGATGATTTCTAAGACTAGTAGAAAGGGGGGGTCTCTTTGTGTCTCTTTTGCACTTTGCATTCTATTTTTCTGCACTCACAAACATTCTTCTTTTCTACTTAAAATGGATCAAGTAATAATTCCTATTTTAACACCCTACAACTATTTTGATTAGAAAAGTAAAATGATACTCTACTTGAAAAAGTATGGATTGCATAGGGTAACAATGGGACTAGAAATTGAACCAATAATTAATGCAAACAATCCAAAATGGTTTAATAAGTGTGATGAAGTATTTGGAACAGGTTGTGTATGTCTATATCTCCATATTTTCTCTTTCATGTTGAATCTTTGTCTTCACCAAATGAAGTTTGGATAACATTGGAAAAACAAATTTGGTAAACAAGATGAATTAAGAGGTCATCATTTGGAGAATGAGATAATAGGGTTAAGTCCTTCAAGTTTTGATACAATACAATCCTTCTTCACCAAACTAAAGGCCATAAGATTGCAATTGAAACAATGTGGAATTGATAAAGATGATAAAAAAATGATCTTACGTATTCTCTCTAAATTTAATCTAGACTATTCAATCTTTGTTTCTATATTCTATTTCACTAAAAGTGCCTTAGGATCTTCCTATACAATGCCTTCTCTTGATGTTTTTGCTAATTAACTCATAAAATAACAAGACAAGTTGGTTCAAATGGGTACTATAATCAAATATTCTAAGTCTCATTCCTTGGTTGCAAGTTAGGGCACTAAAGATTAGGGAGAATGGAAAAAAATTAGAAACAAAAGAACCAAGGAGAGAATTATTTATATGTATCTTTTTCTACTTCTAATGTAGACACTAAAACTTCTTCAAATCAAAGAAAATCTAAGAAGGAGAAGGTTAAATGTGCTTATTGTAAGAAACTTGGCCATGATGAACATAAATGTATGAAGAAACTGATTGATCAACCCACATCTTCTTGAGAAGAGTAATAAAGGGGTCACTAAATCTCCATCTTCATCAAACCAAGAATCTACAAAGAAAAAATAAAAAGGAAATGTAGAAAAGCATAAAGGAAAAGCTCTTTGTGCTTCTACAAGTATTGATCAAGGAGGTGGCTTCTAGATTTTGGAGCTTGTCATCATATGGATTCTTCACAGTCCATGTTCTCTTCTTTTGAGCATTTTGTTATACCACCTATTTTTATGGGTAACAATACATATATGAATGCAATTGGTAATGGATCTATTGGTATCGGGGATAAGACTTTCAATGATAAATTATTGTGTGTACCTCGCTTATCTAATAATTTTTTTTTCATTTGTCAGGTTACTCACCATGGAGCAGGGAAGACTATGGAATTTACTCTTGATTTCATTATTATCAAAGATTGGAGAGTAGAAATATTATTGCTACTAGGGTGGTTGATCATGCATCTCGATTTCAAAAAAATTCATATTTTGGTCCTAATGATGGATTTTATCCTTTGGATGACAATCACACTTCTAGTGTGTACTTTGATTTTGAGGAGAATTTACTTGAACTTGGGTATTCTCACAAGTGATCCAGTTCTTGAACCTTGCATTACATCTCCTCCATCTACTATAGCTACTTCAAAGTCAAGTGTTTCTTCTTCAAAATACTCCAATGATTATTTGTAACAAGATATACATTGTCTTTTAGATTCAACTTGGGATGATCTCTTGACAGGTATTTTAGACTTGTTTATGGAGATGCATATTGTAGATTTGGGAGGCACTATTGGTTGTATTTTTCTTCTCTTTGATGAAGTTGATTCTTCTTTAGTCATTGTGAGGGGACACTCTGACACTCTCTTTCATTATCTATGTGATCATTCATCACATTTTGACATGAGTATGGATACATTGGATCAAAATTTGGAGGAGACATCTTTAGAGGAGATACTTGAGTCTTTGGATTGTGTTATACATCCATCTCTAGGAGATTCTAAGTTTCCATTTTCAGCACGGTGGCCTAGAATGTTAGATTTGATTGTGAGATCCTTCAACATTAACATGGGGACACTTGAGCTGAGTTTAGAGACTTCATACATCTTGAGTTTTCTTCCTACATATTCCTTTCAAGAGTGGGAAGATAGATTGCATACACCATTGGTTTTGTTTCTTCCTAAGGGGAGGAATGTTGTTCAATGATCATGGACCATCTCTTACATCCAATTTTGGTAATCTACCATTAGATGTATTTTGGGGGGGGCTTCTTTGTCCTTCCACTTAAATATTTCTCTCTCTATTATGGGGGGTGTACTTCCTTGTTGTGGGAGGGGGTTTCTTCTTCTTGGGGGGCCTTTATATGTACATGGGTAAAATGGCCTCATTTTCTGAGACCCATCATTTTTTACATCCTCTTAAGCTATGCTTAAGGGGGGGTGCTCGTGTAGGTTTTTATTTTCTTAGTGGGTTAATTTATTTTCCCTTAGTCTTAGGTTTCTAAGGGTGTTGTACCATGTATGGGATTCCACATGGTATGCCATTGTGATCAAGTCGATGTGTATTAAATACTATTCCATATAAGGGTGCTCTTATATATTTCTATAGTTTAGAGATGAACCATTCAATATTTTGTCACTTTGTTAGGGGTTCCTCCAATTTTCAGCAAACTTCCTTAAATATTTTATCATAGCCCTTCACCGATTCTTCCTCTCCTTGCACTAGGTCCCTCATTTTGCTAATAGTCTCTGTAGGGATATCTAAAGTGTCAAATTTTTCTAGAAAGTCTTTTTTTACTTCATTCCAACTTTTCTCATGCTTTGAGTAGGTCTTTTAGTACTCGTATAATACTTCTTTCCTTAGTGAAGATAAAAAGCCTAATGACTTTGGTTTATCCTCATCAATGACTTGCCTTGAACCCACAAAGATATTAATAGCAATATGCGTTCTGCAACTTATGTTGTATCTCTTACAAATACTAGGATTTTGATCGATGATTCTATATTATTTTTACTTCTTCCTAATTTAATTATTTATATTTGTGGACTATTCCTTTCTTCCTTTTCTTTCTTTACTTTCCTAGTGGTATAGGGATTTTTCTCTTTGCTCTTATCTTTTCCCAATCTACTTCTTTTCCTTCTTTCTCTCCTGTCTCTTTAATTTGCAGTATCTCTTCTTTCAAAATAATTCTACTCTTATATGGCTTAGGGGATGGGTCTTGGTCTTGTTGTGTGGTCTCACAACACGCCCCAAGAAAATGAGGCTTGGGGACCTAAGTTAAAAATTGAATTCTTATGGCAGCCACTAGCTGGCTAATGATCATCAGGAGGTAATATAAAAAGTGAACTTTTTAAAAGTAATTCATGGTTTAAAGGTACCAGGTGTGAAGTATACCAGGTGTCGAGAAATTGGGTAGTTGGAATTCTTAAAGCGAAGTTTGGAAAGTTGTTGCAGCCAAGAGTAAAATTTTGGAGGTATGAAAGTTTCAATAAAGATCGAAAGTTGAGTCAAGTTTTGTTTCAGAAAGGTGGAAGTATAACGAGATTCAGGTACCTGGGTACTCGGGTAGATGATGCATCGGTGCTAAAGTGTTAAATTTTATTGTTTGGTTTTTCTTGAACACCTAAAATATCTGGTATCTCGCCTAAAGTGATAATTACACGAGAATGCATTAACGCATGTTATTTATGAATTATTTTAAATAGGATTAATAGTAATGATGGTTTTATGATAATGAGAGTTTTATTAATGTTTTAAAAGGGGATAGATATATGGAATTTTATGTGCAAGAGAAATAGTTTGTTGGACAATGTTTCAATATGGACGGTCAAGAAAATTTAGATTACGACTAGATCCCACAATGTTACAAAGTTTGGTGGAAAACTTTGAAAGCTCATGCGAGGACAAAGATTATGGAGAAGAAACTTCAACAACCTGGGAACCAGGGACCCAGGTATTATGCATGCAATGAAGGAGGGTACTTAGCTTCAGGGTGATATACTCTTGGGTGTTTTTTCCCAAAGCCCAAAACTTGAAAGCAAGAACCTAAGTGTCAATAGATTGCGATATCCAATTCCACCCAATCACTCTAAATATCCAGGAAAGGAAGATCCTACATTTTTTTACAGGCCTACTCAATCTAGTTTGATTTCCTAATCAAATTTTAAAGACATAAGTCCAAAATTTTTAAGGGTTGAAGAAGGTCAAAGTCTATCGACTTATTCAGAAGTTTCTCTTGCCAACTGTCATGTGCCATGTGATTTTCTACGGTTCTCCCCTTGGATTTCCCTCTCATGTTTTGGTTGTATTTCCCAAGTCTCTTGTTCTTATAAAAGGCCGAGAGTTGTATTATTTGAGCTAAGTTCAAAATTTGTGGATTCTGGAGAGTTAAAACTTTTTCAAGTGTTATTCTTTTTCCTATTTTCTATTCCATTCTAGACTAAATTTTTTTATGTTTCATTAGAATTTAACTAATTTTAGATCCAATTCAAATCTATTTCCTGATATGAAATATTAGGTAGTTGATTGTTTGTTCCTATCCAACAAGACTGTGTGTTGTGTCATTTAAGGGTGCATACTGACACTATTTGGTGACAAATGATCTCCCTTTCTTTCAACGCTTGCATCCTTCTATGCCTAGCTATGAAGAAATCTGGTGAAGTATAGAATGGTTTGCTTTGATTTACTTATTTCTTGAGGCATGTGTGGATAATACCTAGGAGAAATTTTACATTTCAATAATTTTTATGATTTATTTTAGAGTAGATGTTTTATATTTCTAGAAAACATTTCAAAATTGATAAAAAATGGAGCTTTATTATAAATCTTCTGATTCCATGAAGTTGTTGAGTTCTTAATGCTAAATCTACTTGAATATATGAAAGTAATTTGAGTTTCATGAAATTTTATTGCAAACTCTTTGATTTCATGAAGTTATTGAGTGGCATTTGAATGATAAGACTTAGATTATGTTTTCATCCTTCAGATACCAGTTGATTCCTAACAACCGTATACCCCTCATGTTTAATAGAAAAATCACAACGAACCTTGAGTGAACCTAGTGCATCAAGACCTGGAATTCTTGAGCCTTTGGATCGAGTGGAGTTTTCCTTAGATTTAGGTTTTCCTAGTGAAATATTTCAAGAAAGGTAGGTTCCCGTGATACTCTATGAGAATTTATCTACCTATTGGTGTGTGTGTGTGACATCCACATCAACAAAAGTGGTGCTAGAAAGAGGGCCTAGTGTTCTTAAGCTAGTATTGTTTCCTAGGTCACATAGTAAAAGTCTACTTGTGAGTCGGTGATCTAAACAAGATTATAATGGAGAGTGAAAAAGAGATTAAAAAACTATAGAAAATTCTTAATAAGAGTCTTTCACCCTTGAGTTTGTTCACTTTTGGTAGGATAACAGAGTGCAAGATTCACAACATAATAGACCATGGTGAAGTTGATTGTATGATTTCTTGACTAGGGTAAGTTTGGTTATTCATAAGATAATTATGTTAATGAAGGGGTCCTTAAGTGCGAAAAGGATGGAGCCCTTACTAGATAGGTGTTTGAGTTCTAAGAAAATGCATAACCCTAGAAAAATTCAAATTTTTAGTAGTGTAACATTTAGATTAAATGGATCCACAAACCGTAATTGTTGTGTGGAAATTCTAAAAGTTTTGTAGGAAAAGAAGCAAAGTCATGAGAATTTGGGAATATCACGCTTTAAGCATGAATTTGAAAGAATTAATTTACCATTCTTCACACACATAGATGATAATGAGAAAAATGAATGGGTGAAACAAGTGGAAGATGCATGATTTTCACCTCTAGTTGCAAATCCATGACTTAAAAGGGAAGAAACCTCTGATTTTACACAAATGATAGAATATCAGGCTTTTACTTTCCTTCTTTCTAATAATTGTTCAAATTGTATTAAATTTTGGCCTAATGAAATAAATCATGATGTTAGGGTTGAAGACAAGATAGATGGTCAAAGAAGTCTTGAAGGGAAAGGAAATCAAGAAGTAAATGCAACCATTTGTGGAATAGAGAAAAAGGAAATGGAGAGCCATGAACGAAGACTAGAAGGTACATGACCAAGAAAATGGCAAAGGTGTGTGCAATCAACCATTAATAAGGTCGTTTCCATATATTTTATCAAAATTGTGGGTAAGTATGCCTTCAAAATTTCATTTATTAAACACATAAAATTTCAAATAATTCATTGTTACAATAGGTTATCTGAAAGTTATGCGAGTGAATTTAAAGATAAACATGCTAAGATTCAAACTAAGAGCATTTAGAATTTTATGATAGAAATTAGGGCAAATGGCTCAATTAGGGTAAATTGTTTGATTAGGGTAAATTTGCATTAGTTAGGTTAGTTTTCTTTAGTAGTTTTTCCCTGTTTTTTGGTTTTAGTTCTAGAATTAGTGAATTCTTCTTAATCTAAAACACATAGTGATTGAATTTGAAAACATTTTACTGAAAACTAAAAATATAAAACCATTGGAAGTAAATACACGCATGAATTGGGAAAAGCAAAATTTTCATTATATTTTATAGCAATAATCTCGTATATACATGAAAATACAAAATTATTGTTGTAAAGTGATATCAAAAAAGGAAAAAAAGGAAAAAAAAGGGTTGAATGTTCAGAGCATTGAGTTGGAGCAGTCGACATAATGGTTAGTCAATTTGTTCTACTTCATCTAGGAGAAACATATACCCCAAGTAGGCATTCTCTTTGTGGTTGTTGAGGTTGGGAGTATGCAAAGCAGTGAGAAATTGTAGGAGAGGAACTATTTCCCTTTGGTGCAGGAACCAAGGAATGTCTTCAGCTGCTAGAAGTCCTATGGAAATTTGAGCAACGGTCAGAACAGTGTCCATATTTCCTAGATAGTTTGGATGCACTATCATTACCATAGTAGAACAAAATTTAGCTATAGATAGGTCGAGGTCCAAGAGAGAAGCCACAAACTATGAAGCCAAGTGTAAATTCACTTTGTAATAAGATGCGACATTCATAAAAATTTCCTCAAGGACCATATGTAGAAAAGCTTTGGTGGAAGAAGTTTGAAGGAAGAATACTTTTCTGAGCCGATGGTTTGTAACTTGACCCAGAAAACTAGTTTGGCGATGAACACTAGTAAGGAAAATGGGAGTATCCATAGCCTTTAAAGACAAGAGGAAATGAAAAAGACAAATAAAAAAATTGAAGATAGAAGTGAGGAATTTGAAGAAAAGTGATGAATTTATAGAAAGTCATGAGAAATCTACAATACATAGTTTCCTGGAGATGAAATCTTGGGAATGCAAGTTGAGGTGGCGATAGTACTCTTTTCTTCAGAATTAAAGGTTAAATCAAATAAATTCTCATGAAATTGGTACTCAATGCTTCGAGGATTTCCAATACCAAGATCATGGATTAGGCAAATTTGAGATTGCAGAATTAAATGGTGTTTATTTTAGTTCATCAATCAAGCCATATTAATTATGAATTATCTAGGTGTGTTGTTCAGAAGGAGAGTAAGCTAGTAAGGTGGCACATGTTGGCATGTTGAGAATTTTGAGAAGGTAATAAGTGTGTGATTAGGTGTGTGAATTAAATGAAGAGTATGATGGTCAGGATTAATTATAATTATGACAAGCCTGGTGCATTAATGTAAGTACAAAGCTGCCAAATTCGAAGTTGTCGACCAACTTTATTTTAGAGGGTTGACATGGAAAGTAAAGTGTAAAGGTAGCAGCTAATGTTTCTAAATTTAGAAGTAAACAGTTGATTTGGTAACTTGCAGCTAAATTTTAACTTATGTCTTTTTTTAGTAGATAGAAAATTATATTTGGTTGAAGTCTAGCATAAAGATGGTAAAATTTCACTGGAAAGTTTCACATACAGGAAAATCATTAAGTGAATCTTTTGAGAATTGGTGAAAATGATGACGGATATTTGTATTGAGTGAAAAATCAAAAGGTAACCTTTCTTACCACTGTAATTCGCAACCTAATAGAGGGCTTCATTACTTGCAAGTTGAAGCATGAGAGCTTACAATGAAATATCAAATGAAAAAATGAAAATAAATATTAAAGAAATATCAAAAGAGAAAATTCAACTCTTTAGGCTATCCAAATATCTCTACTGGGGCTATAGATGGCTAACTAGAAGTAGATCTATATTTGGGGAAATTACAGAGATAACCTTACTGAGGCTATGAATGCTTGACTGGTAGCAACTTGGCTCTATCCAAGGTTGGATTTGGAGGATTGCTAAATAATGTAGCTCAATGTAGATGGATTAATCTTTTCACCAAGTTCCGAGGATGGGAATAAATAAAGGCACACACTGATACTTTCTAGTGAAATTTTATGATTTTTATGTTGGGATACAAGTGAAGGTAAAGAGTTGTTGTGGGAAAATATGCATAATTTATAATTTATGGTAGGTGATTGATTCCCCAGGTTTCTTTTAAATTTAGTTTTTTTGTTTGCAATTTATTGTGTGGTTTCACAAAATTCCCCAAGAACATGAGGCTTGGGGACCCAAGTTAAAAATTTAATGCTTATAGTAGGTGCTAGTTGGCTAATGATCATTGGGAGGTAATATAAAAAGTGAATTTTTTAAAAGTAATTCATGGGTTAAAGGTATCGAGTGTGAAGTATACTGGGTGTCAGGAAACTTGATAGTTGGAATTCTTAAAGCATAGTTTGGCAAGTTGTTGTAGTCGGGAATAAAAGCTCAGGGGTATGAAAGTTTTGATAAATTTTGGAAGTCAAGTCAAGTTTTGTTCTAAAAAAGGTAGAAGTATAATGGGAGTCAAGTACTCGGGTACCCAGGTAGATGATGCATCGGTGCTAAAGTGTTAAAGTTTATTTTTTGGTTTTTCCCAAACACCTAAAATGTTTGGTAGCCCAACTAAAGTGATAATTACATGAGACAGCATTAAAGTGTGTTATTTATGAATAATTTTAAATAGGATTAATAATAATGATGGTTTTATGATAACGAGAATTTTATTAATGTTTTAAAAATGGAATTTTATATGTAGGAGAAATAGGTTGTTGGACAATGTTTTAGTATGGACGTTCAGGAAAATTTGGATTGCGAGCAGATCCAACAATGTTACCAAGTTTGGTGGTGCACTTTGAAAGCTCATGTGGGGACAAAGCTTATGAAGAAGAAATTTCGGCTATTGAGGAACCAAGGATCCGAGTATTATGCATGTGATGAAGGAGGGTGCTTAGCTCTAGGGTAGTATACTCTTGGGTGTTTTTTCCTGAAGCCCAAACCTGAAAGCAGGAACCTAAGTGCTAGTGGATTGTGATACCCAGTTTCACTTGATCACTTTGAATATCTAGCAGAGGAGGTTCCTACATTTTATTTGACAAGCTTGCTCAATCTAGTTTGATTTGCTGATCAAATTTTAAAGACATAAGTCCAAAAGTTTTAAGGGCTAAAGAAGGTCAAATTTTGTTGACTTATTTAGAAGTTTCTCCTGCCAATTGTCATGTACCATGTGCTTTGCTATGATTCACCCCTTTTATTTCCCTCTCATGTGTTGGTTTAATTTCTTGAGTGTCTTGTTCTTATAAAAGGTCGAGAGTTGTATTATTTGAACTAAGTTCAGAATTTTGGATTTTGAAGAATTATTTTTTTTTCAATTTTTATTCTTTTTCCTATTTTTTGTTTACATCCAGACTAAAAACTTGTATGTTTCATTAGAAGTTAACTAATATCAGAGCCAATTCAAATCTATTTCTTGATATGAAATCTTATGTAGCTGATTATTTGTTCCTGTCTAACAAGATTGGTTGTTGAATCATTTAAGGGTGCATATTGACACTATTCAGTGGTAAATGATCCCCCTTTCTTTAAACTCTTGCATCATTCTATGCCTAGCTATGAAAAAACTCAATGAAGTATAGAATGGTTTACTTTGATTTACTTATTTCTTGAGGCATGCATGGATAATACCTAGAAAAAAATTTACATTTCAATAATTTTTTATGATTTTATTTAGAGTAGATGCTTTATATTTCGAGAAAATGTTTCAAAATTGATAAATACATGGAGCTTTATTATAAATCTTTCGATTCCATGAATTTTTTGAGTTATTCATGCTAAATCTACTTGAATGTATGCAAGTAATTTGAGTTTCATGAAATTTTATTGTAAATTATTTGATTTCATGAAGTTATTGAGTGACATTTTAATGATTGGACTTAGATTATATTTCTATCCTTCAGATACCAATTGATTCCTAACAATCATATACCCCTCGTGTTTAATATAAAAAACATAATGAACCTTGAGTGACCTAGTGTGTCAAGACCTGACATTCCCGACCCTTGGGATCGAGCTAAGTTTGCCTTAGATTTAGGTTTTCCCAGTAGAATATTTCAAGAAAGGTAGGTTCCCGTAGTACTCTATGAGATATTTTCCTATTTGTGTGTGTGTAACATCCACATCAACAAGTTTGAGGGTTATGACTCTGCAAGATATCATTTCATTTTCTTATTTGTTAATGACATTTTATTTGTTAGTGAATATAATTCCTTACCCAAATTCAATCTGATTTCTTCACTTTTCCTTAGTTTTTCTTCCTTTAGTTTCCTTATACTTCTATTGACTAACTCTTCTAGATATTTCACTTGAATAGATAGATCCTTCTTCAAAGTTTTCACAAATTCAATAAATATATCATCTAGATTAATGTTCAAGTTTGATAGATCTAGTTTGATGTTAGGACTTTCAAAGGGTTACAGTGGGAGTGGGATTTCTATGTTATTGTAGGGTCCCAACAACAACCTTCTAGATTCTTCATAATCATAAATATTCATCTTTAAATTGATTATGATTTGTCTCGCTTTTTCCTAGCATAAATCTGATTTCTCCACGGTCTTCCATTTTTCTTCGTTAGTTTCTTTCTCTTTTCCTTTGGTGCCACCATCATTGGTGTGCTTGACAACAACCTCATTGGTGCACTCAATTCTAATCGTCTCCACAATTTCCATCCTTCTATGGTGTCTTTATTCTCTTTCAAAAATTTATGTTTGTCTTCTCTTTTCTCCATTTGAGCTTTCCATATTCACTTCTCCTTCTAATTCTATTTGTTCTCTAACCTCTCTTATATTTTTCTTGTTTCTTCTTTCCATGGGTGTAGTTGTTATGGGATTACATTAGTCATTTTATCAATTCTCATGGTAGTTATTTGATAAAATTTCTTATTGGTCACATCTCTTCTAGGATCCCTTTTGAAACCCCCCCCTCTTTTCATTCTTCATCCCCTTGGTGCCTAACCCCATCTCACAAGGTAGACACCAAGATGACAGTTCCACGGGTTTTCATGTATTCCTTGATTTTCCTTTCTTTTTTTATGTCTAAAAAAATAAAATTTTGGATATTACTATCCTTTATATAACCCAACCAAGGTCTCAACAATGTTAGCAAGAAAACTAGGGAAACACATACTAGATTTTTGAGTCCCAAATACTTTCTTATTGTTGTAGTTTATACCCTAGACTTAGTTATATAAAGGGAGTAATGGTTTGATTAGGATAGAAGCTAAATTACCTTACCATGTATAGTATAAATTCTGACAACACAATGCAAATAGAATTTTGGTATCCTTATATTAGTTATCTTAAAAGAGTGCATTCATATTTCCATGTATCTCCTTTTACATCATCTATATGGGTAAAAGAAAGAATTTGGGTCCATGAAGAGGGGAAGTTTCGGCCAAAAAAATATCACATAAAACACACGCGTGTTATTAAAACACACGTATGCATTATGCATCAGGAATCCGAGCCTAAAAAAAACGTATGTGCTAAAAAACATGTACGCATTATCTAATGCATACACATTTTATAACACGTTCAAGTCATTTATTTAAAATATTAAATACCTTTTAGAAACGTGTATGTATTTCTAAAAAACATTTAATTTTTTTAATAATCAAATAAATAAAGAATGCGTACGCATTTTGAAAATGCATATGCATTTTTAAAATATTGAATCCCCAACCCACATGTTGCCTCAATTTTTAGGCTCGGGAAAGGCTTGGCAACTTGACCCTTAGCCTTTGACTTGCAACTAAAAATCTAAGGTAGATTCAAGAAGAATGTCCAACTTTGGCAATATGGCTTATGGATTTTTTTTCTGAATCAATCTATGAAATTAAAATCCATGAGATAGCATGATTTCTAGTTTCCAAATATATAATTTTTATTAAAATTGGATTATATTTTTTATTTTTTAATTAATTTCTAAGCAAACTAGTCCATAAACTTGAAATATTAGGCTTTTTTTGTTTTTTAATAACTTTTTTTTGGTTAAGTTTCTTGTAAAAAAAAATATATGGCATCAATCTTCAAACAATTCTCTCCAAAATGAAAAAAAATGTTTAGTTTAGGTCCAATTATGTTGTCCATACACGTTGATTTTTAAAAACAACAATTAAGGCCAATAAAAATTTAATAAAAAAGTACAAAAAAATTCCTCATCAATTTCATGTTGTTAGCACTCTTTCCCCAAAAGGGATTAGCAAAATACTTTTATTTGGGTCAAAAAGTGGTGTCCATACACGTGCATGGTATGGTAAAAAAACAGGGACTTTTAAAAAGTGGCTTTTATACATCCCTATCAAAATTTAATTTCTATCATTTGGGTATTTGAATAAATTACATATTTGGAAACTAGATTCAAAATGATAAATTTCATATTACTAACTTTTTTTAAGATTCATTACGTAAGTACCTCAAATTTTCAGTCCAAGTGTGACAAATTCTGAAAAACAATAAAAACACTTCCATTTTTTGAGTTTTTTGTGGACCCAACTTCTTGCATCAGCCCATACATTTATCATATATATCTTCCCATATACTCTATATTTATTTTCTATATATACCTTTTACAGATAATCTCATACATACATATTGGTTACAAAAAATTCCCCTCCTCTTCATCTATTCATATCTTTCCCTATACATATACCTATGGGATGGGACACGACCCATTTATCCTACCTCTACCCTAGATGGTATCTTTTTAATCTTATGGTCTGCAAGTTCTTTGTGGAAAGATGTGATAGGATCTGCTTGGTGGTGTCTAAACTATTTCTCTTTCCTGCCAACAACCCCCAAATATCCTTATGTCCCTATGTAAAAACTTACCAAGCACTCTTTCAATAATTTCTTCATTTTTGGAGCTTCTTCACCCTATTGGAACTCTTTGAAAATCTTCATATAAATTTTAGTTTCTAGAGCTTTATCGAATTTTCTGAAGAAAAATTGGGTTTATCAGAATGAATTTATCAAGATGATGAACCACTAAGTTTCCTCATAAAACATACAATTATGTATATGATATTATGCAAATAACAATTAGAAATCAATCCTAACTATTATAGCAATAATGAGGGAAGTTTTAAGAGGCTAAAACAATGTGTACCTTGTTGCAAGAGTTTTTTTTAGTTCACTGAGGAATCATTCACCCAAAGTGGCGAATGGGTCCCTATTAGGGTTTCTAAAATCTAAATTCTAGGGTTTTTTCTTCAATTTCTGCAACTCTAAAATCTAGGTGCTCAACCCCCAAAAGTCTGAAACAAATCTTGTAGCCTTGTTTTCATGTTCTTGCAATATGGATGATAACTTTGAAACTTTGAAACTTTGACAATATTTCTTCAATCTTGTTTTCCACTTTATCTTCAACCTAGAAACCTTCAAACACACATCCAAGAGGAGAAAAACTTGTTGATTGTTAGAGAATAGGGGTTTGCCCGTTTGGGTAATAAACCTTATGATGAAATAATGAAACATGAAATATAAAACATGAACAATGATGATACCTTGGATGATGTCTTGGAATGTAAATCTACAAACTAACATGAAGTGGCCATGTAGAATGAAGATCTTGATCTCAAATTAGATATAAAACAATGCTTGCAAATGGATCTCCAATTCTACATCAACAACATAAGCTCAACTACATTCTTGATGCACTATGCCTTTGACATGATGATATAACCTTGAATTGCTACGATAAAACTTCAATAATCTACCTTTGAATGCTTTTGAAATGCTCTATAATGATCTCTTGATCATAAGTTTTTTATAATGCTTGAATACTTGAAAGCGTAGATGAAACTATGTAATTAACCTTATATTTATACTAAATCTTAAGATTAACCTCAAAATTCAAATAATCCAAGCCGACCTTAGATCTAGGATTGAAAATCATTAAAATCTTGCCATAAATAAATTCAAAAGGGGTGTCTTAGGAAAGGAGGACCCATTCGCCCAAAGTGGCAAATGGGTCCTAGCACAATTTTTTAGGACCAAGCTTCAGGGAGGTAAAATAACATTAAAAACCAACCTCAAATATGCCAAAAAAGGGGTGTCCTAGTTTAGAAGGACCCATTTTCCCAAAGTGGTGAATGGTTCATAGCACAGTTTTCTAGGACTCCAACTTTGCCAATGTAAATGTTATGCAATATCATTAATGGGTGTCAGGATAGATCCTTGAAAAATGCAATTAATAAGGATTAGATTTTAATTAAAGGGCGAATTAAGCTGAATTAACCTCAATTAATTAACAAAGCTCTAGATTAGTGTGAAAGTGTAAGAAAACAATCTACAACACCATAAATAAGGCACAGTTGAGTACATTTTATCATTAATTGTTAATTCCCAAACTAAGCATGAAAAAGGGTTACTTTTTTCAACGCTACATTTTTCCCCCACTTTAGTGAGAGTTTTCCCCCATGTCAAACTTACACTAAAGTAGACATTCAAGACACTTAATTATGTAGCAATAACAAAGATACGTATTCATTTCCTATCAAAGACCGAGAAAAACAAAGGAAAACACATGATCAAGCATAATTGTTCCAACACAATGTGAAATGTGGTTGTTTGTGGAAGAAAAATGCTCAAGATTCGACAATTTGTCCAACACGATGTGGACCACCTGTCTAGGTTGTTTTTCTGTAACATGTGTGCTCACTCTGGGGTAATGGAACCTTGGGTTGTCCACTAGGCGAGTTATCCCAACGAGGTGGAAAATGAGAGAATCATATTATCCTCCTATTCCATACCAAAGTTATCCTCCTGACAACTTCGATAAGGCACCACAATGCAATGCTTTTATGAATGCTTTTGAATGTTATGTCTATAAGTTTTTTTTAAAGGGAATTTTTATTTGTTCGTATAAGGTCTTCTTCTTAGGGAACATCATGCCTAATGTCTCCAAGAGAGGAAAAGTCAAGACTATTAGATCACCACTTATGGGATGCCTCGTTCACATCATGCCACTAAGGGAAATTGTATGCTTAGAAATATCGCGCTCTTGGAGGACATCAAACCCAATGACACCACTAAGAAATTGACACATCAGAAGAAAAAGGAAAATCATGCCATGAAATATACAAAATGTTGAAAGATATCAGCGATGTATGCCCCCAGTTTAAAGTGGTTGCTAACACCATTGTTGTGAGCAACTGCTTTAAAGTAGCCAATGTTTTCTCCTAAGACATGAGAGCTTTCCTCAGAAAACCCTCTGACACGTCATATGTTTCCGAAATAATGCTATGCCATGAAATAGGAAGGAAGGATTTCCCCTAAGAATACATAAGGATCTATGGATTCGGGGTCAATATTTCTTTGCTACAATGTTGTTATAGAACTTAGAACTATCATCATTCCCCAAATACTCATAGAACTGGAAGAATGATACAAAGAGAGTAAAAAAAAGAAAAATCCTTTGTGTCAACATGGAAGAGACCTAAATGTCTCAATGCCTTGCATCATCCCCAAAAGGAAAACACAAGACAAATGGAAAAAAGATAAAGGAAATATTTTGGGTCAACATGGAAGAGACCTAAATGTCTCGACGCCTTGCGTCATCCCCAAAAGGAAAGCACAAGACAAATTAAAAAGATAAAGATTTTACGACATAGAGAAGAAGATAGGTACATATAGATGAATGCACAAAAAGAGAGATATGCATCAAACGAAACATCACAGGGGATCACATTACGCACATGCAATCACATAAAGAAACATGAAAAAGAAAAAGACTAGTAAGGCACATGTGAGTCAACCTAGAGCAAGTCATCTGCATTGCAATCTCAATTGGTTTAAATGGAAGGTGGACAACTAGATAAAGGGACAACAATAAGTGTCGAACTAGGGGAAGCACCAAGTTCAACACTCTTTTTAGGAGATTTTTCATTTAAGTTCATAGAAGAGGAGAATAATGTATTCAATTCATTATGCACTTGTTCATCAATCTTTGTAATGTCAATGTCATCATCTAGATTAATCACAATGGGAGGTCGAATGGCAATGTCCATGGGATGTTCTTGTTTACGTTGCGGTGAGGGTATATAATCATCATGCATTGCTTCAGGTAAGTTTGGATTTTGATTTTCTATGTTGTTCTTGTCTTCTTTGGTTTGTAAAATACAAGCAATAGCATGATGTCTATGCCTACACTCTCTAGCACTTCAATTTTATTTCAATCTATTGTCAATTTGTGTTTGTATAAGAGTGGGTTTTTCAATCATAGGTTCCTTCTATTCCTTGGGAGGAATGGAAGAAACAATAGGAGGTTGTTCAACCAATTTCTCTTTAGCTTTGTACACTTGTTTGATTTTAGGAGGGACAATGGGATTGCTTTGGTTATCTCATGGTTTCTTATAGGAAATTGAAGGAGGATTTGTTATGGTTTTCATGGATGTTTGGAAGGGTTTTCAGTTCAATCATTGTTTCGTCAAGGATAGGTGGTTCAATCATATTTTGAGGCATGTTTCGAAGGGATAATTCTACCATGCGCTTTTACTTGAAATTTTGATATGATTTGAAAAAGAAGCCCTCACAAGGTTTAATAGGTTCCATAGGCTCAGGCCAAAATAAATCTAATGAAAAATTCCCTTGGAAAGATGCAGGATTAAACCCAATATGATGCATAATAAAGATACGATTGCCAAATGGAAACTTTAAACATTTATGTACAACTGAGGGGACAAAATTCATGGAGTGAATCCATGGATAGTCTAACTTCACATGAAATTGGTCTAATTGTGGGATGATGGTGAATGAGACATTTAATGTTTTCGGTCCAACTTTTAAAGGCAGATCTATCAAGCCAATCATAGGACAAGCAAAATCATTATGCATCTTGATCCATGCTTTTGGTTTATCATATATATCTTGATAGAGTTCATGCACAAATATAAATTCTTTAGTGATCACATTCTCTCCACAAATGGGATCAATTCATATCCTATTAGTGGGCTTATCATTGATTCGACCAGCTATGTAAAGAGAACCATCAGGTGCATGTTTAAGTATTTAAATTTGTGAGAAAGCAATATCAAGAGGATTTTTAGTTGTGTCCTTACGAGGTCTAGCTTCGATAAACGCTATCATTTTAACCATTGCCTCTTTGTCATCTTTTATGTTTTCATCATCCGTGTCAACATTCATCACATCATTCTTGGTTTCACTAGCTTTGACAACTGAAATAGTGTGCTTCGGCTTGGGATTGGTAAATATTTGTAAATTTTTGTTAGGCGGGGCTACAAACTTATTACCTTGGTCATTCACACCTTCGATTTAAAGTTGGTTATTGTCAATAAGGTCTTGGACAAGATGTTTAAGATGCTTACAATATTTATTAGCATGTTTGTTTTGTCAATGATAATGATAATAAGATTTTCGTTGAAAGCCTATAGACAATGGTATATTAGGATCATGCTCTTTAAAAAGAGGTAAGGTAAGAATGTTCTTTTCAATAAGTTGCAACATGATATTATGAAGGGTATCAAGTAGAGGAGTGAACTCTCTATTCCTATCCTTGAAATAATTTGGCCTCTTTATAGCAACTGCTTGGTTATTGGTTTGTTGACTTAGTTGAGGAGAATTTAGTTTTAAAAAACCCTTATTATTTTTCTTGAAAGGTTGGTAACTATTTTGATTTGCGGATTCGGACTTTTCAAGACGGCTAGGGGGATTTTTCACATCAAGATCATAAGCCATATTCTGATAATCAAGAAGGGTTGTACATAGTTGTGCAAAGGATGGAAATATCAACATTTCAAGTTTTCTTTGAAGTTTGTTTTGTAAGTTGTCAATGAAATTTTTTTAAAGGTTAGCATCAAGAATCTTAATGTTCACTTGTGAATAAATTGTTTGGTATCTTGCTATGAAATCAATCACCTTCTCATCGTCTTTTTGTTTGCATTTCATTAAATCAACAAGGGTCATCTTGGGACCCATGTGAACATGGAAGTGGTTGTAAAATGCATCAACAAGTTCATTGAATGAACCAATTGAATTGTTCAGTAAAGAAGAGAACCAATCTAAAGAAATATCCTTCAAGGACCTAGGAAATAACTTAGCCAAAAGTTTGCCTTCAAATATGAAATCACTACACAAGGCTGTAAATGCAGAAACATGGCTAGTAGGATCTCCTTTCCCACTATATTTCTTGAATCGGGGAACTTATATACCTTATGGAATTTGTGCTCTTAATATCTCTAAGGATAGAAGATAGGTTTTGGGGTAAGTGCATGGATCTGTGACACAATTTTGGCTCTTAAGATGCCAACATTTTTTTTCTGAAATCAACAAAATCTGATTTGCACGAGAAAATGAAGATAGTTACGCTCAAAATTTCAAGATACAGCAAAAACAAAAGTTGAAGTACTTTGAGTCTTGTTTCTAAGCTACTATTTTTTTTGAAATTAATGAAGATTAAGGGTCTCAAAAAGGGGGGGCCAAAATAGGTCCTATTTTTATCAAAAAAACAACATAGCGCTTGAGGGCTCCCCCCTTTTTGATTATTTTTTTTTGAGAATTTCAAAAATCCCAATAGTGAGAAATTAGCTAACACCATGTAGTTTATCCTCATTCTTTTAGATAATTTTTTTAATGAATATATAATATTTTATGAATTTTCAAAGTGGACACATCCTAAAAAGCTAAAATTTGAGCATGCTCCCCCCTAAATTTTTTGAAAACTAATCGAAAATTGATTTTTTTTCATCATGTTTAGAATGGAGTCTAGTTTCAAAAAAATTCATTTGTTTCACGTTTCGATGAACAAGAAAAAATCTATCCTAAAACTAGCACATGTTGGTTTTCGACCAAAAATGGAGGCATTTACAATAGAAGCCATGGATCAAAACCTTAACTAAATCAAAATGAAAAAATAATTATATATTTAGATAGCTAAGAGAGAGGTTAACGTTGTCACAATTTTTTTATAAACTTTCATTGAAAGACGTGCAAATGAGATGGGGAGCATGGACGAAAATATGAAGAAATTTGGCACCCTTTCAAAAAATCACATATTTTTCATGAAATGGTTGTCCAAACCTTTGGGTCGAATGCCCAATGCAAAATCCAACCCATTGGGTTGGTATTTCCCAATGCAACCTATTTGGCACATGCCAAATGGGTTGCTTCATTTGGCTAGCACCAAATTTGGCGAGGCCAAATGTTATTCATGACTTTTGGAATGCATGTTTCTAAACTCTTTTATTCTCTTTTTCTGTCAGGGAAACTATATACATGAAATAAACATTTAAGTATAAGTTAAAATTTAGTTTCTTATACTTTAAGTTATAATTCATGTATATAGGCAAGATGTTTGAGAGTGGTTTTAGATCTCTAGGAGTTATAATGCAAATTCTAGTTTTTGGAAGATCTTAAAAATTTTAGACTTAGTCAAATTTCAATAATCAACATGTCAAATTTCAGTAATTAGGAGGTCAAATTTCATCTTTCTCTCTCTATCTCACTCATTTTCATCTCTTATTCTCTAGACCTCTCTCTCTCACTATCTTCATCCCTTTATCTGACAATCTCTTCCTTGAGCTCAAGAACTACATCTCTACATGTTCATCTCTCTCCTTCCCTCTCCAATATCTATCTCCCTCCCTCCTCCCCTCTCTACATTTCTCTATCTCCCCTCCCTCTCCTTTTATCTCTATATATCTCTCTCTACTCTCTATATCACCTCCCTTTCTACATACCTATCCCTCTCTCCCTCTCTCTCCCATTTTTCTCTCTCACTCTCTGCTTCCCTCTCTCCCCTTCGCTCTCTAGTTATCTCTATCTCACTTCTATCTCCTTCCCTCCCTCCCTGTCTAATTTTCTCTATCTCCCCCTCTCTCTCCTTCCCTTTCTACTTCTCTCCATCTCACCTCTCTTTCTCCCCCCCTCTCTCTCCCTCTCTCTTCATTTCACCCACCTTTTCTCTCTACTTCTCACTATCTAACCTATCCCTCTATACATATTTCTCTCTCCCTCCTCCTTCCATCTCAATCTCTCCACCTTCCTCCTTACCTCTCTACTTTTCTCTCCATCACACATCTATATCACCTATCTCACTTCTCTCTCTCCCTTTCCATCTCTATTCTCTTTCTTTATCTCACCTCTCTCTCCCTACCTATCCCTCCCTCCTCTCTCTTATCTCTCTCACCTCTCTCTCTCCATCCCTACCTCTTCCTCCCTCTCTCCTTCCCTCTATGCTTTTCTTTATCTCCTCCTCCCTCTATCTATCTAGACCTATCTTTATTTTTTTTCTCACCTCTCTCTCCATCCCTACCTCTCCCTATATCTCTCCTTTCATATATACTTCTCTCTACCTAGTTGTCCCTCTATACCTATTTCTCTATCCCTCCTTGCCTCCTCTCTCTCAATATCTCCACCTTCTTTCCCTCGCTACTTCTCTCTCTATCACCTCTCTCTATCTCTCTCCTCCCCACTCTCTCTATCTCTCCTCCTCCCCCTTCCTCTCTCTCCTCTCTCCCTCTCCCTCTTTCTATCTCTCATTGCCCTTTCTCTACCTATCTCTCTCTCTCCTTCTATCTATCTCAACTATCCATCTTTACCTATCCCTCCCTCCTCTCTCTCTTCCACAAAACTTCACTCTACATCTCTCTATCTAACCTACCCATATATACCTATTTCTCTCT